>VWZT01000183.1:681277-752866 GCA_013397055.1 Pachycephala philippinensis
AAAAAAAAAAAGTAGGGGAAATAGATACAATGAGGTAATTCCTGTTCTCTCTCCTTTGTCTCCCAGCTGGCATTCTTAACGTCTGTTACCCAGCTCCTGCCGCTCTCTGTGTGACCAGGGGGAGCTGGAAGGAAACACAGGAATAATGCAACATTTGAGCAGCCCATCTGGGTTAGGGAATATGGGAAATATGCTGTACCCACAAGAATTTGTTGCTCATAATGCTAGAGTGAGTTGCACCCACACTCTCACAAGATACATGCTTGTATTAGCAGGGCTGTTGCAGAGTAGTTCATAGATTATGGTTAGAAACTGCAAATTAACTCACTCCCTACTTGCAACTTAAAAGGAAGATTCATCTTTGCTCTTAACCCGCCTACTGCTTCCATGCAAATCCCTTTTCACTTGGCCTTTGTGAATGAGAGTAGTGTTGGGCACTATAAGCCTCTACTCTGATGTCTTTCTGCTCAAACCTTGTGAGATCAGGCAACCTCAAAAATATTAAGTCTATTATGAAGCTTATGTATCAGTTTTTCATAAGCCACTGAACTGGATAAAGCAACTAACTGTTCTGTGGAAGGCTGAGTTTTACTCTCCCAGTGATAATATATTTTTTTTTTTTTTTTTTAGATATCAAGCAATTTTCCAATCTGCTGTTTGGACTTTAAGCACACTTTTTCTAATATACTATCTAGCATACACTGGACAAAAGATATTTCTCTATTTGGTGCCCTTGAGATAATCTCCACTTCTATAATTTATTTTTTTGTCCACAAAATCCCAGCTATCAATACTATAAATGCTGAAAAATGTCATTTTTCACCTCTGCTACCTGTTAAAATGCTGACTGCACCATTCACCAAGGTGCTTCATTTATGTAACTATGCTAATTTTCTTCTGTCTTCCTCCTCTTCATGTTGAAATGCAAAATGTTAAATTCATTAAGGCTTGTAAAGGGCTTTAATTTTGCTGGCTGGCACAAATTATAGAAATGAAGTAAATTTATCTCCAGTAAAATTTGCAGAGGTGGAGTTTGAATGAAAAACGCTCTTCAGAAAAAATATTCATTGGGTTTTAGCACATGTTGTATAATTCCATTCCTGCTCACAAAGAATAATGAGAAAACTACTGGCACTATCTTACTCCGATTATTTTTTCCCCTTTGCCTCAGCCTCCCTGGGGCCAATACTGATGCCTTAAGTTTTAACTTTTATATTTTCCAAATCCTGTACTGCCTAGACTGTAACTGTGAAGTTCCTTGTGGCCTGTGAGCTGCTGTTCTCTTACACTAGTTAGACATAACAAACCCTCTCTAAGCTTGCTCTTCAAGGACACCCAGACCGTCCTAGGCCCAAAATGTGTAAACCAAAATCTTAGAAGCGGGGTAAGCTTGGGGAAATTACATCATTAGCTGAAGTTTCATTTGGAGAATTAACCCTGATATGCAAATGAACTAAACCGATAAAAGTGTGAAGAACTCGTGACCCGGGGTCCATCTTGGGTGCAGCCTTTGGCCTGCCCAGGGTGTATCTCTGAAGGCCCTCAAATAAATATCCACCTTTATTCCCTTACTCCTGTCTAGTCCCTGTTTTTTAGGTGGCCACCTCAGGCATCAATACAGCTCTATCTGTTGTAAAGATAAACTGTGTCATTCAGCCCTCAATGTTTTCAGATGGACTGTAAGCCAATATTCCCTTTGAATCATTGTGTGATGAATAAACAGGGATCTGGCACTGATAAAACTTGAACTCATGGATTGCAGCTCCATCTATAGTCCCCAGCCCAGGGTGGCTGTGGCTCCCAGGAGCTGCAGGGCATCTCTCAGGGGAGGATCACTACATATTTCCCTAGGTTTTGGGTACTGAAAAGGAGGGTATGGAAGATTGAGGTGTTTGTTGCCCTCCCCTCCTGGAGCTATTGGCAGGTGTTTGCACTGAGCTTCTCTGGAGCATGGCAACTCAGTTAGGGCAAGATGAAATCACTTATTACTTTGTATCACTGTTCCAAGCTGTGCACAGAACAGCTCAGGAGCAGCTCCATAGATTTATTCTATGACACACTGATAAGACAGCTTCAGACATTTCAATTTAATGAATTATTATCCTTATACTGTTCTCCTAAGCATCCATTGCTGACCACTGTCTGAGAAAAGACATAGCTAGGAAATTTGCTTAACCCAGTAAAAAAGCTCTGAATACTCTAATTTCACAAAAAGTTGATATGAGATCCTTTAGTAGTTTTGCACGAAAATAGAACAGTAGAATCTGATGCCAATTTTGTTTATTTACAGTTGTTTAACTTTTAGATGCCCTAACAACCATACTATTGTGTTGGCCTTTAAGTGCTGGAAACCTTATTTAATATGTCCTGCCAAGTATGAGGACTAAAATCAGACAACTGAAGCCTAATTCAAGAAATGAAATTGTGTTCTAAAAATAAAAATAAATCAATAAAAAGGGAAAGTATTGAATTTCTCTGATTATTTTCTTCCAGACAGCAGAAGAGAACAATTTCAAAGCCAATGTGGATTGCTCAGGCTCATGTGGCTGTTATGTTTTAACTTGCTGCTACTAGAATTTGGGGACCGTGTCAGATCTTTTCTGAGTATTGCCCATTGTCAAAGTTGAAGTCAAATCACTGATTTAAAAGAAGCAAACTAAGACTAGTGTTACTTTTTTTCAACCAACGACTATCTCATTCTGAGTAAGTGGTAAAAGAGTACAGTAATAGTCCATGTCTCTTTGAGTTGTAGAGGTGTCAATACAGAGGTTTTAACTATTTGTACAGACAGTAAAATCTTTGCCCCACTCTGGTAAAGGGCACTACCCTATCAATTTAATATCACCTACATAGAAGAACTCTCCAAGAGAGATTTTCAACTAAAGCTAAAGCTGCAAACTCTCAAAAGCAAGTATATCAGGGGCTCCTTGTTTCAGTGACTTGCTGCTGAATGTAGTAATTTGTTGGGGGGAGAAGGGTAAAGACAAGGAGGTAAAGCCTCCTGATTCACAAAAGGATGCCTTCTAAAGGGAATGCCCACAGAAATGGGAGCAGTAAAGGTCTGCCTGTTCAGTGACCACATTAACATCGACTCTCTTAAAATTACAAGAATTTTAATGATAAGGATAAGATCTGTTTAGAGCTTATAAATGAACTGACAATTTGACATTTTGCTAACATAATATCAGGATTTCCAGTACGAATAAATCTGAAAAAAAACCCATGGTCCATCCTGTATCAGACTGCCAGCTATGCCTAAATCCTGCATGTATCACAGATACGGGGAATAGGAACAATCCCAGAAGTGTTAGATTTGCCACACACCTATGGAACACCTACAGGTGTATGTTTTGTGCAAAGTACTGCTTTTTCCTGATGTTTAATTCTTCAGGCCACGGAATAGACCCAAAACATTCATTTACTGACCTCAGCATTCTTTACATTTGGAAGAAAAAAGAATCGCAGGATTATTTATGTTGGAAAGAACCTTTAAGATCATCAACTCAGCTGTTAACCTAACACAGCCAAGTCCACCATTAAATATTTTCTTAAGTGCCACAGCCACACATCTTAAATACATCCAGGGATGGTGACTCAACTTCTTCCCTGTGCAGCCTGTTCCAGTGCTTGAAAACCCTTTCAGTGAAGCAATGTGAATAATAGTAGCATCATTTATCTCTGTTGCACTATCGATTTCCAAATAGTGGCATGGCTCTGTTTGAACCCTAGCAGGATCACATAGGTCAGGGAGTGCTTCCAGCATCCATTTCAAGGGAAGGGAAGAGATTCCATTTACCTCCACTGCAGGATCAGGATAGATGACACTTGAAGCTGAGGTTAACTAAAACTATAAATTTGGTCAGAAGATGAATCTCAGAGGGAGATACAAAGCAAGGTAGATTAGTCACAGGAGATCAGGACACTTTGTTTAAAGTTACATTATTGAAGTAGTAAATAAAAGCTGTTATCTGATGGTCCTGGTAGTGTATGTGAAACCAATCAGTTTCCCCACACTGAACACTCTCGTAAATGTTTATGGCCAATAAGCCATGGTTTTGGTGAACAAGACGGTGCAGCTCTCATTACATCAGATCATCTTTTCTGGAAAACATCCATGATGTAGGGAGATTTCTTTTCTGATACCATACTGAATCTTCAGACAAAGGCCACTGGCAGTATTTCTGGCTAAATCTTTTTGGTGGAACTTCTTCCTCCCATCTAAGAATTTTTTACAAAAAATGCACCCTTGTATTAGTGGGAAATTTATTATCATTTATTGAAATATGTCCAAAAATTCTAAAAGAATAAAGGTATAGTTTACTTGGAGGAACCTAATTTATGTTTCCACTGTAAGCCAAGTTACTGTGACACCCTGCTGCTATTTTTTACAATCAGGGCCTCACTTTTACCACAGGAAAATGCTCTTTGCCAAAATTAGCCTCGGCACTCTCTGCATTGCTCAGTTGCGTTGCAAACCAGGAAAGAGGCAGATATACAAGACTAATGCCTTCTCCACTAGTTACCCACTCTGAAAATTGGTTTGACTACTTGAAACCCCGTCAAGTGCACACAGAAATGGCAGTGCACTCAGCGTGAGTGAGATGGGCAGCATTGCAGCAGCTATTGAAATGCAGAGCATGAAATGTTCCTGATGTAGGAACAGCATTTGGCCAGGGGTTCTGACATCTCCTGGACTTTCTCCCCCCGTCACCTTTGGACTCTGGAGCTCAGCAACAAAATTCTTTGCAGATCATTTAGGATCACTGAGCCACTCTAACTTGGCTCTGCTCCCTGGAAGAGTATTCCAGTATTTTGCTCTGTTCTCATTTCTGAAGGGATGTAGAACATAATTGGACCCCTCATTCATACATATATCTATAAATTCGAGGGGCTGTAGCAAAACAAGTGTGAAGATGTCATGACAAGCAAGGGCAGATACACCAGGGAGAGGGTCACTAAGGTGATATTGAGCCAGTATTTCTCTCTACACTGTCAGTTCCCTCAGACAACAAGAAATTACTTCTTCCAGAATAGATTGGATCAGCTGTCCTCTCTCTTCAGGCTCTTCTAAACATTTCTATTTGCATTCCCTCTGGACACACAAGTCAAAACAGATCATCACAAGTTTGCAAGCTAGATGCTTGGAAGATTGTCACACATCTGTGCTAAATTCCCTAAGAACAGAACTGACAAGATACCTGTTAGAAATCATTATCCGTAAGCCAAGCAATAGATTTCCATATAGTTCTGAGTGAAGGCTTAGGGCAGCGTATCGGACTACAGGGAAACTAAGAATTTTGGAGAATTGTGCTTCTAATCTGATTCTGAGGAATTATAGTTTGACATTGCTTTGTCTTTTTATCTTCACAAAGGCCCTTTTTTCCCTTGTCACGGTGAGGTCTTTCTACTATTCACATTAGAGACTTTACATGAGCCTTCATAATTGTTTCTTATAAAATACATTGATTTCTATCATCTTGTTTAATGATGTGGTACATTGTTTATAAGATAATGCAATGAACCCACTTTGAACTCATTCTATTATACCACAAGTAATGCAATAAACTGCTTAACAGGGCAATTAAATCAAGTGATTTCAGGTTAATGTTATTAGACAGTGTTCAAGAACATGCAACTTTTGTTTTGAGGATTGGCTTCCCTCTTAAATATTGGAAAATGTGCTTTGCTAATGTTTTTGTTTGTATTCCCTAAGGTACTAATCATATTATTCATTGCTCAAGACCAGAAATATTATAGCAGCTTTCCAAACAGAGGAGAGAGTTAGTGTAGCCTCTAGTAACTTGCAGCAAAGCAATGGATCTAATAACCTTGGAGAACTCCCCAGGGTATTATGCAGCAGTGTTCAAAGCTTAGGAAAAAAAAAAGACATTTCATTATACAGACAGTAGAAAATCAAATACATGAACAAAACGTAAAGGTTAAATACATTATGTGTTGAAAAAAAATCAGGCCACCCAAACTACGTATCACATTTGATTTTAATTTTTGAAATGGATCCTAATGATTCTTTTTTAGACAGCACCACTTTTTTTCCATATACCTTTTTTTGGCTCACCCAAAATTGTAGTTCAAATAATCTGCGCCACACAGAATTACATTAGGACCAGTTCCAGTGAAATTAAATCTCTATTGTGCATCTTGAGTCTGCTCTAATGATTACTGCTCCACTGAGTATGTAATTTAAAGTCTCTTGTTAATAGATGAGGTGCTGAACACCAACAGCTAGCTCTCCCAAACTTCACAGTTGAAGAGCCATCTTGCTTACAGCTGTAGAAATCTACGTCCAATTGGACTTTCATGGAACAACACTGACATCTAACAGCAGGAGTAATCTTAATTGAATATTATTCTATCATTTCAAATGGGGTCTCTTAGCTGATATTTTTCTTTCTTAAGGTTTTCAGAAAGACTTGAGTATTCCAAAATTAAGAGCAACTGTGCACTTACCTAGATTCAGAATTTCAAAATATGGCTAAAAAAGACCTTGATAAGCAAACAGGTAAAAAACCCCAAAAAACAACAAAGTTAAACAATAGTTAAATCCATTATGCTATTAAAAAAATTTTGAACTTAAATTAATAATAAAATTATTATAAAATAATAAATATTGGAATTGTCTGCCCTTTAGGCTGAACAGTCTCAGCTCTCTCAGCATTTTCTCTTAGGAAAGTTGCTCCAGTCCCTCAGTCATCTTGATGGCTCTGCGCTGGAATGTCTCTAGAATGTTCAAGTCTCTTTTGTGCTGGGAAACACCACAGATGTGGTGCCCTCAGCAGTGCTGAAGAGAGAGAGAGAATCACCTCCTTCAATCAGCTGAGAATACTTCGCCTAAAGTAGCGACGGATTCACCTCCTTTCTGGCAAGGACCCACTGCTGGCTCATGCGGTGTTCAACTTGGTGTCCACCAGGACAAACTGCTTTTCAGACGGGTGATCTCTAGCATGCAGTGGTGACTGGGGTTGTTCCTCCCCAGGTGCAAGACATTTCACTTCTCCTTGTTGGACTTCATGAGGTTCCTGTCAGCCCATTCCTCCAGCCTTTTGTGATCCCTCTGGATGGCCACTCCTCCTAGCTTTTTGTCGTCAGCAAACTTGCAGAAGAGAGTTTGTGCCATCACCCAGATCATTAACGAAGGTGTCAAAAGGGACTGGATTCAGTATGGACCCCTGGTGTACACTGCTAGCTACTGGCCTCCAACTAGACTTTGTGCTACTCATCACCACTCTCTGGGTGGTTTTCAGGCAGTTTTCAGTCCACCTCAATGTCTGCTTGACCAGCCCATTCATGAAAACCTTGTCTATGAGGATCTTACGGGAGGCAGTATCAGAGGCCTTACTGAAGTCCAGGTAGGCAAGGCCCACTGCCCTCCCTTCATCTACCAGGCCAGTCATTTTATCAAGTTTATCAAGTTGGTCAAGCATGAATTCCCCTTTAGGAATGAATGCTGATTGTTCCTGATGATTTTCTTGTTCCTCTTGTGCATGGAAATGATTTTTCAGCCTTCACCTTCCCAAGATGAAGGATAGAGGTGATGCTGACTATGCTATAGTTCCCTGGGTCCTTCTTGCCTTTTTTAAAGATAAGAGTGATACTTACTTTCCTCTACACTTCAAGCATTTCTCTCTGTCACCACAAATGATCAAAGGCTGTCGAGAGTGACTTTGCAGTGACATCTGACAGCTCTCTCAACACTCGTGGGTACATCCTATCAGGGTCTATGAATTTATGTATGTCCAAGTTGCTTAAGCATTCCGTAACCTATTCTTCTCCACTGAGAAATTTCCTCACTCCATCCTTTACCTCTGATCTTTGGGACCTGAGACTCCTGGAGTGTGCCTTTACTTGTAAAACCCAAGACAAAGAAGGTGTTCAGCCATGTCCTGTCTAACAGGTCCCTCCTCTTGCTGAGCAGTGGGCCCACATTTTTCTTATTCTTCCTTTTGCCAGTTATGTACTCATAGAAGGTCTTCTTTGACATCCCTGGCTACACGCAGTTCCAAATCAGCCTTAGCTTGCCTAAGTTTGTCCCTGGATGACCGGATAGTGTTTCTGTATCCTTCCAGGTTACCTGTCCTTGCTTCCACCCCCCACCCTCTATATGCTTCCACAACTTCATGTTGCACTCTTTTTGAATTCCATCCCATAATCTTTTACAAAGGTGACCTGATTTTTCAATAGTGCTGAGCACTCAACACCTTCTACTGATACACTTGGGAAATTAGGGTGATACAGCACTTATGAGGAAAAACTCTGAAGTCCTAAACCATTGCTTAGCCCCTGTAGAGAAAAGCAAGAACTCAAATTTTTTTCTTTGATTTTTTTTTAACGTAATCTTAAACTGAATTTCATTAAGTCCAAACGACAACTTTNAACTCAAATTTTTTTTTCTTTGATTTTTTTTTAACGTAATCTTAAACTGAATTTCATTAAGTCCAAACGACAACTTTTCCTATCCATATCAGCTAAACATTCGCTGCTTTTGTTTTGAGTCCAGCTGTGGCTACTTGAACTATTTGCCTCAGGTGCATATTTTGTGAGTTCTATTTCTATTTCAGTGTGTAAATCCTTTTGCAAAAACTTATTCACATCCAAGCATCTAATCAGTCCTTTGTAAATCTTTGGTATATGGTTCTCATAAATATCCTTCAACCTGCTGCATAGATATTTTATGAACAGCAAGAATTCTTCACATTTATACACATTTTTAACAAGTGCTGAACAGACATTAATTAAGCAGGACAGAATTTTCAGAACCGTCTAAAGAAGTTAAATCCTGGGCTCCCGTTGAAATCAGCCAGAGTAAGCATTTAAACTCCTTGTGGGAGTGTAGAAATCTCATTTGCAATCATAATGGCCTCAGTGATGGTAACTAGCACTCATCCTTTCAGACACAAACTGCTTGAAATACACAGCTAAGTAAATGCCCCAGGACTAAAGATTCACTAAGGGGCATTGTTAGCTTGGAAGGCTTCCATCTAGCTGCAAGCATGACAGCCAGGTTACGTGTGCTGCTTGAGCACTCGTCCATCAGGACATGCAGGCAGTTATTTGAAAAGGCTGAGATGAACACCGCTTGGATGTTGTGATCTGCTTCCCACCTGAAAAAAAGATAAAGGGGAGGCACTGCTTGGTGGCCATTCGAATTTTCTAGACCTTAATTCAGAAAAATAGGTCTCCTGCAAACAGTGCCTGAAATCAAAAGAAAATTGAGGTTAGACAGAGGTTAGAGATTCCACACAAAGCAAACCGTGTCAGGTTCCTCTAAGAGCACAACACATTTTTCACTTGTTTTTGTTTAGCATTGTGTCTGAACATTCTGAAAAATATTTTTTGACTCAGCTGTACCTACACAGTATTTCCATGCTTCAATTTTCCGTTTTACCAAACCCGAAAAATGTTATTTCCCTCTGCTTTATTTGACATAAAACTACACCTCAAGGGCTGACTTTATTATTAAAGATTGCTTAAAAATTACAGCTTCTTTTTAATATAGGGACTACATTCTATTGAATCCAATCTGTTACTTTTCCTCCATCTTTTTTTCATTTTTGAGATATCTATCTCTAGCATAATTAACTAGCTGGTTCTAAAATGTAATTTATATCAGTTAAATGGGTCTGAATTACATTGTACTTAGACAGGAAGAGTGAAATGGGAAATGCAAATTTGAGTTCATATAAGTTTTTAAAAAGTGAGCACTAATCCTCCAGGGACTCGGGATTTGACAAAAAAATTATATGAATGATGGATGCTCAGAAAAAGCAATGCTGATAAGGAGCCAAATCCTGATAGTTCTCAAGTGTGTGAACCGAGTGAGCCTGATTTTTATTTATTCTCTCACTCCACACAAGGATGGAGGGAGAACTGGAGAGGGTGACTCTAGACCACTTTTATGCTCCCTGCCTTTCAGGCCTACATATGAGAGATTCACATGGAAGCAGCATCTGTCCAGCTATCTTTTCCATAACACATTTTCTGAGTCTTCAATGTCTCTTACTGAATCTCTGATCTTTGGACACAACTGTGTATTCCATGCACCAAGGTAATACAGGGCCCCCACATGGCCACAGTCCCAGTCAGACCCCCATGCTGGAATCCCATCCTCTGGACACCTCTCTTGAGCTGTGTATGACAGAGATATTCTCTATCCAGAGCCTGACACTCAGGGTTTGTCGCTCTGTTTTAAGGCTCCTGTGAGCTATGGAAATGAACTTTGTGTGGTTAAAGGTGAGGTTCAACCACACTAATACCATTATAAACAGCTGGTAACAAGTGGAAGTTAAATTAAATCACTATTTCCAGAAACTGCTACAGCAAATCAACAAGGCTCTAAAAAAATTCCTGCTGGGATTCTGGACAAAGCTTTCATCCTTCCATATCCAATATGCACTGGAAGAGAAGTCAAAACATTCAGAAAGAACCTAGCTGCAAGATAAATACAGCTTACCTTGGTCAGTACAGAAAAATAGAAGCTTAGAGCATTTTGATTGCTTTCCTCCCATAAAAAAATAAAGTAAAAGAGGATTTTTTTATGCTAAATGAAAGTTGTCCAAATGACTGGAACCAACTTTTGCCAAAAATTGTGACGTTGTTTAGTATGAATAATTTATGAGAGACTTTTCAGAAGAAGACATGAAAGCAAAAGCTCACTCTCCACCAGCTTGCAGAAAAGGAATATGTGACACAGCAGCAGCCTGTTACCAGGAAATGAGACAAGCTGACCCAAAGATCTGTTCTAATCTGTCACTAAATTTAAAAGAATTTGAAGGCACCTTTCCTTGCTTTTTTTTTTTTTTNTTTTTTTTTAGGAAGGTAACTAGGTATATCATTTGGAGTTGTTTCCTCCTAGTTCTACAAAGCACGCTGTATTTATGTGCTTTGAAAGTCAAAGGCTCTTTGCTATCACATAAAATAGGAACATCTCACAAATTGTCAGTGCTGGGATTTGCATATATTATTACCACGCTTCCTAATTATTTCTGGTTCTATTTGCATAATGAAAAAGGAAATAGTTTCTTCTCAATAACAGTAAATATAAAAATGTGCCTGTCACTCCTCCATAGGGAAGGAACTTTAATTGTTTTGATCTAAAGCCTACAAGCTGAAAATTCAGAAAAAGCTAAACAAAAAATAGGAAGAAAAACCAAACAAGGTCCTCTTCAGGGACATCCAGGATTTATACTGAAATGAATTTGTCGTTATCAATACTTTTACCTCTAATTTACTGACAGGTAAGTGATTCCTATACCTTCTCATGTGAAGTGTCTAAATGACTAAATAAGCATCTTGGTGATCCTTCAGGAAAGTAGATGCTTCAGTTCTATTTGCTTTTGTTTTACTATTAATGGGGCATGTCTGAGCTGAAACGGTTGTGAAGATTTGTGCATGGTGGTGACACTTTATCCTAGCCTCACTTAGAGAGAAGAAACA
This sequence comes from Pachycephala philippinensis, assembly GCA_013397055.1. NCBI lineage: Eukaryota > Metazoa > Chordata > Aves > Passeriformes > Pachycephala > Pachycephala philippinensis. The sequence continues at coordinate 692,729 of VWZT01000183.1, forward strand.
TTTTATTGATCACATATCTGTCTTTTTTTAGAGGCCATCAGCCAGAACATCAGACACACTCACTTGCTTTAATGGCAGGAAATTCATTTGTGGGTGTTTGGTACAGATCAGAATAAAAAATTATCAATTATATAAAATCTCCAGATATACTTGATCCTTTTTCATGCTTAGCACCTAAAAATCTAAAATGGATAGATTCATGCTTGCAGTACTGGGGTGGGAGCCGCAGACTCTGAGCTCAGTTCCCATCCCAGGCAGAGGATTTTTATATGATACTGAGAAAATCACTCCAGGAATTGTTAAGAGTCACAGCACATTGTCATGCTATGTGTAGATGAGACAGCTCTGAACAATGTGTCTGGACCAGTTCCATGCAAAGGCAGTAGGCTGAGTGGGGAAAGAACAGCCAAGACAGTCCACTTCAATCAATTAATCTGAACTCTCAGGGAAGCTGTGCAGCCCAAGTGGACTGCTTTACTAATATCACTATGCACCTTCTAAATTTTGGAGCTAAGGACAAAGCATGATAAACTGCAGAGAGGGAGATCCTTATGGTTTTATGGCTTGCCATCTGCAATCTTCTTCACAGTATAGTTTTGCAGGTGTCCACAAGTTGTGCAATGATTGAGTGACATGATGTAAAAAGTTAATTTAAATAGACAGAAGTGCTGAACCACAGGATTCTAGAACACACAAAAGTCTCTAAATATAATTTACTGTCCATTACCACCTGTCCTTCATTCTTACTGGTACAACAAATTGCTTCCCCTTCAAAACAAAAAGGTTGACAAATTAGCTGACTTCAGGAGATAGCTTGGCAGGAACATGAAGCCACCCACTGGGGAAAAGAAAATCTTTTGAAACATCTGATAAAGGTAGTAATAGGAAGGGGAATGACCAAAATTGTGCAATCTATACAAAGAAAATGTGAAATCTGCTGTCGAAACAATCCTGGTACGAGCAAAAGCGTAGTGCTAGGGGTAACAATGGCAGGAGATCTTCCTGGAGATTATTGGCAAACAGATTTTGCAGAGTTACTGCTTAAAGAAGGATACAGGTATGTATTGGTGTTGACACCTTCTGAGGATGGCCTGAAGCTTACCCCTGTCACACCAACACAGCAAAAGAGGTGGTGAAAGTTTTGCTCAATCACATGATTAAATTATGAGCTGCTTCTCTGTGAAAATCTAAAATTTTCTGGCAGACAGAGACTCAAAGATTGCCATTTCACCTGTGTGATACTCTGGATTAAGGACAGATATAAAAGTTTGATTAAATTTCTCCTCTCAGTTCTGTAGAGAAAGGTGTATTTAAAAGAGGCTGTAGTCAGACTGTACCATATTGTGATATCTTTAGCTCTTCTAGCTAAGCAGATGAGAAACAAGAATACAAATAGAGAAAGAGAGCAGAGGGAAAGCAAGCATAGAAGAGTAAGATTTATAGTTAAAAAGGAAATGTGAGGAGAGAGGGGATAAAACAGAAACCCTGAATAATCTAGCCTCAAAACCAGAAGTGACAGACAAATCTCTCTACCAATTAAAAAATAATTAGAATTTCCATGCAATGTGCTTTTCCTGGAACAAACGTTGCTTGTTTAGTGCAAGGCATCCTGATAAATAGAAATTAATAATAATAATAATAATAATCAATAATAATTGTAAAAGTAATAGTGCTAACATTCTTATCTGTTGAGTAGTATTCTACTCGTATACTAAAGACTAAACTCAAAGGAAAGAAATGCTAAAATAGGGAATCTGCTGAAAAAAACATGTGAGAACATAAATATTTTTTAATTAATTTATATACCAATAGGACCCATACATCTGAATAATCAAACACCATTTTTTAATCCTAAAGAGATATAAAAACTTTTTAGATTTTTGAAAGAAATTCCTTTGAAGAAGTTGAAGACAGTCAAAAATAATTTTTAAAAATATAATGTCTATTTTTAGTTCATTGTTACTATGAGGGAACACATTTGTTGGAAATGTCTCTCTTGCATGTACAAATCAATAGAAGAATCCCAGAGTCAAGTATTAACGTGGTATAAGTTGCTATGCACAATAATCATAGTTTGCATCAGCCAAGTAATCATCCCATGGTTTGGTTTTAATTAACAAAGAAAATGTAGAATTTTTATTTGAAGCATAACTTCTCTCTTTGGGTTCTTTTGTCCAGACAAGCCAGCTTGCAGCATCATAATATGCTTTCTCATGAAATTTTTAATGCTTCCTTTCACTTTCAGTGTGGTCAGGAACAAATATTGAGAAAAGTGGAGGGTTTTTTTTAGATTGACAATTTGAATTGCAACCAAGGCTGCAGAGGAGGGAAAGAAAAACATAACTTGGGAGAAATTGCCTACGTGGTAGTCTATCAAGTACAGAAGAATTTTAGTTTTCTTCTGTAAAATGAGTGTCCTTTACACGAAAAGCAGTAAGACAACACATTCAAATGCCCTTTTTCCAGTTACACATATACTGCTAATAGAAAGCAATACATAGAAAAATACTAGAATCGACCTAGAACAGAAATTCACTGTGAAGTTTTTGGTAAAATATGGTATATATTGTATCTTACATATACAGTGTACATGTATAAAATGTACATGCATATAGTATCACCCACCCCTTGGCAAAGCTCCCCAATAATTGTCCTCATTGCATTTAGATAGTGCAAGAGTGGAGCAACATCATTTAACCCATTTTCCAGGTAGCAAAACTGAAGACAGGCTGGGAAAAGCGATTTATCAAATTTGTTGAATTGTTAGAATTTAAGTGCTCAGTGTCCCGATGTGTTACGGCGTTCCCCAGACAGGGTCACACCCTGGTCTGAGGACTGTCCATACAAGCCTGAATGGGATTGCAGAGGGCAGGATTTTTCTGTAGCACCTTTCTCTCAGGTAGATAGGACTGTGCTTCTTGCAACAGATGTAGGGGTCACTCCTAAGAGAGAAACTTTTCTTCTGTTATTCTGAGTGCAGAGCACAGCTCTGTTCTGTTTCAAAACACAGGAGTAAGAGGTGATCATAGTATCCTTCTCTAATGTAGCAGCCAACAGTCAGAGAATGCCTTCTGAAAATAGAAAATTTAGGCCTGAGACTGGTGAAATCATCACCCAGGAGAGCACCACAAATCTTGATCTATGGGCCAGGTTGTTGCTCTGGAGACTCTTTCTGTGATTCAGCCAGTAACACTTAATGTACAGTTAAAAACTCGAGACAAAAGCCCAATGTCTAACCAATGAGTGGCTTATCCAAGGGTTAGGGAGTCATGCACCAACCTGAGATCCTTTGGTGGCACTCAGGGTACACAGAGGGACATTAGAAGTGGGGCCCTCCAGAGTTCAGTTGCTAATGTCAGTAGGCAGCTGAATGGGCTTTCCAAGACTGAAATTTGGAGCATAAACAGCTGAAAATTTCTTGGAAGCCTTATTGCTGGCACTTAAATTGTGGTTTGAATCTGACCTTTTGTTTAACAGGTGTGACATCATTCATCTCTGCACTTTGTTCTAACTGTCAGCAGGAGTTAATTGCAATCCATATGCTAAAGTTCACTTCCACAGAATCAAAATCTAATTATAACCCTGAAATTCACTTCATCCCATTTTCAGAGAATAGAGGTCTTATAGACCCAGTGAAAGAGGAACATATATTCAGCAAATCCCTTTTCCCGTGATGGTTAGGAATGGAAGGTAGCTCTGCTGTATATATTGATCTGAGGATTTCCTGAAGTTTCTCTAACACTGAGTTTCATCTGGTGTGAACGTAATAATAAAATGGGGTCTTTTGGAATGACAGACTTGTTATCCATTAGTTTTCATTCCAAGCTCGTGTGAATAAAACCTTTTAGCTGCTGATGCTGCTCCAAGTGCCTCAAATGACAGTAAAATACCTACAGACAGGTCTTCACCATAGGGTTTGATGTAGCCTCGTGGTAGCACCTATTAATACCATGCACTTCTCCAACACCTTTTCTTCAACTACTTCAAAGCACCAGCTGGCTCTGACCAGGCCTGTGAGATCAGTGAGGGATTTACATAGGAGACCCTTCTCAAGATGTAAGCACATGCTGGGAACAGCGCTGAACATGAAAGAACGTCACACAACTGTTTGCAACAAGGTTTAAAAAGAGTAGGTTATCCTTTCGAATCCTGCTCGAGTCTACTGGGAGAATGTGTGCAACTCAGCTTTTGAGCCTTCCCATGAAAGGCAAGGGCTTTGTACTCCCCAAGGTAAATTAGTATAATGCCCTCGAATTCCAGTTATTTCAGTGAAACAGTAGCAGCAGACCAGCTGTCTTCCTCAGATCTAAACGAAGGGTAAATTTTTTTCACAGTTAAATGATACAGGTGCAGCTGGGGGAAGAGTATGACCTATAAATGCTTTATTGCTGTTATTGATTCACGAGCCAGGAAGATCATATTTTGGCTTTTAGCTTCCACAATGGCAGTGGTTAGAAAAATGATCATTTTGCTTGTCTTTTGACCATATCTGACATAACATCAATAAGACAAAGTAAGCAGGGCACCCTGCAGTGCTGTTCTTTTCTCTGCAGACTCGCTTTTCAGAACAGGCATTTTCAAAACGCTTTGTTTTCTTGTTCACACAGATCAGCCGTAGCATCTCAAACTACAAACAGTACCTTGTATTTTCCCAGTAAATGCAGGAAACCAGACTCACAGTCACGAAAATCTATATAGACTTGTTTTAGTTTAATTGAATTACATTTAAACACTTATCTTAAAATTCAAAAAGTTGTAATACTGATGCCTGAATAACTACCTATCCTCTTGGGATATTAGACCAAAGGAGCTGGTTTCAACAACTAACATGTAACCTGAATAACAGGAAAGAATTCAAAACTCCTCCAGAAGACAGGGAAGAACACTCAAAAGCAGAAATTAAATGGGACATACCTTTATCTCAGTGTGATGTCACAGATAAAATACTTTCCATCTGCAGACTCACTCCACTACGTGATTTCATCCAATATTTGTGACTTCTCAACAGTGGTCTGGTCTGCGTACATTTGTGAAAGACATAAAATTATTCCAGAAAGTCTATGACTATGATTGCCCCAAGAGAGGACAGATCAACAAGCATATTGATCTGTGACATCTTAGTCATGAAATGTAATGCTTTGAATTCTATCCACCTTTTCTTCCACCATCATCGGAGGACTCACCAGGACCTATTCCCTATTGAACTTTAGAGTAGAGCAACACTGACCCTGGAGGACCTGCACTAAGTCACATAATCAAAACTTTGGCTCACTGTCTGTGGCAAATTTTATTACCCAAAGAGAAGGAAAAATTTCTTTCCACTTGTGAACACACTACACATGAAGTAACGATCTTCATTTCACAGCATGACCTATATTATTGTCAGCAGCTTTAACCATGACAGAACAATCAAAAGTACCACAAAAGAAAATCAAAAGCAGTCATCTTCAAATGAAAAAAAAAAAAAAAGAAAGAATGTGGGATCACTTCCTTCTTTTAAGACATCAGAGAGGGAAAAATAGTAGTAGAAATGTTTTGAAACAAACCCAACCTCGTGACAGCAAAGTATTAATTTTTTATTTTAGTATGGGAACACCAAAAGACCTGTAATAATGGACAAAATAGACAAAGTTTTTCATATGTATATTTTATTCTTGTGGGATTTTCTGAAGAAAATTACTGTGAATAACTTGGCAAGTGTGCTGAAACAGAATAAAATCTGTAAAGCCAAAAAAAGTCAATTACACTAAAAAGCATTAAGGAATAGTGTACTTCTGTAGTCCTTAATCCAAACGTAGTCACCCAACACTAGGAAAAACATACCTGAAATTACAAAATCACCATGGGGCAAAATAAATGTCAACAGAGAGAGCATAAATAGAGGTGTCCCAAAGGCTGGAATCACTTGGCTGCATAAGAAGTTAGGAGACTTATGGAGAAAATTATGAAAGATATGGTGCACAGGGAAAATCATGGTTAAATTAAATTGGAAGTGAGTCTAGAATGAAAAAAGAGATATACATCTGTATGCAATCCATATTCAGCAATTTGGGTTTTATCATTGAAGGAGGCATTTGATTTAAATACTGTGGAAGAAATTCTAAAGGGTTGGGTAATTTTATGATCACTAATAACATTTGTCATTATGTATGTTGCCATTATGATAAGGATAATCAACTCTCATGCTATAGGGCATAAAGTTATCACCAGTGGGACACGGGAATTTTTTTGCCTAGCTATTAGGTGTCCATTTAGATTTTTCTTGTTCGCTTTTGCTAGTCAGTTTAGTGAAGTATCCTCCAACTCACACAGGTCAAGTCTTGCTGCTCCAAAGAGACCTTATATAGGCTGTGCAGGGGTGATTTTTTTCCTGCTAGGCTGAAAACCCTCCTTTTGGAGGCGAGAGAATTTCTTTTACTGCAAAACAAAAAATGAATACACGACTGTCATCAAAATTAGTTAATAGCTAATACCTTGTCTGTATGCATTCATTTACTAGATTAAATGGGTCTCAGGGTCTGAATGAGGCTGGAGCAGGGGCTATTCATAGACAGGATGAATCAGTTCATGTTCCTCCAGGAGAATCATCTTAATTGGGCAGGAGAAATTTGTCTTGAATCAATATCTTGCTGGCAATAAGAGTTTGATCGTGGAAAGATAATTTGAACTGACAAAACTTAAGAGATTATATTTGATAGCATGCTTCATAGCAGTACCTCAGAAACTGTGAGGAAGTAAAAACATGGAAATAAAGAGGTGCTGTTAAATGCTTTACTACCCTTTCTGAACCTCTCCCACTTTATAATACATGCAGTTTCATTTCAAGACCTTGCTTTATCCCTGCTGAATCAGTGTAACCTGTGCTTATGAGAATTCTGACCTCAGCATTCCTTGAAAATTAGGCTAACGTGAAACTTGCAAAAATTTTGAAATTTTCTGTAAGTTTTTTGTACTTGTAGATGAAAGTCTATTTATTTTTGAAGTTTTTTAATTTGAGAAGAAAGTAACTGCTTTCCAAAAATTCAAATTTTTCAACTGTTTAGATCTAATTTATAGATTAAGGTGAATTTATAAGAATAAAAGACTACTTTACATTCCCTTTTTAAATGTGTTTATCATAACTGAAACTGATTTAAATTAATTTTTACAAGAACAAGAAAAAAGTCTAACTATAGATATTCAGGTTTCCTTCAACAAAAAGTAAACTGTTCTTTTCTCAACTCCACTGAGTATTCCATAGCTGCAGCGGTAAAAACTCTCTGCACAGGTCTTGCTTCTGACAGTTCTGTTATGCCTCTGTTGAAGGATTAAATTCAACTCCAGGTTCAAATGATGAGCAGAACCTGGAAAATATGTACATTATCCCTCATGATATTACAGATAGACTCAGTAGCCTGGAGGCCAACATTTGGTAGGACACCTTTTGGTTTGTGATTATTTCATCTTTAGATGAATATTCAAATAATTATTTGTGCATTTAACGTGGCTCCATTTTGCAGGGGGAATTTGATTTGTTTGCCTACGTGCAGCACAGCCAGCTCAATCTTCAGCTGTCTTATGGCTGTCCCTGTAGGTTCTGCGTCATCCCAATCAACCCCATGGGGCTGCCAAGGGTAGCCCACAGATTCCCAAATCACACCAGACACCCAATGCAGGGAGAGAGAGTAATGGTTTAATGTCCTGTATATTTTTTTATTAATTAAAATGGTTATCAGTCCTAGGACAGCTACTACATCCACAGTACCAGAGTGGAAAAGTGAATATGCTCCTTGCAAACAGCCCTGCAAGAGACACTCCTTCAATATGGATGGAAGAAGGACGTAAGGGCTTTGAATAAAGATTTACTTATGGAAAAGAATAAAAGCTAACACAAATCCAAGGTTAACTGAAACATATAATTAAACTTCACATTTATTTTAATAAAATACAATATTGACTTTGTTCTTTAAAGTAGATTAGGTTGTTGACATTACAGCAGTACAATAAACAAGCGCTAAGCTTTTTACTAGCAGAACAGAAAATTGAAGCTGGTTATGACAAGACAAATAAAATGAGTTTATTCAGGACTGTATAAATCATCAATAAGAATTCTTAATCACTTGCCTCCAAAAAGCCAGATTATTTGATCTACAACAAAACTGGGGCTGTGTCAGCAAGTTGGATGCAAATCAAACAACATTCAGACATCTCAAAAATTCTGAAAGTATGTGTCTGGAATACAGATGAAGACCAGAAATTCAGTGGGGCCTTCCTAGGGTAGTAAAAAAATAAAGTAGAGCCTCTTTTTTTACACTGAGATGTGGTTATTAAAATTAGAGTCTCTCAACAGCATGGTGTATCATAGATAAAACACCATCCCTGGTCTTCTAACCTTATTTTCAATGTATGCATTTACAAAGACTTCTCTTTGTTTGATGCACGCATTTTGTACACACTAAAAGCTATTCAAAGCTGTTCATGTTGATGCTTAATGCTTTCACTAAAGAGCCACACAGTTCCCGAAAAAGTTTACTATAATTTAAGGCTTTCAAGGCACAATAGCACACTTTGATTCATGAGTTTTATATGCAAAGTCTTATTGTAATGTTTGTGATCAATAAAGATGTTCACTCTGGGATGGAGTAAATTTGTCAACTATTAATAATTTACTATCTGTTTACCTAAGTCATAGTCTACTCCTGCCCCAATAAAATGCTTGTTCCTGATCTTTTCACACCATATAAATAAGGACTAAAAGCAAAATAAAAATAACTATAAAATAAATAATAAGAGGTTTATAACTTCAAAATCTATAATGCAGAATTCAGATGTTGCAAGAATTTCATGTTTACCTGAACATGGACCTGGTGAAAGTTGTTCATAATTCATGATAAAAGCTGAGAAGTGCATCTGTTTGGAAAATGGTCAGTCCCATTTTTTACCATGTAAGGATTTATTTTGAAAGTAACAAGCTTAAACCCTTGCTTAAAGTTTTCTTTATTTCAGAATGCATTTTAACATTTTCTCATGGCTTACTGATAAAAAAAACCCCAATATTTTCTAGAAGGAGGAAAAATCTTGAAGATATTGTACCGCCATAGTCTTTCTCTTACTACCACTCCTTTCAATCTGAATAGGATACAAATGAAGGACATAGGGAGAGGATTAAAGCTTTATAAACTTCTCTTGCTGATTGACCCCTTGCCATGTTACTATGGCAGAGCTGCATATAAAGCAGAAGTTTGGCCAGATGATCTCTTTACTACAATATACAGAAGATATTGATCAAGTGCTGGATAAAGAACAAAATTAAGGCATGGAGGTAACATGGGAGATTAAACATTACTAAAAGAAGATTGTGTCGGGTTAGACTGCTAGACTATTTTGCTTCTAAAAAAAAAAAAGAGTATCTCTGAAGATTTATAATTTAGTTAATCCTTTGATTCAACACAGCGGGAAAAATCATATTAGCAGGAGAAGGTAGAAATTGTAGAGTCAGAAAAGAGGTGAAAGTGCAAATAACAATTTGTTGTGTAAATGAAAATTGGTTGTCCATGAAAGAGGAACTGTTCATCTAGAGGAAGATTATCAGTAGAGTTCATCACAGTTTAGACTCAAGCCCTCCTTAAAATTATCATCATTGGGCAAAATACAAAAGTGTGGATGTAATAATAGCTCAGAGTTGGAAGACATCTTTTGTTCAGAGAAAAAGCATAATATCTCACAGAAAGAAAACCTGGATGTTTCAAAGAAGTGCACTAATTATAACTTTCACTGTGAGCTGAAGGGTCATCACATAAGGCAAACAACACAGCAGGGATGGTGAATTGCTGGCATGATGCTACCTCTCAAACAGAGAGGGCATCCAGGGGTGCATCACCTGCAGAAGTGCCTCTAGAGAAAGTATGTTTATACCATTGTAAAAGTGCTCGCTGAGAGCTCACCCAGCATCCAAGAAAATGCAATTACTTTTGACCATGTGGGATCATGGCTAATAAATTCATTGAAAGTAGTGAGACCTCCTCATGACAGGAGACTAAAGAAGCTCATTTTGTTCACCTTAGAAGACAAAAAGCTGGCCAGGGGGCAAATATCAGTGAAGAGAGAAAGCATCAGTTCATGAGAAAGCAGGCATAACCAGGCCATGAATACATTTACACCTGAAAACAGAATGATGTTAAGTATCATGTTCTCAGAGAGTCTTTTGGCAGAGCAGTGGAGACACGGGACTTCACTAATGCAAACAGGGCTCCTGCCCAGGGATCATATTCTGTGTCTGCTCACCACACCATGGAGGTGGTGTTGATGATTCAGGAGAGCTTTTTGTATGTTCTTAGCAATAAAAAAAGCTAAGGAAAGGCTTGTCATGCCACAATGTCAGCCATCAAGGAACTACAGTGGTAGAAGGTAAACTGGAAGGCGTTAATTTATTCCCCCAGGAAAACAAACAAACAAACAAATAAACAATCAAATAAACCTAGGGATTTTCTTAGTTAACTCTTGGGAATAAGGCAGAAGAGTTGAACACACACAGTGGACAATGGAATCTAGATTTGCTTATCCTTGTATTTAATTCTCTTTGCAGAGTACAATTCCAAGACTAAATATAGGCTTCTCCAGGACCAAGGCTTTTGTGACCTTTAAGATTGTAAGGTCTCTCTCTGAAGAGATACCCATTCAGTCTAACTCACTATGCAGTCTTATCTTTTAGCTTCTGGCTTGAAAGGGCTTAGTTTAGAGTTCAGGTACTGATTTAAAAGACAGAAAAATACGTAGAAATTTTCCTATTAAAACTGAAAAAAAAAATGAAACAAGTTAGCTCAATGACTTTGCTGAAATTAATTACCCAAAGAAATAAATTTAGAGAAACTGCATTGTTTAGTTATTGAAATAAACAGTAGTCCAATCCCTTGGAAAATATTTTTAGTGGTGTAGCAGATCCCACACACAAAAGGTTAGAGAATATATTTAAAGGCAAAAAAAGTCCAGGACAACCTACTGTGAATGAAATATGACTCCATCATTCAGTACTGCTGTGTTCTTAAAATGTTATAGGGTCTGATGTGAAGACTGGCATCAAAATGCAAGTCAAAATATGTAGGGGTTTCAAATATGTGTTAGATATTGTTTTGGGCTGATTTCTTTTGACATCCAGCTGTGTTTGTGTTTGGGAGCAGTGTTTGAAATCAAGGGTCATCTCTGCAGGCAACTATGCTGGGAAAAATTAACTGGCACAGTAAACGGAAAGGGTTTGAGTGAAATACCATTCACAGCTGAATGGGAATACTTCAGACTGGTTACAACAGTGGGGAAGATTGTCATAATATAAAAATATTTCTTAACAGAATATGTGACAAAGGTACTGTTTTCCTTAGGATATTAATGAGTAATAATTTCACATGCTTCCTTCACTCTCCCATTTCAACAAAATCCAGATACACCAGGGCGCTGGCTGAGAAGAATTACTCTAAAAATATTAATTTCTTCCCCTTAAGCCGCCAGTGCTACAACAGCTCATCAGCTTGATTTTTCTCACTGTTTCTAGAATTGATCAGATGCTAGGAATTTAGATGATTACTTGGAGTATAAAAGACTAGATTTTGTATAGAGTTCAGATATGAATAATAAAAGCTCCGGAAATTAGCAGAATACAATTCAAAACCTTAAGCAGATCAAAGAATTTTCAGACTGATGGAAATTGACTGTTTGCAGCTGTCTTGTGTGAAGAAGGGGGTTATGGTGGGTTTGATTTCTGTGTATTGCAATGAACAGGAAAGTACATTTCTTATGTCGTGCTTACATTAGAAAGTCACACTCTGTTCTTTCCTTGTTGGTATTTAGGTAATGACAAACCAGAGTTCGTTTGTCTTCGCACACCTCATGTGGCAATAATACAGCCGGTCACACCCAAGACCTGTTTACTTTCAGTGCCTGCTTCCTGAAGAGACTGCAACAGAAGTTTTTTTAGAAATGCACAAAATCATACTGAGATGAAGCGAGGGAGAACCTGGTACATGTAACAGTCTCTTAGTCAGACCGATGAGATACTGAGATCTGCACTTATAGATATCTTTGTTGTTGGATATTAGTAACTACAATTAGAACTATTCATATACTTGCATATAAATTTCCATCCCTTCCCTCCTTTCTGTGCAAGCCATATTACAGTGAGGGTGAGACATATTTGAGAGAGTCACCCTGGCACCCTTCTAACCTCAAAGTGAGGAATAGGCTCGCTAGGATGTAGTGCATCTGCTCCTCTTTAAACACATAGACCAATGGCAAATTGTTCTGCAGAATTTTCATTTCCACCATTGAGCAAAATTACTTTAGATAATAAGTGGAGATGTAGATCCTTGCACTCTAAATATCTACATTTGCTCAGATGAATCTCATTTCCTTTAACAACAAGGTTTGTCTACTACATATGTGCTTGCATAGCACCAGTATATAAAAAATGAGTGAATGGTAGCTCTGATCCCTCTGTCCAGCCACTTAAAGCTGTTTATTGAAACACAGAAATTGTACTTGAGAACTGGACTCCCTGAGAATTGGGAAACCTCTCTGACTTCAGCACTAGCCAGCTCCAGGTACTTCTGAGAAACAAGCAAAACAATCAAGAAGCCGACAACGGCCAAAGATGAACAAAGAATTTCCTAATCACAGTTTGAGCTTATTTCACCTTGAAATTGAAGCTTCTCTCAGGTTCAAAAGCTTGTTAATTAGTTCTAAAAAAATCTTATAATACATGTGAATATTCTTTCTTGTCCTATAAATGTACATTTCATCTTGTACTCCAGGTAAATGCAAAGCTTTTGTAATAGCTTGCTACTACCAGTCCTTGAATATTTCACATGGAAACGAACATGTCTAGCCCATGTCTACTATACTGGCCCCATGGTAGCACACATATGTTTATAGAAAGAATGGAAATAACAAGTGTCACTGTATCAGTTTTTGGCAGATGAGGCTTAATTCAGCAAGATGCTAAGCAAATTGATTCCATCACAGAAAATCATTTACAGAAGTTCTTAAATCAGTGATTTCCAGCCTTTGTCATTTGTAGTGTTTTCCGAAATGCCACCTCTGGGACAAATAGTGTATAGCATTTATGGCCTAACATTTCTTTGCTGTTCTCTGAAGTTGCTTTAGAAGTCACCAGTTTCCAAAAGTGTCACATAGCACAGGCTGAAAGTCATTGTCTTAAATGAGGCAATCATGTTTACCTAACCACATGGTTATGTGTTTAAGTAGGACAGCTCTTCTAGTGCAAAGCATTCAGACCATTTATAATATGTGTGTACAGTGTCAGATACAATAAAGCCCCACTGTATTTAGTGTGTATAGGAATTGCTGCAAATCTATGTCATTTCTTCTGTATAATATTCTACAACTGAATACGTACAATCTCTGGTTCATGTATTTAATCTTTTTCTTCATGTCAGCATTGGAAAAGCAGCCTAAACCACCAGTACAACATTTCCAGGAAAGAAACAGAAGTGAGATTTAAATGTATTTTGTCTTTTTTTTTTTTTTAATCTGAGGTGGCTGATGCCTATTGTCTGTGTAGTTTTCCTACTCATTACCATGACAGTTGAATTTCATTTACTGATTGCTAAGGAAGAATCTGGAGGCTTTAATTTATTATATTCATTTTAATTAACCCTCCTTCTTAAATGCGAAGTTCACACCCCTACAGTGCATAAACAATTTAACATGTCCTCAATCTATCTAGATTTTTATGGCTATAGAATACTGGGAAACTCCATAGTTTGGTGGCTACACTAAAACAGTGTCAGTTTTTATTCTTCGTGCTCTCAGCTGAAGGTCTGTGTATGGAGGGAAGGATACAACAGAAACATATCTGAAAAGTTACTCATTTTCTTCAAAACATAAACAACAAGTGGGGTATTTTGGAAGTGCTCAGTGTTGGCCTAAAACATTTTCAGTTCTACAGAAATGAGTGGTAAAACTCCTGCTGACTTCAACAATGCATGGTTTTAAAAACACCACCATTGGCTTTCTTTGTAATAAGACAGAGTTACAGCTAATTCACAGCACATACAGTCTCCCAGGTTCATGGCTTTTTCAGATTCATTTTGCAATACAAAGGCCAAAAGCATGGCTACATCCCAAGGAAACAGAATTTTTCTTTCTATATTTAGAGGTGGTCATGCTGGTTTTTTTAACTGCTCCATAATATGACCGTACAGCTCAGGTTTTGGCCTCCATGTTTCCCAAAAGTCTCTGCATTATAGTCACTATATATCCCTAGCAGGCAGTCTTATTAAACTTGTTTCTCTCTGTTTCTATCCCACTGCTTCTGCCAAGTGCGTCACACATGGTTTTTCATGCTGTACAGCACTTGGTTAAAATGATCCTATCTTCACTTCTTCAACTACTTAGCCAAATTTTCTGGATAAAGAAACAAAATTACATAGTTTTTTTCCCCCAGAGACATTAGAGATAATGTACTAGAGTACAGCATTTTCCATTTAGAGGATTGATTCTAGAACATTAATGGATAGCAGTCAAAAAGGTGATTTCACTCATTATCTTATTTACATATATAAATGTAAGCTTCAGCTGATAATATTTGCCTGTGCATGTGATATCTGGGTAATAAAAAGTAAATTCAGTGTATTGCCCTTGATATTATTCATGTCAGTTATGCATAGATCCTTTAATAGTTCAATGGCTTTCAGATTTATAGCATTTTCAAGTGAAAAGGAAACAAATGTTTACATTTAGTCACATTTCACTATGTTTTCAAAATAGAACTATTAGTAGAAATAAAGAAAAACTGAATTTCCCTCCACTTTGAACTGGTAAACCTGTATCCTCTCCTGACAGAGAAGCACAGCACACTTAATGTCAAGGGGCTTGAAATTTCTGATAAACAAACCTAACATGCACCTAAATACAAAGATTAGCTTGACTATAAGGAAAATCATGACTTTGGAATGCCTTTCTAAATATGAACTGCTATGCAGGGGACAATTCTCTCAAAAAAGCTTAAATGTAGGTGTTTCAAACCATTCTAGACAAACACAGCCTTTTGACTCCAAGGAGACCAAACATCCTGAGGTTAGAGGTAGTACTTCAAAGGCATTTTTAGCTTTGTTCTGTGTAGGGAAGCATCCATTACTGTCTGGATTCATCCATAAGACTGCTGGACACAGTTGCTATAGTCGGCCAACACAGTTGCCATGCAAGACCTGCCACCCTCAGAGCAGCTGTACCTAGAGGTGACAACACTCATCTGCCCTGTGCAAAATCAGCTGAGAGAGTTAAAGCAACCCTGACAATGAGCTGACAGTAAGAAATATGCAGAAGAACTGCCTTCTCTCAAGAGTTTTGGTTTGTCTGAGGAGGTAGGCACATGTCTTACTGGGGAACTTCAGACATTTCTTGGGTTACTCTTTGCTATTGCAGAATATCTACAAATCCTTGAAAGCAGGAGAGAGAGTTGAACACCCTTTGAATCATGGAGATGTTGGTAAGGGCTTTGACAAATGCGAGGCTCAGCAGAGGACACATACAAGGTACTGCACCTGGAGGCAAGCCATGGAGGCAGACACCTCTCTTGATATTGTCTAGGTTTCAGCAATTTCAAGATGGTATTTAAAGGTTTTAGATGCTTATCAGGGTCATCAAGCATCAAATTCTTTTTGGATCTTTGCCTTTCAGAGGAGAGTCTCAGTGTATTTTCGCTAAGGGGAAATTTTTAGATAACTTATATCAGCAGACAAATGAGCACTAATCTGAGATAAAGTTCCAGGGAACACAAAACAGACTGCAGTTTTCACATGTATTAAATAGTCAGAAAATTTCTATGGGGGTTACCTCACCTGATGAACTATTTTAAAACTTCATACATGTCTTGTTCTCATTAAGGCCATATTTTGCATAAATTGACATATGGAGCTACAACAAGGCATGACCCCTCCTCCCCACTTCCACAGAGAGGACAGGGTGTGGAGGGTTGTAAGAAGCAGAATAATTTATTTTAATTAATATATTAATTTAAATATTATATTATTAATTATTATTAAATTATTTTAAAGCATTTTAATTTCATAATTAACCTTTAAAAAGCTCCAGTGTACTTCCAGCATGCTTCTGTCTGCACAGCTGGTGCACTGATTCTATTGCTAATTTAAAACCGATGCTGGCCAATGTTTATTTTCAGCTTATTCCTCTAATATGGCACTTATCTTATCTTTTGTGATGTATTCTGTCTTACAAACTTTACTGCAAATAGATTCACTTAATGATCTCACTTCCATCAATTTTTGCTTCCATTAAGGATAATTTTAGAGAAAATGTCCACTACAGAAAACAGCAACAAAAAAAAAGGGATATTTGTTACTTCTAAATATGGCAAAGTCCCATCACTTTGACTTGCTTTTCTCTGTGAAGATCCTGCAACAACAGTGCTTTAAGACACTAGAGTGATGTGACTTTGGTTTTATCAACTCAGATGTCTTTGCAATTACAGCTCTAAAACAGTGATGGGCCGAGGAACATTTCCTTCATCACGTTTGAAACAGTGGGCTGCTGACTAGGAGCACATAGCCAACGTTGCTATGGTTTTGGATGGCCTAGGCTGTGAATTTGCCATGAATTCATCCCAGTGGAATAACCAGGGAGACAAAATCTGTGGCATCATGGCCAAAATTTTTGGTCGCTCTTGAAATATCCACATCTTGAGATTCCCTTAAAATAACCCTCAGGAGGCACACTAATGTGCCTCAGGTTGCGAAAGCCCTACAATAGGCAACAACAAGTATTTATGGCCCATTTTGATGGCAGGTCTGAAAATATTGGTGTGATAGTATTGCATTAAGTATCCTGCAGAGATTTCTCACATAATTCTCCCAAGTTCTCAGTGTATTTGTCTTTTTTGGTAAACAGTTTTGGTTCAAGAACTTTTTTAACTCTCCAGGCAATAAATTTACCCCTTTTGTGAAATTTTGCTAATATTCTGTGAAGTTAGCACTAGAATGAGCAATGAACTGTGTATTCAGGCTCAATAACTATGTCAGGGGAAATTAAAATTATGAATACCTTTGCAGAGATTAATTTTATCTCAGTGGCTTCCCATAAAAACCTTAGGGGAGGAGTCGGATTTTCAAGTATTATGGCTCAATTTCTCCCCTCTGCCAACACAAAAGGGAGGAAGGAATCATGACTGATCTCAGATGGGACAGGCCATCCTAAGCACTTTTTAAAACTCCAGCTCCTGACCAGTACTCAGTTTCCAACCTTGCCTATTGTCAGAACTTGCTGTTTATCTGGTCATTTCAAAGAGATTTTGCTATGTTGGCAGCACACCATCTAGTTCTGGTTATCTCATTCCAGGACAGAATAAATACACTACAACTTAAAACCAAAAAATTAAGAGAGGAATTATTAAATTATGAAGTCTTTAATTAGAATTGGGAAGATAACTGGAGAGTGGTTGTTTATTTCCTTGAGTACAAGAAGAGAACCACCCAAAGAAGTGGTGAAACAACATGTTTAAACAAAACGTGATTCTTTTTTCTTCATGAAGTGCAATTAAAATGTCAATATCACTGCCATGGGATATTGTGAAAGCCAAAACAAAATTAATTGACAATTTCTCATAAAAGAGTTTCAAGCACGGTGTTTTTAAAAAATAAATAATGAGTCTTTAACAGGACTGGTAGAATTTACCAGAGCAGGATCATCCCCTATCTACTAGGTTTTTGTATTTTTTCCTGCTGTAGCCACAGTGAGACAATCTTAATAGACCTATTATCAGAAAAAAAAAAAAATACACAATCCAGATGAGTCTTTTTTCTGACCCAATATGACTCTTTTGTGTGCTTATGGCACATGAAGCTTTTCCTATTTCTGCTTACAAAAGCCTTCCTTAACATCCCATGGCTTCTCAGATGCAGATGGAGAAAAGCAACAAAATTGCTTTAAAACTGCTTTGAATACACTTGTGAGGTAGAAATACAAGTCCTTTTTGAGAAACAAGCTTAACTGTTAGTGACATGTAGATCAATGCTTGCATTATTTGTAATGTTCATTTCCTCACTGCAAGTATCAGCCTTGAATTTGACCTCATAGGTTCTTCTCTTCTAGAATTCCTATGTACTCTTCTCTTTGAAGTTTTTCAGGCTAACAAAAATCTCTGCAAATTTGTTTTGATTTTCTCCCAGACTGCCATAAATTGGTGAAAACATGAGAAGATCTTTTACAACAGAAACCCGAGGCTTAGGCAGGGTTTGCTTTTTAGACACCTTATTTTCAACTTTTCAGAAAGACTGACTTTGCTATAAAGGTTATTGCTCCCCAGTGACACACACATGCTGACGAGTGGGCTACTGGAGCCTGGTTCTGTTCTTTGAGCTGAAGAGAAACATGACCATAATTGAAAGCTCTTCATTTAGCACCAGCCAAGACAGTGTCAAATAAGCCAAAAATCATTCAGACTCCTGCGCTTATTGACAGTATGTTGTGTCCAAGCAAGTCTGGAAAAAAACACCCCACAATTTCTGTTACTTTTTAAGTATCTGAGCTTCTAATGTTTTTATAATTATACAGCCTGGGAGTTGATTTCTTCTCCCAGTATTTGTGATCCTAATTAAGCCTCACATTTTTTATTAACACTGCATCCTATTTTGTATGGGGAAGCAACCTCCGGAGACGCTGTTCTGTTGTGCTGTGACACCCGAGGCCTTGCGTCTCTCTAATTACTGAAGCCTGCCTCTGCTCCATTAGGATACTGTCCTGTTTAATCCTCTCTTGCTTTTACAGTCTGGGAATGGTTTCTTTCCCTAGTATTTGAAGTTCAAATTAAGTCTCATGTTTATTAGTAAGCGCATCATTTCATAGGAGAAATACAAGCCCTCTGAGAAAGATCAGAGAGTGCTGCGCCACTTAGGGATTCCCGCAGTATGGAGCGGGTCGGGTCAGCAGCAACAGCACAGGCAGAATTAGCTTTATAGGGAACAAACAAACAAAACCCCTCACATCTTCAAATTATATCCAAAGGCCACAACAAAAGCCTGAAGCTTAGGGAGGTGCTTTCAGTTAGCTTTGATAAGGGTGCAGAGAAACCAGGAAGGTCTGAACATAAGCTATCCATAAACCAAATAATCATGGCTTTGTGGTCTGGGCACCAGAAGAAAAGAGGACAGGGACAGTAGGGTGAGTGGCAATGACTATGAAACTGAGGGAAAACTTTTTATGCTGTTCTGCTCTGTCCAGGAAACTATCACCCCATCTTGCCACTGTGACCACTGACACAGACTTGTGCAAAGCCCTCAGGACATGTCATTACAAGGCGTACAAATCAGGGCAGCTGCTCTGACAGCCCTGCGTTATACATGCCCTGCTCTCATGCCTCTGTCCATTATAAGTTTTAACCAAGACTAATTTAACAGACTCAAAAGCAGTACTACTGTGAAGTGGTGAACATGAACCTACATTGGCAGGCCAACCTGTATTGCTGGTTCTGCCATGGGCTTGCTTTATGTCATATATAGAATTACATGAATGGTTTCTTATCCAAATTTCTCTTGCTGCTTTTCTCTCTAATGCCTTTTCCCTGATGTTTTATCATGTTCCAATCAACATCACTCTGTTGCTGACTCTGTATCTGTCTCTGATATACAGCTGACTCTGTATCTGTTTGCAGCTCAAAGACATCAGCTTATATGTAATAATGAGATGTGACAGCAAAAGCAGCACAATTTTTGTGAGGAGACTTCGCCCTGCAGTTATCAAGGTTTCAGATTTTTTTTAATTCACAAGAATATCATCCTTAGCCCTGTGAACTCCTGCTTGCTTTGCAGATCTGGATTCACTTATCTGTAATGAAACTGGAACAAATGGGGAAAAATTTTCTTCTGCCATAAGAATAAAAGGACAGGAGTCCTAAAAGGTTGCAGGCATCTGCAATCCGGATTGGTAGAGATCCAGACAACCTTGTGATGGCACTGAAACTGAATTGCTTCAATTTTCAATAAGGATAATGGAACAGTAACGGTCTTGAATACAGAGAACAAAGGCAGAATGACCAGTGATGCTATGGAAATAATAAATAAGCGTGTGGAAGAAACACTTAAAAAATGCAATGCTATACAATCTTGAAGGACCAGATAACCCACATCTGGCCCAGCGTTACACGTCTAGCAGCAGGGAGTTTTAACTACACTTGTGAAGCCTGAGGAACATTTTTATGACTGGAACAAAGCAGGTATAGCTCATATAGCGTGTGGATGAATGCTGAACTGCTGAGCTAAGGGCTGCAAGGCTCTAAATACCAGCAAACAAAAAGCAGTTAAATGAAGGAAAGGGATAAATAAGGAAAATGGGACAGTTTAGTAAACATTGTCTGTGCCAGACTGGTATGATAGATGTCCTTGATAAGCTAACTGATCTTATAAACAAAAGATCTAATCTACCTGGAGTTCAGTAAATCATTTAATGTAGTCCCACATGGGACATCATTAGTTAGGCTAGATAAAATGGGAACCAGTACAAGAACTAGAAGGTGGAGAATAGCTGGAATAAAGAAGGCAAGCGAATTGGTTGTTTCAAGAGGGAATTACCAGTCTCCAGGAAGACTACCCGTGGACTCCCACAGACATTGTTTTTTGGAATCAATTGCACAGGTGAAATTTGCTGATGCTACAAACTTAATCATCACCGAGTCTGTCTAAATCAGCTTTTTACAGCAAAAAGACAGCTTGCCCTGTCCTCAGTCCAGGCTGATGGGGTGTAAGCCACATCTGATCCAAAGCTATGTAACCAAATATCTGCAGGTCTGATATACTAAATGAGGAAAGGAGAGATTCTCACCCATGAGCAGAACCCCAAGACATATGCAAAGGATCTAGTTCCCATTGTTGGGTTAGACTGTGCTTAGGTCGAGTCCACAAAGGGTTACGCTTTTATACTCCAAAAGAATAACCAAGATGAAGGACATAAAGAAGAACTGTCGATTAGAGTAAACAAGGCAAGGCACAAGGAACCTGAGGTCTAGAAAAATAACATTTTGTCAGATGTTCATTGTCATCAGGAGGAAATATGAAATAGAAAAACCTAGGTACATTAATTTCAGGATGAAAATGATCCACAAATGTACTGCACCAAGGAGAACACCCTCCTAATTTCAAACACAGCTATGTTATTTTGGAATGCTCTAGTAAGGTTGCATTTTATACTGTAACAGAATCACAGAATGAGTTAGGTTGGAAGGGACCACAGTGGGGTCATCTGGTCCAACCTCCCTTCACAAGCAGGGTCTTCCTAGAGCACATGGCACAGGATTGTGTCCAGATGGTTCTTGATTATCTCCAGTGAGGGAGACTCCACAGCCTCTCTGGGCAGTCTGTTTCAGTGCACAGTCACCCACACTGTAAAGAAGTTCTTCCTGATATTCAGGTGGAACTTCCTGTGCATCAGTTTCTGCCTATTGCCTCTTGTCCTACTGCTTGGCACCACTGAGAAGAACCTGGCTCCAGCCTCTTGGCACCCTCCCCTCAGATACTCATAGACATTGAAGAGGTCCTCTCTCAGTCATCTATCTTTGAGGCTGAACAGGCCCAGCTCACTTAGCCTTTCCTTGTAAGGGAGATGCTCCAGTCCCTTAATCGTCTTTGTTGCTCTCTGCTGGACCTGCCCCAGGAACTCCATGTCTCTCTTGTGCTGAGGAGCACATCACTCCAAACATGGATAGAGATGGCGCTCCATCACCTTTCCAGGGATTGAGGTGAGTCTGACTTGATGGTAGTTGCCTATGCTCAACCACATTCAGAGGGACAAGAAAGGTGAGCACAGAATGCTGCAGATGACAATATAAGCACCTCAGATCCTTTCTTCTGGGATGAATTTTTTTTTTTTTNTCAGTTCATATATGGCTATGTCCTTGTTCCTCATTTGCTTACTATGAATGCTGTCACAATGGGATTCTGTATCATGGGTGGAGATGCACTTTGCTTCCTTCTGGTTGATACTAACTGATAACACGAACATTTTTTCTTTGTTTCAGGACAAAGTCACAAGAGTTAATTTAGGCCATAACGTAAGAGAAAACTGCTCATTGAATCAGATGCTGATCTCAGCAGGGAGGAGGTAAATGAATTCCATGTGGTAATTTAAAAATCTGTTCCTTATTGTTTCTCAGCTGTTAGCTGTTGGCTCCCAACTGGGCCTGTGCTTGACTGTGTGCTAATTGGACCCAAGAAGCATCGGCAAGAAGGGTCAAAGAGCCAAAGCCTTGGTTTGGATCTTGGCCTATGATACAGGGAAGTCATGCTCTGCTCAGCACCTGGAAAAAGAAATGCTTGTATAAAACAGAGGACAAGGTTAACACAAGAACAAATTGTTTTAACCTGGTCATAAATACATTTTGGCTGGAATTATTTCTGAAATACTTCTCTGGATCATAGCAGTGGGATTCTGGAAAATCAATTTTTGGGAAGCATTGCATGACACCCCATCCAGTCAACACCAGAGAACAGGCTCAGCAGTTGTGGGCACCCCTTCAAGTTCTTTGTTCTTACCTTTGAGAGAATGACTAAGAAAACCCTGTAGGAATCAGTATCTTAGGTCATAATGTATGGCCTGGAAAAAAAGGTGCTTGACTTTTGGTTCCCAGGTGGAGTTTGCAGAATTGGCATTTACGACAACCATCTGATCTCATTAGATATAGAAGCCATCAAGAGATGATGAATGTGGAATCCCATAGCACCATTTTTGCAGTTGCTTTTTAAGAGCTGAACAGTCTGTAATGCCAAAGTGAATAAAAAGGTTCTGCTTGAAATATTTCTGTCCTCGTGTGTTGACTTAAGGAAACGTGTGCAGGTGGTACACACTTCCCCCAGACCATGAGTCAGGCAGACCTAGTGTTATCTCATTAGTAGGTATAAGGACACAAAGGGTGAATTAGAAGAGGGAATTTAGAAGAGGTAATGGGCTTAAGGCTCAGCTGTGTAGCAGCCAGTGGCAGGATGACACTGTGTATATGTACAGATTCCAAAAAGCGCTCGGTGCACGTTAACTGCTCTGCAAATGCATATGATCCAACATGCTTGTGCAGCCAGCTTCTTTCTGCCTGCCAGGTGGGTTTGTCTGTAGTCTCTGATTTCTCTACAACAATCTGGTTTTGTGCATGTGTTTCCTCTTAAAAATATGGCTTTAAGAAAGTTATTTTCTCATTAGAGTTTCAAAAGACAAAATGCTGATACAAAACAGCTTTCAACATTTTCACACATCACTGTAAAAGTTAACATAGAAAAGGTGAGCAGATAAGATTTACCGTGCCACTTTAATTTGTATTTAATAAATACCACTCATAAAAGATAATGCTCACATTACTATAATAAAATAATTGATTGAATGAGATGGAGAAATAAGAAGGGCCATTAATTATGATCACAATAAAGTTTTACGTTAGTACTCCTCTTGAATTTATGGAACAAGGGAATAGCTGCACTGTGCACTCTTGGAAATCAGAGAGAGGTGCTTGGTTTTGAACTGCATTGGAATCAGAGGATGAACTACACAATTGATTCCTATCGTGTTTCTTGCTGGCTGAGGCAGGATTTTTTAAAGAACAGTTGCCACTGATTTGTTGTTTTGGTTTTTTGAAGTCATTTACTTCATTCTAGTGAGCAATAGGTAAAGCTGTTAAAATAAATGGATGTCACCAGACATATAAATGGTGCCTTGGCTAATGAGCCCTCTGTGTCTCATGGAACTGAGATATCTTTTATCATCTCAGTTACTGATGTAGACACAATTGAAGAGCTGCAATATAAGCTACAGCAACCAGGAGAACAAGTGGGTGGACATATTATTTTCAGCTTGTTCTTTGAGGTGAAACTTGGGGTATATAATATATGAAATTAAAATAAAATTGATGGTGTTATATATATATGATTATATATAAAATATATGTGTATATATATATATGTGTAAAGCATCATCTGGAAACCTCAGACTTTTATCAAGTAAAATATCCCCTTATAAATATTTTAAGACCTGACTAACTCATTAGATCATCTCTTTGGCCTTCAGGATATCAAAGGACACATCATTTCAATCTGTTCTCCTTTACTGAATCCAAGTTAATTTTGCATATCAGTCCAAAAGATATCCAGCCAATATCAATAGCGTGTGAAACTCTTAGCTGTGGTTTTAAAATTTGTGTTGATGTATTCATATGGATCTTCTCTTCTACATTCCCTCTCTCTGTCACAAGATCAGTGATTTTCTCCTATGGAGTCAATTGGTCCCGTAAGAGATCTGGGGGATAATCTTACAGATGCCAGGGATAACTTCTTCTCAACCAAACAAATGAAACAATACCAGATGGGAAGGTAATCCTGGGGATCAGAACAACCAAAAAGCATCCTGAAAGGCATTTGCAATGGACCTTCTTGGGATCAGCCACTCAGAGTGCACTCTAGGAAACAAGAGAAAGAGGGGTATGCTGAGGGCTTCCCTGAAATGAAAGATATGGAAAAAAGATGAGAAATTTCTTACAGGGTGCAACAATTAAGGTATACTAAATCTAGATGACAGCTAATAGAGTGGAGGAGCCCTTAAAAAACCTGGAAAACCTTTGAGACTAGATGAAAATTTATGTGGATGTGTAATGCCCTTTAGGCAAAAGGGCTGTCTGAAGGTAGCACATAGTCAGAAGAGTTTGAGTAACATCTTATCCAGTAGAAGTTAATCATGCTCCAAAGGGAAATAGCATAGAGAAACAATGCTTGTATTCATTGTTTAATGTGAGAGGGAAGGTTGAGTGAGACAACACACAGCCTCTTAACAACACAAGGTAATTCTTCACTGGGTTCCTTAATTATATACCATAAATATCAGTCACAGTTCAAGTTACCTGTAGTTAACTGTAATCCACATGCATAAACCCAACATAAATTAGCCAGTTTGTACAGGCTGACACTAAATATACTTGAGAATAGGGTATATCTGATTGCCAGTGGAGATGGAGGGAAACATCCATAATCTCATTCCATAAATCTCACTTTCCTATCCTGGAGCACTCTTAACCAAACTTCTTAACACAAGACCTGCATCAATGTAAGTTTTTGTCCTTGTCTGTTTGTTGAATCTTCTAAATCCTCTTTGATTGTACAGGGTGAAAAGAATTCCTCTTGAGGCAATGGCAGTTCTCTGCTTGTGAAAATGACAGACTATTAGAAATGCAATGCATTGTGTGGCAAGGGAACAGAACTTTTATTCTAGATTTCCTTATAAATGAATATATTAGAAAATGTGGTTATCAGTGGGCTGTTTATGACCAGAAATATTTTCTTATACCTTAGTGCTCCTTATATCTTTAGATTAGACTCTTGTAAAATAGGCCATTATGTGTAATAAAAAGCATTTAATGAAACTTTCATTTGGAGGACATTGAATTCAACAGACTTAACTTTGACACTGACAAATTTCTCACAAGAGATGATTTGCATGGAAACCACTGGGGTCTCATTTCAGTTCCTGTAATACACCAGAACAGTGATTTTATCATTTCAAAGTCATTTATAAGAGCCTGGAGCTACATGACACAATGGCAATGCTTAGGATTGCAGCAGTACATCATCTGCATAAGTGGCATAACTTTCACTGCTGTGATAATCATTTCCAGAGCCTATATCATACATATAAACATGTTTCAATCAGGGAAAAAAAAAAAAAAAAAGGTCTAATTGATCAATTATTTCCCAAAATGTCTTATCATTATGTAGAACATGTTTATCTACATTTAAAAAAGGACTGAAAGGCATGGTATACTGATTAGGTTACCATTTTCCTACCTTTTAGTAGACCAGATGCTATACTACAATTTTTCACAGTTACGTACAAGAGAGAAGCAAGAAATAAATACAATTACAAATAAATTTATTTTCTTCATTGCAAGGAAATACTCTAATTAATACTCTAAAATGAACACATTATGGGTCTTGGACAGACTCTGGATTCAAACTTTTATTTGAAAACTGTTAAATTATAGTCAAACAGACCCACCTAGCTAGTCACATGCGCACAAACAAAAAGGGCAAAAAGGAAAATCAATGCAAATGTATAGCCTCCAAAGTATAAGGATCAATACCCTCTGATGTTAGTACCACAGAGTTAGATTTATTAACCACCTAGACATCTGAGAAGGAATTGATATAAATACTTAGCCCCTCTATTACAAGGATTTATATTTGAACTTCATCTTTGCAAAAGTCTATTATAGTAGGCAGCCTCTTTACTTAAAAATGCTCCCTCCAGCAGTGACATTTCTTGTATAAATCACTCCCTAACTGCTACAGAAACTCAAATAGGATTTTAAGCTCCTGATGGCAGTTCTTCAAAAACATCCAAATTCTTTTGTTAAGGACAAATTAAGTGAAATTTGTTTAAGTTATTTGAGGACATAAATGTCACGGATTTCATGGGAGCCAAGAGCTTCCTGTTGTAGTCCATGGTCTGCTCTTTCTTCACTGGGACAATGAGAGATCTTCCCAGAAAAACCAGGGGTCTTTTCGTTGGTGGGAGACCACAGCAGTGGGCAACAGAAGCAGGACAGGCTGTAACTCACTTCTCCTGGAGGACACACTCTTCCAGCATTGTCCTAGCAAAGTGTGCGCCTTCACAGATCCCTATTTCAGGCCCTTCTGCATGATGTATGCACCGTGCCATCACACGAAGAAACTCAGGGAAGTGGTTTGTTAGGTAGTATTCTCAGTGTCTGGGCAAATACAAAAACACCAGTCTTCAAAAGAAACAAACAATTGCAGAATTGCCTGTGGCCCAAAGAGGAGCTGTGGGGACCAGAGAAGAGCCCAGTTCTTGTAATGGTTTCCCTCAAGCTAGTTCCTTCACTGCCAGGGCAACTTCGTATCACAGGGTTTAAGTACAGCTTTCATTCATGCTGACTGAGATAAATAAATAGCAAGACTGAGATAAACAAATAAGAACCAGCCCACATTCCCAGCCTATGATGAAAACAAGCACAGCCACACAACACATATAAAGCCAAGCACCAGGCACCAGAGAGTTGGCCTGGGCTGTTTTGAGAAGAGATAGCAGAGGGAAGAAGAAGGATTGTTCCAACTATTTTGATTTCCCATTATTAACTCCACTGTTAAGTTCTCTCTGTTGCATTTATATAGTTTCAAAGGTGCATGGATTTTAATGTATTAATTCTGCCTAGTATCTGAGTCTCCCAAGTACTCATGCATGTCTCAGTGCTCTTAAATAGTGGCTATAATCAGTACAATTGTGGTTTTAACAGTTCTAGTTTCACTACCTCAAGGTAGTAAAACTCATTGAAAGGGTTCTTCAAAATTATTATGCTGCCTTGGTGCATGAACATACGTGTGAGCAGGTTTGCCACTTACAAGAGCCTCTGCTTGAAAGAGGCAACACAGAGGAGGGAATGATTTGTTTGCAGGTCTATCAGGGGAATATTCCCCCTCTATCCATGTGTGTAATCTGCTTGCTCTAGCTATCAGTCATTTTTCCTATGCACCACTCCACAGTATTTACTTGGAATGAAATCCTGCTTTTTGAACCTGTTATTGTCAGTCACTGCCTCTGCAAACTGACTTCAAGGCTTTTTTTTTTTTTTTTGAGATTTCAAACCTCTGCTGTTTTTACTAGAAACTAGTGCCTCATTTGATGCAGCACAAACTTATCATCACAGCTTCTCTTAAGTATTTTCGTAAGAGATATTTCCTGTTTAGTAGTAGCCCAACAGCAGTTTGGCAACTGTACAAAGTATGCTTGGCATACCAGGTAGTCAGAGTGTTTCTAATTGTGTTTTTATCTTGACTAGGACACGGGAAGAACTGGCACCGTAGGAACCCCTGACACTGTGGGGAAAGAACAGCTGGTTTTTAGACACACATCAGCCTGCAAAGCTTAGCTTGAGACTCTGCATGCTTAAGCATTAACACTGCTTATGTTATCATTGTGTTATTCAGAAGCTGTAACAACCTTTGGGGATACCTTGCAGTGCTTGCTGAGACAAAGTTGTTTGTGAAGCCAAATGGCATTGTGCCTGAATAAGACCCAAATTTGGACAGATACTTATATTCTTGTAATTCCTTAGTTTTTGCCTTGAGTGTCCATGCTATGAGGTTCAGTACTTATATTAAATTTGCTTCATTTTGTCAAGGTGAAGGGCGTTCAGCCTGCTGAATATTTTGCTTAAGAAGGGATTTACTTTCTCTCTCCTTTCCTTGTTCCCTGCAGTTTCCCCCCTGCTGATGGATGATCTTTCCCTAGCGACCCTAGCGGAGGTATTTTTCCCCAAGTGTGAAATTGATTCCAGCTGACAACAGAGTGTGTCAATCACTTCCCACTTTTGTCATCTTCAAAGACTCCTCTTCCCCTTATTTAAATTGTATTTTCATAATTGAAAATTGCTTTCAGATGACTTAATGAATTCCTCCACTCTATTAAAGGCTGAAAGCAGATGAAATACTGCAGCGTTCAGATTAAGTGCATTTTTATAGGGAAGCTTTAGCAGAAGCTTCAGCAACAACAGCAACAAATTTTCTGCATTAAGACATGTCCACTAAAGAAGTAAATCAGAGTGGTATAAATGGTATTTTCCACTAGCACCACTGCAAGAAAACAAGTCCCAAATTCTATTTTGGCCTTATGGATATACTTGTGAAGCTTCTGAATTGCTGGAGCTGCCATCAATCTCCAAACAGCTAATGTGATCCATTGATCAACTGAGATTTGCATTCTTTCCTGTTGTTATAGTGCTGCATCTTCCACTGTGATACCTCTTTAGAAAGATAAGGATGACCCTGGAAAGCATAAATGCTGATGGCAAAATATCCTGTGTAATCTCTGTTAGCTATCCACAGTTAATCTTATGATAGTAAGTAGAGAGAGACATAAACTGTTTTCTTATGATGATACCCCTGATCACTGGGGCTTAAAATGCAGACCTGCTCAACAAAGTAGTAGTTGATAAATACAGCTGAACTATTAAACCATCTGAAGCTATGCTTTGAGACACTGTAGTGCAAATATATGCTGATATTTATGCGTCATTTATTCATGCAGTTTATTTACAAGCAGCTTAATTTTTAAGGCCTTTTTTGTACAGAAATGTGAACTAGAGTTTCTTTATATTCTAAAAATAAATAGTGGTACCTCTATTTGGAAATCAGACTTTTTTAAATCTTAATGCTGTTTCTTTTGATGATTTGGGTTTTTTTTAAAAACAGCTGGCCAGCGAGTTGATATGGTGGGCTTCAACACGTGATTAAAAGCCAGTATCTCCTGGATTGGAATGATTCTGATTTACCAGGCCCACTTATCTATGTACTCATTCAAATGCAAATCTAGAATAACTCCTCTGAGACAATGAAGTTGCCTCAGTTTCGTCCTGGTATGCATGATGTCAGAAACAGGACTACTGTGTTTGTATGCATAAATCCCTTTGCCCTCTTACTCACCTGGACTTTCATCTCACTTTCACCTTTTTTGGTAGTAGTAGTAATAATATGGACAGACTATTTGCAGTTCAGTCCTTTTGCACAGTAGACCTCAGCAGTGCAAAAAGCTCCAAAAAGGGAGAGGGAAAAATGAAGTGTGTAGCTGAACAGGTAAGACATAATATGTAAGACCTAACGAGGACATAATTTTGTACAGAAGTTTCCACTTGAAGTTATCTTACAATCCCCCGACTCAACAGAATTATAACCTGGTTTGTAACCTACACTTCGGTAAATGTATCTTTAAACACCATGGCCTTCCCAATTCTTACCTCTGGTTCAAATTATCTGAGCTGGAATCACAGTCAGGCATAACACACAAGCTCCGCAAAACAGGGAACAGTAGTAGTTATTTATTTCACATTTTTCATGAATAATGATGTGATAAAAATAGTCTAGGTGCTGCGATGCAAAGAAACCCAGCATTATACGCAATGGGTTTTGGGAAAAAAAGTGATTAATTTTTCATATAATGTAATGCATATCTGAGCCAGGGCACCCCTAGCATATGACATGATGTGTGTGAAGGATTTGTGGACTGAACCGAGGCTGATGAGTGATAACACATTGGCTTTGTATTATTGCCTAGTTTATTGCAGAAAAAGTCTAACATGTAAAAAACCTTGTCCTTTTCTATTAGCTTTTTCTTAAATATCACAATTGATATGTCTTAGAGGTATAGCACAAATCTCACAGCTGAGAAAGCTCTAGCGGCTCCAGGCCATCTTTCAGAACATGACTTCTAAGTTGCACAGTAGAATAATTTAAGGCTATCCTGCAGTACCCTCCACATCAAAACGTATTTTTCAGAGAATGTTAGAGCTGACTGCATTGACAGAATCCTTTCCTTTCCTGCTAGGTCTAGAACTTGTAGCATTAGCAACGCTTGAGATAAGGGATGATATCCTATTGTAGATGTGGCTTACGCAGATCCTGATGAGTTTTGTCTTGCAAGTGCTTCTGTTAAGGAAAACTGAATTTTGATTTCATGTTTGTGAGCAAAGCTGTAGGGCATTCAGGCCTCCCCATCCAAGATATGCCATAATTGTACGAACAAGAACTTGTCCTGCATGTTAAAGCCCTTCCCTGACAAGAGTTTCACAGCTCAAAGGCTAGTCCTGATTATGTCTTTCTCATAAATAGCAATGATGGTTTTCAAAGGCAGACTTCAGAACCTACTAAGACCCATATGTAGAATCATACAGGTTGAAAAGGCCTTTAAAATCATCATGTCCAACTGTCAAACTGGCTCTGCCACGGCCATCACTAAACCATGTCTCTAAGCACCATATCTAAGTCCTTTAAATACCCATATGGATGGCAACTCAACCACTTTCCTGGGCACCCTTTCCAGTGTTTGACAGCGGAAATAACTGACATTATTTATGTGATTAATTTTTTCCCTAATATCCAGTCTAAACTTCCTCTGGCACAACCTGAAGCCATTTGTGGTTATTCTGTCACTTGTTACTTGGAAAAGAGATTGACCCCCATCTGGCTACAACTTCCTTTCAGGCAGTTGTAGAGAGCAATAAGGTCCCCCCTGAGCCTCCTTTTCTCCAGACTGAACACCCCCAGCTCCCTCAGCCTCTCCTCACCAGACCTGTGCTCCAGACCCTTCCCCAGCTCCGTTGCCCTTCTCTGGACACTCTCCAGCCCCTCAATGTCCTTCATGTAGTGAGGGGCCCAGAACTGATCACAGGATTTGAGGTGTGGCCTCACCAGTGCTGAGTACAGGGGGACAATCACTGCCCTGGTCCTGCTGCCACACCACTGCTGATCCAGGCCAGGATGCCATTGGCCTCCTTGGCCACCTAGGCACTCTGCTGGCTCATATTCAGCTGCTGTCACCAGCACCCCAGGTCCTTTTCTACCAAGCAGCTTTCCAGACACTCTTCCCAAAGCCTGTAGTGATACATGGGGTGTTGTGACACAAGTGCAGCACCCAGCACGTGGCCTTGTTGAACTTCTTACAATTGGCCTCAGCCCATCAATCCAGCCTGTCCAGATCCCCCTGCAGTGCCTTCCAGCCCTCCAGAAGATCAACACTCCTGCCCAGCTCAGTGTTGTCTCTGAACTTAATGAGGGTGACCTTCTGAGAAACTCCTTTTATTGCTCTGATGAATGGATATTTTGTCTGGCACAATGTTAGCAGAGAGCCCCATTCAGCAGCACACCTGATGTGTGCTGTATTGCGAAGTAAACACCTGAGATAGGAACCATTTCTGCTAATTCCAGTCCTCCAGATGTGGTGTCCTGACCTACACACCCAAGCTTCATTTACTGAGAAGTGAGAGATACATTTTGATATTTTAGGGCTTTACATTTAAGGGCATGATTGAGACCATCTCTGCAGAAAGTACAGAGCATCATAGAATAATTATAGAATGGTTTGGGTTGGGAGGGACTTAAAGCCCCTGCCATGGGTAGGGACACCTTCCATTAGATCACGTTGCTCAAAGCCCCAGCCAGCCTGGCCTTGAACATTTCCACGGATGGGGCACCCACAGGTTCTCTTGGCAACCCATTCCAGTACCTCACCATCCTCACAGTGAAGAATTTCTTCCTCATATCCAATCTAAATCCGCCTTCTTTCAGTTTAAAGCCATTCCCTCTTCTCTGATCACTACACTTCCTTGTGAAAAGTCCTCTCCAGCTCTCTTGTAATCCTCTTGTAACAATCTAAAGGTATTATAAGGTCTCCTGGAGACTTCTCTTCTCCAGGGTGAACAGCCCCAACTCTCTCAGCCTTTCCTCATGGGAGGTAATGCTCCCCTTGCTTTTCGTTCCCATCCCAGGCACATATTTGTGTCTTTTTCCTTGCAGTGTTTTTGTACTTAAATGGATTTTTATTTTTTCACTAAATTGGAAATGAATGGCAAGTACTGGATCTGCTGCTGAGCTATTTTGGTTGGGGAGGAAATAAGATTAGCTGTTAAGACAGGTTCAACTCCCTGTGAAACCAGTGTCTTTAAGCATTTATCATAGCCAGGATGAATTATCCACTGGAAGGACTTGCCACTCTCCACAGGCTCTGAATCCAACTTACCCTGAGTCATTGCTAACACAAAGAAAACGACATCAAGGTTAGCCAAATCCCCTAGTATTTCACTAGCACATAACAGTACTAGTCATGCATGCTAGTGTGTGCATGGATCTTGTTCCAAAGCAAGAGAATGATGGGGTTTTCTTCATTTCACTGTGTTCTTACCGGTTTTTCAGATGCACATTATGTTGGGAAACAGAAAATCTGAGAGGAAATGCTAATAAGACATTTTACAACAGGATCTGGTAGATACAGCTCCTGACCTTGCATATGTTGTCACTGCAGAAATAATTTTCCATATCTTGAGTATTTTGTGCCCAAAACTGTGATACTATAAAGTTTTTGTCAAGAAGGGAAACCCTCGAGTCGTGAAGCAAGGAAATCAAGTGGTATGAAATGCCAAGTTATTGGGGCTGTGTTGCTAAGATGAAATGGACTGTGCACATTTTGATCTTTTAACTGTAAATTGTTGCTTGAGAAAAGTAGTCTCGTTTGCAAGGCTATTTGGAAAAAATGTCTGTAAACATTTTTGTAAGTCATGATCCATGTTGAAGCTTCAACAAAACTCTAAGAAAATAATCCACTTAACAGCATCCCTGAAAAAAAAAAAAAGAAATATTGAAGATACTTTCCTCTTCAATTCATACATAATTTTCATTATCATTGTAGCTGTGGCATTGATTTGGGGGGGCTCTTACATTCTCCTACTCCAAAAGTATTATTTTGAACTAAAGAAAATTAGAAGTTAAATAATACTGTGAAAATTAAAGCTAATTATAATATTTTCTACATTCTTCGTTTCAAAATGGATAATGCTTAACTGACTTACTAAGTCCTTGGAAGGCTTTTTTGTTCTACAGAGGAGTTAAATAGTGCAAAATAGAGCTTCTCTAGCAGTTTCATTTTAGTTAAAGACTTCCTTCTGGCACCAGAAAAAGAAATTTATATAGGCATGGATGGTAACTTGCTACAGACATGGATAGGAAGCTAGAAGGGCAAGAAAGATTATGATGAGAAAAAGCTTTTGAAATAAATGAGTGTGGAAAACTGGGGCAGTCACAAGACATGAATTTTATTTTGGATTGATGTCCATTGATTTGTATATTATAAAATATTACTTGCACCTCTGGAGAAGAACAATTATAATATGAGTCACAATGGATGTAGCTTAATTAGATTGGATTTTTTTTAGATCCAGTTATAGATTGGATTTTTTTTCTAGTCAGAAGCTTAAGGGAGCTCGAGACAGTATAAGGAAATATTTATTAATATCATTAAAGCTTTTCATAATCACTTCTAGATGACTAAAAGCCTCTGGGTGGAATGAAATTTGGGGTCTTCCTACCACATAGGAAATGACATTGTGATTAACATTAACACTTATTTCCCATATTTTATCCTGAGCCAATGTCTAGTTCAGGTACCTTGAATATGAAGATAAATCAGACCCATACAAGGGAAGTTTCTTCCTAACCCCAAAGTAATTACTGGTAGCTATAATTTTAAAATCATATCACTTTACACATTTATCCCACAATTACCAGAGAAACCTTATGGATTTACACGACTTATTAAATTTCATTAGATCTTTTTAACTAATCTTGGCTATTACTTTATTTCCCTTATATTGTATATTGCATATACTCCTTGGATGCTGAAAAAAAAATGGGAGATATTTTCAAAGTGTTCAGCAACTTTCAAGCTACATAGCTTTCAAACAGCTTTCATTTACTGCCAGGATATCAATGGTGATGTCTATTAATGGCATACTGATATTGAAATACATATACACACCAATAATATAGATAAAAGTTCATGCACGTAGCATCATTCTTTAAAGAAAATCAACTTGGAAGTGAGAGGCTCATGGTTGAAAATTTTGTATTTACTCCATAACATAAAGGCACTGAGTTGATAAAATTATTTGAATGATCGTCTTTTCCTAAATGAAGAAATAATGGTAAAACAATGGAAAATAATTATCCATGATGCAATAAAATCTCATTGACTTTTACTCTGCATCCTTTCTTCCAATAAATGTATTCCACTTTCTAAAACAGCAGAATAAAAGAGGACATATCTTAACTGCTATCTAATTTTAAGGTTATGCGTAGATGAAGATAACATTGTTTTAGTATCCTTGTATGCATCATCAGCAAACTCCCAATAAAGGCCTCTAGGCATTTGGAGACAGATTCTCTTCTCATTTACATCACAGCAAACACCATTCATGAAAATTAATTGAAAGGAGAATTTAGCCCACTGAGCGAAAATTCAGTTTATGAAAGGCCGTTAAACCTGACAACATGAATTTACTTCAGAATGAAATTCATTAGATGTTATTTCAACCTGATATGGACTATATATAAATTAGGTTTTATCTCTTTGTGTTTTATTGCTTATTTTAGAAAATTTCCCTTTAATATGAATACCTACTTTAAAAGCTAAGGTTGTGTCTGTATTCTGTTGCACTCTGGAAAAGGCTACTCTGCAAAGTTTAAGAAAAAGCAAGAAGTGGCATAAATGCTCATTCATTCTCTGAGAATATGGTATTAAATGCAAAATTATTCTAATCTATTCAGCATAAAATCTTGTATTAAATCACTTTATCTTTGAATATGCTTGTTTGCAGGTTGGATGCATTGTATCTAGCTTTAGACCAGAACTGTAACTTCTAGGCAGCTAAGCTTTAGACTCCCTTCCTTTAACAGAGAGAGAGGGACAGGTATTCCTAGAGGTGCTGGCTGATCTTGCCATAAATGTGTTGGGTTTTTTAGCAGGGGCTGTATTGCCTTGTAGAAGTTCCTGTTTCTCTCTACTGTTTGCCTAGACAGCTGATTTAGACCTAATTAAACTCAAGTGAGATTAATCCAACTGCTAATATTTTTTTTTTCCTGGACTTGCATTCTGCAGCAACTGGAGATTACATCAGAAACACAAAATTCATATGAAAGAAAAACCAACATGAACTCTACTTTAAGTGACATGCATATGATTGCAAAGATCAGACACCAGAAATCAAATTAAAAGGTCTTTTAAAAGAGTCTCAAGATGTCTAACTTAGTGTTACAGTTAATTTGGTTTTGCTCTCTGGAGCTTGATTTTCAAAAGAGGATTTTCAACAGGATTAAAATGTGGGATGTACAGGATAAGAGCTTCTAACCAAAATATTTCTAATAGCTAGACTTTGGGGGATTCACCCAAACTTTCTCTTTTGTTTTGCTGGAATCCTACAAAAAGAATTATAAGAAAGTGATGTTGTGTTGGATAATTAACCGTGGCATCAGGAGCTTCAGGAAGACTATGAATCCTCTGTCTCTTAATTTTATCACTATCCAAAATCATTGACTTAACCCAAAGCTTGTTTGTTTGTATCCTTGCTTGTTTTCCCTATATTCAATTAATTTGCCACTGATAACAGGCAGAACACAAGAACTGAGAGAAAAGAGTATGAAAGGGGATTTATGTCTGTAATTCATGCCACTGAAAGCACACTAGAGGCTCAAGAGCTTCTGTTAAGAACAGATGCAATTGTATGTGTGGAAGTGTAATTGACCACACATTTATCCTTGTTTAATAAAATTTGGATGTGCACAGAATAGCACATTTGACTGAATGTAGGTGGTGGAGTAATTACACTGAAGAGAGTAATTGTAAGTCAGAATTGGAAAGTAATGAATAGAGAACATTTAATTATAATGTAAGCAAACACATAAAAGCCTGCCAACAATATGAAGGTGAACATTGGGATTCAGCAGGACAATAAAATTAATAATAGAAAGTGTAGAGAATGCACAACTTTTTGACAGTACAAGAGAAGGACTTTTAGCAACAAAAACTCTTGGGATCAAAACTGTGTATCAGACTATGGATAAATTATGTATTCCTCATTTATTCACAGTCTTGCTAATTAAAAACCTGATCTGTGACATTACTGGAAAATGGAATAATTTTCTGTTTGCCACTTAGCCAAGTGATATTGTTAACAAGATAGTGCTGCTCTGTCATGTTTGCATTTTTCTTGGTCGATATGCACCGAGTCTTAATTCCAGGAATCTTGCAACTGAGTCACTCCTTCTTCATGCTTAACACTATGGACAACTTTTGTTCCCTCTCATGCAACAGCAGACAAGAAGTCTAGATGTCTGTGTCTTCAGAGAGCATGAATGCCAGGAACTTTTTATTGCCTTAAGTTATGCTCTGCTCTCCCTAACAGTTTTCATTTATGAATCTGAATTATAGCCTTTTCCCATTTTAAGGCCAAGTAAAAAAAGTTAAAGGGATGAAGGAGGAAGGTTAACGCTACAGCTTCAGGTGATGGGTCTGCTGGGAAATAAAAATAACCTACCCAGAAAGAAAAAACCGAGAAAGACTGGTAAGACACATGGAAAGAAAATTTCTGTGGATTAAGTACTAAATGAGATCAGGGTTTAGCCACAACCTTACTTTCGGGATAATCTTTAATTTGTCTCTCTCTTCTGCCCTACTAACCCAAGATAAATCTGTCTGCAATTATCTATTTAATACTTCCCAAAAACTTGATTTTTTCTCTACTGTTCATACCAAGATTCTGCTTATGCCTTAGTTTTAAACCTATGGTTTACTTCTATTAGGTCCAAAATATTACTGCTAAATTAATTTTTTTTTTTTTTTAATTACTTTGTTGGTAGTATAAATGGCTGGGGAAAAAAATAGAAAGTGGAAGAAAGCTATTCATCAACACAGTCAGTTTCCCAATAGGCTCCATGATCTCCTTTTGCTTTCAGAGATCTTGGATCATGAAAATCCATAGGTCCTTTGAATGACAGCAGATGGGCCTGGACAGGGTCACATCCAGGAAAATTATGGGAATTGCGTGGTTAAAGGAAAATGGATTTCAGTTGCAAAGTGGCACCTAATCAATCTTCTCAATTCTTAGATAGCCATGAAGCCACTGAAGTCCTTAATACTTCCTGAATAACCCAAACTCAGAAGAACTCAATAGACACTTCTCACAGTTAGATCTTTCCCAATAACAATTTTGTCCTGAAATATGTTTCACACAAAATGTAAGGCTAAATCACGTATTCTTCTCTTTCAGACATGGGATTTACAACTCATCAGACCCGAGCCCTTATCAAACTGTGAATCTTCATCACCTCATGTCTCTGAACCTCTTCTGCATTTTTTTTGTTTGTCTTCTCTATATACTGTGAGAAGGCTGTAACAGTGACCTACTGAAAATGCCTTCTGCATGCAGACAATGTTCTCTAGTGTGCACCTCTGTGTAACATAAAGTAATGAAAAGTGTTCCTCAGCCATCTTGTTTCTGGGAGCTCTTGAGCACTCATTTTCAGCCCAAATTTCCCTATGAATCTTGGTTTAAGGGGGATAGAATAATTAATTACTTAGTCACATATAAATGTTCTATATCCAAACAATGACATCTGCGTGCATTTTTCTGAGCTGGCCTCTATTAATGACACTGTAAACAATATTCTGTGCAAGTTAAACCAATTGTCTTCAGATTAATCCTGTTTGGGTTATGTTTCATTGTGAAGTCTTTTCTTCCAGAAATAAAAAGGTATTTCTCCTGTTGCAAATATCAGGCTGGAGAAAACAGCCTCTTTGAATCAAGTCAATGGTGAAATGTCTAATTTTTTCCTATGGATAAAAACCATCAAATATGTTGTTTTCTCCAAGTAATTAATTTAATTATTATTGCAAAATGTTTAGTCAGATTTATGAAATTGTATACTTTTCATGGAGGTTTAATAGTTTAAGAGTTACTTTCTGGAGGTTATTGTAAATACACAGTCAATAACATTCATGCCCATATAAACAATATTGATTTCAGCCTCTCACTGTGGTAAACTATTCTAAATCCTCCTCTTTTTTTTTTTCAATACAGTAACATAATAACTCTTAAGACTTCCATAAAGGCAAATAGAAGCCAAACATAACTCTACTTAAAAAATGAATGCCTTTATACATACTTAGCAGTCTGGAGCATAGTGTTTGGATATTGTGAGAGGAATAAGCACTGGGAAAGGAACTATGTCATTTAGAGCATATTTATGGGATGAGGACTACGTATTTTTGTAAACCTACCTATTCTGATCCTGGATTGCCTCTGTGATTCTTTCACAGCCAGAGAAGTACTAGAGGGTAAAGACACAACACACAATTAATTTCCAGTTATCTCTGTAGGATTATCGAGATTGCAGACAGTTACTTAGAGATGTTATGGTGCAGACACACCACGACTGGATAATTGCTGGTGTTACTGTCTCAAGGACGATGGTTAACCATGGCTAAGTTTGTGGATAGTTTGGAGGGATTGGCAAAGCCGACCTGTTACAAGTTTAGCACCAGCCAGAGATCAGATGAAAACCTGATGTGTTTTCCTCAGCACAAGGTGGGAGCGGCAGAAACCTGGATATCCATACTACCCTTGCAAGACTTCAGGGATTTTTTTTCTTCTGCCCTGTGGTAGTCACATATTCCTGTGAAGTAACACTATTTCATCTATCTCCACATCTGATGGCATGGTTTGAATAACAGCTAAGGGTTAGAGCTCGACATGTCAGAACTGACGTACAGGACCATCACAGACAAAATTGCTCTGAATATGTATGGGCAGTGGGACAGGCAGGAGAGGGGAGGCTGTCAGTGCTTGAAAAATTGCAATCCAAGTGTAGGCAAGTTAGTTTATTAAAGAACTCAGTGTATAGGTGTCTCTTGTATAGCTCAGAAGGCAAGGATGGGGGCTGTGTTTTCCAAGAGTCAACAATCCGTGCCTGCATAATATTCCTTTGGCAACCAATAACTTTGAGATTTAGAATGAGAGATAGGAAAATGAGAATCACTTTCTGGTCACTGCTGAAGTGTCATCATAAGTCCAGCTCATAACAACTCAAAATACTTGGTATTGATTTTATAGTCACCTGTAAGTGGTATTAAACATAAAGAAGAGTTTAACTTGCCAACATGTTCTGGGTTTGTTGTTTTTCTTGGCTACTGTGCAGCCCACCAGACTAGACTGCAGATTGATTTCTGCTGAGGTCCATAATTTATACAAGGTTTTTCAATAGGTATTGGACACCTGTCTGTGGTTAATAGTAGAGTTAAATCTTATAAGAAAAGGAACTGGGTTGCCAATTTATGCCTGAATCCAATATTTCCAGCAGAGAACAGAGTGAGCTTTGTTTCATGAAAGTGCAGGCCTTGCAGAAGTAGCTGGAGTTAGAACTTTTAAAGGTCAGTGTTTGAGTAAGACTTTAAAGAAGAAATAATGAAGGGTTGACTCTATTGCATTTAGAATCTAGGTTAAAAATACCCATATCCAAGCAAAAAATAAACCTGGAATAAGGGCTTTTTTCTTAGCGTTTGGGAACAAAGATTGAAGATGAGTGTATTTGCATAGGTGAAAATAGTTTCACAGACCTTGACATTATCTGATAGATCAGAAATCTAATATGCTGAAGTCCAACAGATTCTGAAACAGTAATGCTGGGAGCATTGCTTCACTGAAGTTTTAAGCTACAGCTATATGGTGAATGGGGAAACTGGCATGGTGGTAAAGCTTTATCCACAAAAGGCAAACATTCCTTTGTTTGAAAGTTGTATTTTGAATTGCCACAGGGAACTTGTTAATATTTTGAGCTAATTGCAGTGTCCAGAATCTTAAAAAGTCCAGCTCAATGAAATTTACAGCTGAGCAGAATTGGCTGTAATAGTCTTTAATTATTTTCTGAAGAAATCCTCTGAAATCAGGGCAGTTCCTCTCAGTCTGAAACCTGGACCATGCTCAGTGTATCGTCAAAGACTATGTATATCAGGCCACGCAGAACTATCAGCACATTGTTTACACTGCAGTGGCTGCTAGTTCTATTTTTTAAGCCACAGCAGGAATTTCTTTTACTTCCAGGAATACTTTAATTCCCCCATCCATTTTCTATATCTCCAAGCTGAAGTATGCTGCAAAGAAAAAACACAAAGCATACCAGCACCACTAAT
This sequence comes from Pachycephala philippinensis, assembly GCA_013397055.1. Lineage (NCBI taxonomy): Eukaryota > Metazoa > Chordata > Aves > Passeriformes > Pachycephala > Pachycephala philippinensis. Next base: position 733,274 of record VWZT01000183.1, read on the forward strand.
CACAGTGGAGACAAGGAGAAAACAAGAAACTGATATGTTCAGAAAGTAAAAGTAATCTGACATTGTCATGTATTGGTTGTTATAAAAATTCTAACATTTATCACATCTCACACCACTGTATTTCAGGTGGATTCAAAGAAAAGCCTCTTGTGCAGGAGCTGAAGGTGGCATGTCTCAAGCTCATTTCCACTGAATAACTGAAATGTTGATGTACTCTGCTGCAGCATGAGCGCATATCCTGAATTTATATTCAGATCTCTGACAGAAGACATTTTGTATATCCAGTCACATGCCATGGCAAGGCTTCATATATTCAAAGATCACTTGTGTGGCATCCCTATAGAAAATTCAGTTCTGCAAGGGGCTAAAGAGTAAAAATAAAGACATGCAAAGATAATTTAAAAAATCACTTGCTAATTTTCAAATTCCTGACTGTGTATTTCTGAACATTATCTCATCTATTGAATATTTTCCAATTTACACTGTAAAGGCAGCTGTACTGGCTCATATCAAGAGTTCATCAACAGTGCCCATAAAGGATAATTATCTCCATAAATCAGTGTGTAAAGGTGTGATGGTGGAATGGGCCGTGGGATTACCATGGGATTGCCTTGCTTCTCTCTTACACACATGTACATTGAGTTTGCTGGGCTACAGTCCTTCTAATGCTTCTCCAAAATCTCTTGATGTTCTCACTGTGCTTTGTCCCGACCTTTCATACAAAGCTCTGTTTAACCTCTGGCAGTCCTCAGCCCACCCTTCTTGACCTCACTCAAGCCAGACATCCATTGCACCAGGAAAAGGAAGGCAGGCATGTGGTACATTTCTGTTCTTGTGTCTTGCCATATTGCCAGGCAGAACATGAGCTGGCAGCTTCTACCAGCATCTTGGATGCCTTTGGAAACAAGGAGATGGTGTCAGGTTGTCTAACTCTTTGTCTTCACAAACTATGTGGGGTTTTTTACACTTTTGAGCCTATGATCTTCACCATCATCATTCACTGATCCTCAAAATTATTTTCTTTTACCCAGATTCTTTTAAGTAGACCCTTTCATTTTGTTTTGTTAGGCAGGAGCTGATGCCTTTCCAGAAGAAATTAACCAGATGGAGCCATGACCCTAAATCAGTGCATAGAGATCTGCAAGAAAACAGCGTGTAGCTGATTGCTTCTCTAATACTATTATATCTTGCAACTATTTTCAGCTCAGGGGAGTTTCTGAACTGGCTGTTATCCTGCATACTTTAGAATCTTTTGAGAATTTCAGTGCCATGTGCTTGTCTAGTTGGACCTTCAACCAATGTCAATTTTGGCTGTACACAGCGTTCTTTTACAGGAAGGCCCATGATGATAGCACATGTTCTGCATAAAACCACTGCTTTTGTTGTTTGTGTGAAAATGACTTCTACTCTCATTATCTGGCAATCAGTAGTTCTAGTCTTAAAAAAGGAAAGGGGACAAATGACAAAAAGAAAATGACAAGTAATTGAGTCCTACCTATGCCTTCCATGCCACTCATAATTTTACAGAAGCTCATAAGCAATAAGCTCTGAAATCTTTTTCTCTGAGGACAAAGAAATCTTCACCTACTCAGCTGCTTCCTGTAGAATAGCCTTCAATATCTTTTAATCCTTGTTATCTTTTTTCAGCTCTTTCTTATTCCCTTTTAAGAATAAGGAGAAAGCACAACACACAATGTTCCAAGGGCTTGCAAAACAGAATTGAGCTATCTGTACCAAGAGCCTCCATCTTGTTCTATCATTGTGACCTGCAGTGAAAGAGAGAGATATCTCACATGGAAACTACTTGTCTCAATATTGTTTCTTTTCCCTACCTTTTCTTTTACACCACGGCCAAAGCTGCCATAGAAGCAGTGACAGACCTCAAAAGATGGGGAGGACAAGCCCTGAGCTTTAAGTGGAAGTCAAGTTGAAAACCCATATGTGCAAACTACATCAGTTATGACCGCAAAACCTTGGGAACTAAAATATTACAGGAAAAAAACCCCCCACATACACACTGAAAATTCTCTGGGTTTTACATGTGGAAATTAAATGGGTGCAACTGTTGTCATAAAATGAAGCACAAGTGGAAAAAATATGTGTGAAGACAAAAAGGAAAACCTCACTGGGGGTGAGTTGTGAGTTTATAATTTGACGTTAAAATTGCTTGAGCATTCTTCATAAGGTAAAGAGCAATAAAATCTCAAAGGCACCTACAGTCCATTAGCAGCAAGCTAAAAATAGTCCAAGGAACTAGGCATATAAACAGACATATTTTGCAAGTAAAGAAGTAATGAAAGCTACTCAAAAGTTAACTTTCTGGTCAGAAAATATTTTCAGCCATTTGACTGAATAAGTAATTGTTTCTCAATTACTGTTTCCTTCATTAGGAGTCATCTGTTCTCTTCACATTCCCATATATGCAGCTTCCACAGTAATGTACAAGTTGAAGTGAGAAATTTTCTGCAGAACTCAAAATATCATTTGGTTTTGACCCTTGTGGTTATGTCAGATACTCTGAATGTATACTGGAAGCCTTTAACATAAGAAAACTTATCCTCTTTTACTGATGATACAAACACATGGTATCTAGCACAACAACCCTCTCCTGCAAGAATTAACAGATTTAACAATATGCATATAATCCCCTTAACTACTGTAATTATTCATATGTGCAAACTAATGTATGAGTAAACACATGTGCAGAGTGAAGACAGCTGTCATTTATTTTTTTAATTTCAAAGTCATAGCCCAAATACTGGGAACAGAGATTTCAGAAGCTAAATTTTCACATTATGAATTGTTCTATATTTTCATAGTCTGGAAAGGAATAAAGCAAATATTTTAGTTTGGGGGGGAGCTGAAATCCATCTGTGACTGGGAAATAATTGCACTGCCTTACCATCAGAGTAACATCCCCAGAGTCTGTTGTTGGAACTGACAGCAGAGTTGAGCTGATGGTACTTGAAGTACACAGAATGACAAACACCACTTGCTTAATAACTCTACAGCCCATTTACTTATGAGTAATGCTGAAACAAAGCCTAATTCTCACTTTCCCACCTCTCCAGCAAGTATGCATTTTGCTCAGTATGTGACCTGTAAAGATATGAATCTCTCTTGCCGGTTTTTTTATCATGCCAGATTTCCTGCCACAATCTCTATCCCACATCCCGCCTCATGAAAATGAAACAGACAAGATGCAGAAACAAACCTGACGTTTGGGTCTCATGTGAAACAGGACTAAGAATCACTAAGATATAGAATTTCCACTACCAGGGGTTATGTTAAGCTCTCGAATGGTATATGTAACTTTTCACAACAGGTTTGAATGCCCCTGATGGAAGTGATGAACTATTCACTCAACTCCAGCAGTGATGTATCCCAGTGTACACCCGAAACATAACCACAGAGTTAGTTGTGTAAAAGCCACGAAGCTAAGTGAAACCTCAGACATGTGGAATGCAAATTGCTCACCTCTGATGAGCACAGTATTCACCTGATTGATTTTAAATGGATGTATAAGTGTTCTCATACATGTTGAACCTGCATAAAAAAATTTAAAAACTCCCAGTGGAATTTTTCTGGTATTACACTCCGAAATTGAGCTTAACTTGAACAACAGAGTTTAAATACCTTGGGATGTAGTTCATCATAGCATTATTTTAATTTTAATTCAGAACCATAAAAATGTGGGTGACACAGTAATTTTAAAAAGTATCTCATCTAGGGTTTAAGCCAAATTCATTATTCCCAGTATTATTCCAATGATTTCCATCAGATATAAAACTGGTATTGTGTTTTCAAGTCACTCAAGTACATGTAATTTTTGATTTTAGATTTCTGACAAAAATGCATAACTAAGCCACCATTTTTAGTCTCTTGCCAGAATAGATATTTTTCAACACACCTTTTCTAAAAACCTTGGAAAGAGGAATGCCTTGAACTTTCTCCACTCTTTATCACTCTTTTTATTTGCTTTATCTCAGTGTCTGGATTTGAACATTAAGGTCTTAAATAGAAGATTACTCTCACTTTCTCCCTATTTCTAATCTGATGTGTCTATGTCTCTTTCTACTGTTACTGAACTTGGTCAACATACCTCTTGGTACACTGCATCTCTGGAAAGTAGCTCATCTCCACTTGATCTAAAGCTTATTCCAATTTAAGCAGAACTTGTTATTCTGTTGCTCACTTAAACAACAAATAGATTTTTTGGTAATTTCATTTAACTTTCATGCTTCAATTCTTATTCTCTAGGACACAAATGAATCTGAGCTTCATAAATCAAAAGTCAATATGATCAAATTCAGAAGTTACAAAAAAAAAGTCTGTGATTTGATGCCTGTGAAATTAGAAGCTTTGAAAGAACAAGTTAAATCTAAGGCATTTCCTGTAGACAGAAACACAGGAGTGTCTGGGTTTCCCTCACTCACTTCCACTCACTTCCCTCATTGCTATGTCAATACCTTAATTCAAACCCAGCAGAGCTGATGACAGACTGGCCCCACATGGTTCTTTCTTCAGCTTTTAACATATAAATCACTTTTTTTTGCTCCCTAAAATCATCCAAACATTTTCACCATGATGTATCAACTAATACTAGAGGAGAGGGGAAACAAAACAAAATAAACAAAGCAAAACAAAACAAAACAAAAAACAAAACAGGAGGGAGGTTACTAGTTAGAATATTTTAAGCCAGGTTTTAATTACTGTCTCAGATTTTCTAACTTTGCTAACCTGAGCAAAAAAAGGTTGTAAGGCTCTCAGCCTTGCTCTGAGCCTACCTTTCTAAAAGCTGAGGGTATACAAAAAACTTTCTGCTGTGACCCTACATGAAAAGCAGAATAGGGAGGTCAGCGTGTGAGTGAGTGCGATTTTAAAAGCTTGCAGGGGAGAACATTCATTGAATTTCTAGTCAAAAGCTCATCATTTAACAAGCATTAAACTCAAAGAAAGAATTGCCAGCTGTAGGAGGAACTAAACCCAGTGGTATTCTCTCTCTTGGACAATTAAAGTTTTCCCTCTTCAGCCATCTCTCAAGAAGCTGGCACTGCCTGATTCTGATGCAGGAATTGGATTTCCTCCATTATTTAGCTAACTTTCTGAGATGGCTTTAAGAATACAGTCTAATGTACCTCATTATTTCCTTGAGCTACCAACTGAAATATCAATAAGCAAATGACAGTCTCTGCCACTAATCACAGAATAACATTGATCATTTAGAAAGTGTTTAAATTAGTTGAGACACTATTTAAGACTCTCTGTATATATTGAACATATTGAAGTATGGAGACTTGTTTGCTGTTAATTTTTAGGTGAACAAAAAGTAAAAAAAAACAAAAAAAACCACCAAACAGTGTTGTCAAACCTCAGCGCATTGTTAGATTGACTTAGGAGGTTTTGAGATCATGACTTAATAAAAGCCTTTGCATGTTACATGCAACCTTTAATTTAGGAATTTTTAATGGCAACAGATGAGCCATTTTTCCCCTACTGTATTAGTGGCATCACAGGACCATCCCAAGCAAATAATCCCTCTCCCTTCAGCTGGGAGAGAAGCATAAATGTTTCAAGAATTTAGGACTGGAAAGAACCTAAAATTTATGACAATAAGAGGTTTCTGAATGTGACTTTATTCAACACTGCAACAGGACTACAACAATTTATGTCACTTTTTGTGTTGTGAGAACCGTCACCTGCCCTGTAGCTGCTACCTAAGAGCAGGACAGGACTGACACAACTGCTGCCCTGTACTGTTTGCTCTGTCTAGAGGTCTTGGACATTCCACAAAGTCACAAATGGCACTGGCTGTTTTTCTGTTGGGAAATGAACAATCTCGGTACAGAATAATTCAAGTGCCTAAAGTTAGTTGCTTAGCACACTTTCAATATCTTGGGGTGGCTGGCCTGATCCCAAGAGTGCTCCTGTGTTGCATATGGCAGCTCTATGGTATAGAGGAATTGGGAGAAGTTAAGCTGGAAGCACAGTGTGCAGTGTGGGAGAAACTGTTTTCATTTTTGTCTTTGTTTCTCATTACCCTAGTCTATTCAACTTTTCAATAAATTAAATTATTTTTCCTTAAGTCTAGTCTGCTTTGCCTTTGATGGTGATTGGCAAGAGATGTCCCTGTCTTTATCTCAGCCCATGAGCTTTTTCATCTTATTTCCTGCTTCTGCTCTGTTGTGGAGAAGGAGTGAAAAACTGTCTGAGTGGAGGTATGGGAGCCAGCCAAGGTCAGCCCACCAGAGAGGGGGCTGCCTGCCTCGGTAGTGAGACCACTTTCCAGCTGTCAGGAATGTGACAGGGCTCTGCAGAGCTGCTTTGTGTTGTTGATCTGAAGCACAGAGCCTTGGGGCTGCTGAGAGGGCGATTCTGGTGCAGGAGCAACAGGGACTGATGTGTCTGCTCTGGTGCACTGGTCTGACACAGCAACAGAGGAATTTGCTTGTGAAGCACAGAGTAAAGCTGGAAGAGATGCTCCACCTGTGCAGAGCTCTCCAAGCTGGAACACTATCCCCAACCCCAAAGTCTTCTCGTATTCTATTATCTGACTCCAGATATGTTTCCACTGAAGAAAACCCAAGGCAAAGGATCCCTGTTGCTTGTCATGGCTGGGTTATCCGGTAATCTATCTCAATCACATGGATGAGGGTCTACAGTCTCAGGAATATTTACGCCTCTTTGAAAGCATTTCTGGTGTCTTTACGAGCACTGTTAGTGAAATTATTGTCTGGCTTGTCTCCTTTCATGATCCCACTACAACAGGATTTGTAGGTGCTGAAAGTGCTTAACCAATATTGGGATTTTTTTCCCCAATAGTCTACTTACTTGTGGAATTTACATATTTTATGACTGTTATGACTCTATTAATTGCTGAAACAAAATTTAAGGAGAAATTTCATTGCCACTGCTGGTGGACTGGCATGGTAATCAAATAGCATTTGATTTTTTAAATGTTTATTAAACAATAATCGGGCTTTTTAAAGCATATCTTATCTGTGGCAACCCATCTCCTTGCTATATATGCACAATGGAAGAAACTCCCCAGGGCAGGGAGACAGTATCAAGTCAGCCCTTTCTGCAATGCTGCAGTGAGCATGGAAAGCCACTAATGAACTTATGAAGAATGAATAGGTATTTTGTTTTTCAAGGCAGGAAAGATATTGTTGTGCTCACAGGTCATGTGTGCAAACTGATCCTACCACATACTCTGAGACAGATGTTTTCAGTGACCTTGGGTAAATTTCTTAACTATGTATTTCTAAGTGTGTAGACACTTCATGACGCACATAGACACTAAATTTAACCTCAAAAATAACGTTTCATCTTCATCTGCCTCCTTAGGCTTCCAAATGGCTTTTAAAATCTGATTTTAATGTTTTGTGCCACTATTCACCATCTGGTAAATGATGATAAACACTTTTCTCCCAACTTTTTGGGTTGATAAGGCTATAATCAAGTAAAATCTCCTGTTTCGTATTCAAGGTTTATCTGAGACAAGTGGATAAATCCCGCATGATGCAAACTGATGCTCATCTTCTCCCTTTACCTGCCTTCACCTTAAACTACATAAGTGTTCTTTAGAAACTTGTCTTTTGCTGTCTCTTTGTTCAGTGACAGTTCAGCAGTCTGAACTGGGGCTTCAGGAAACTGTAAATTAATCATAGAATTATGATGATAGAATTAATTCATGTGTATCCTGTGTGCAGGGATGGGAAATTCTATAATTTCTTATTGTCAGGTAATAATAACAATAGTAATAGCAATGAAACAGATTTCATCAGAATAAGTGACATTTGTGGATTCCTGAATTTGCAGTGCTTGAACAGGGTCTTTCAGCAGACCCAGTGCACCAGAGCACAGGATTTTCATTTTCTTAAGGAGGCATAGAAGGAATTTTTCCTTCTTTTGAAAATGTTTGATATATAATTCTCTCACATGGATATAATTGGAGTGTCATCATCACAGAATCACAGAACCATGGAATGGTTTACGTTGGAAGGGACCTTAAAAGATCATCTAGTTCTGACCCCCATGTCATGGATGAGGACACCCTTCACTAGACCGGGTTGCTCAGCACTTCATCGAACTTGGGAATTAAAAGAAAAAGATTATATATCCTTAGCTGAAATAGTACAAAGAGCAGTATGGCATACACCTAACACAGTACTGTGCTATGACAAGGGTCATTAATTTCAATATACATTTGCATCCAGGTTAGGATTCTCTTACAGAAGTTGCTGGAAATGACAACTAACCACTCTGTTTTATAGTAAATTACTGTTTTATAGTAAATTACGCCCATTTTGTGTGGGTCAGAACAACATCTGACAAAGCAATGACAACTTTTGTGCAACGCAACAAAGAACCAGGCTGATGGTATCAAAGTATTTCAGCAGGCTGGTCTCTAGTGTGGCTGAATTGTGAGCAGAGTGTGACTGGAAAGAATCAAAGAGCATGTCTGCACTTTGCAACATGGATAGATGAGGAGATCCCCAAGGAACTGCCCCAGACACCAGCTCCTAGCAAATGTGTTTTGGCTGCACATTGCCTCGTTAGCCAAGTTGAGAAGCAGACCTAATTGTATTAAGCCCAGTCCCTGGCTAATGTTTCTAGAAACTGAGATTTTTGTGGTGCAATGCACATCCCTTTGTGCAGTGTCACATCAAATAGCATGGAGACATCAAAAGATGGTGTTTTACACCGTTTGCAAGGAATGAAGCAAGCAGCTATGTAAGCTGTGAATTCAGCAGGAAATTTCTATCCTGTGTACAGTATTGAGGGTTGTCTGGGGTTTCATTTCATCCTATTTGGAATAAATGCAAACATTTTTAAGGATTCCCGAAAAAGTCTGCTTTAGCAAGAGCTGACAGCTTAATCTTTAGGTTGCTGACTTGAAGGGGCAGCCAGAGAGAGATCATCTGTGATTTTCTTAATGGAAAATGGAAAATTAGGATAATATTTTTAAAGCCTGGAAAGCCTCTCTGACAGCTTCTACCTTCCAATAATTTCTCACTTCTCTAAGACTTCAGAGAAGTCCTAAGAATAATTCCACTTGTTCAGTAAGACAGAACTTTCATTCTAAATATAAGCACATTCTAAATATAAGAACATTCTATATATAAGCAAAACTTTTACTTTAATGAAATCAGAATGACAAAGTCAGGGGAACATATTTTTTCTTGCTTCTTTAATCACCTTGACTATTTATTTTAAAGGAACCTTGCCACCGACAAGCCCCACAAAATGAAACAGAAGGAGAAAAATATGTTAAATGTTTTAACATTCATAACTAGTTTTTTATTCTCATCCAGTTCAATTTTGCCTTGAAGCTGGTAGGGCTACATACTAGAACTATGGGGGAAAACCATACTGATTTTGTGAACATCATTGGAAACCTTAGTACAAAGGTGCTATAACTTCTAAATTTTTAATTGGCATAAGCCAGTCTCCATGGCCAGCCCTGTGAGAAAAAGCTGAGAATGTTGAGGTTGTTCAGCCTGGAGAAGAGAAGGCTCTAGGGAAACCTTATTATGGCCTTTCAATTTTTAAAGGGGGCCTACAGGAGAGCTGGAAAGGGACTTTTAACAAGGGCATGTTGCCACAGGGTAAGGGGTAATGGCTGTAAACCATTACAAAGAGAGGGTCAATTTAAAATAGCTACAAAGATGAAATTTTTTAACAGTGAGAGTGGTAAAACACTGGCACAAGTTGCCCAGGGATGTGGTGGGTCCCTGGAAACATTCAAGGTCAGGATGGAAAGGGCTCAGAGCCCCCCAGTCTAGGTGAACATATCACTGCTCACTGCAGGGTGGCAGATGGACCAGATGACCTTTAAAGGTCACTTCCAAACCAAACTATTTTGTGATTTCATGATTCTATGAAGATACTAGAAGTACTTCAATTAGTCCCTATATGTCTTGGTTTGGGACGGGGGTTTTTTGAGAAATTTAGCATTCCTGATCCTGGATTTCTTCACATGTATAATTCAGTTTACAGACTGTATGGAAAAAAATCCAACTTGTCCATCTGACAGATCTAACAATGAAAACAATGTCCTACTTTTTCACGTGGTATCAGTGCTTACTTTCAAGAGAAAAGTATATACATAAAGAAACTATCCTGTTTGAGCAATGAAGCTTGAAAACATTCCCTGCCAATTTTTCAGTTAAAGTTGCTAACTTTATTAGCTTGATAGCATTATCTTGGACATAAAACTGAAGAAAAGATCAAAAAAACTGAGCTACAAGTGTAATTAAGGCAATGTTGCTGTTGTAAGAGCCGAATATACATTTACAGCTTGAAAATGAACTTCCACGTCACTTCTAAGTCAGAGTTTCCAAGCACTTGTATGAGTCCCCATGTATCTCAGAGTAAGAGAGCTTAGAGAGCAATTTCCCAGACATATAAATCTATGTGAACAGAATGTCTATTTCTTATCAAGTTTTGGTGTCTTTTTTGGGGGGTAGGGGGTGAGTGTTGACGTGTACATTAAAAATGAAGAGTGAAAAATCGCTGGTAAGGAATGTTATAAAATCCACTGGTAAGGACTTTGTATCACAGCTGGCAAACTTGAAATTTTTGATCAGAAAGTTTAGGTAAATAAATGTGCATAGTTTCATAGCAGACTCCTTTTTTTGTTGTTGTTGTTGTTTGGTTTGTTTTTTTTTTTTTTTTTATTTTTTAATCTTAAACCCATGCTAAATAAAGATTTAACTGTCTATGTTTTCCTCCTTTTTAAATCTGTTTTTTATACTATTTCATATAAAATACACAACATTTTCCTACTAGTATTTGATAGCTTCCTCAAAGATTCTTCTGCTGCTCTTAGTAATACTGTTCAGTAGTGAGTTAGAGGGTCGTGGCTATTCAAAGGAAAAAGTTTCTGAAAGTTTACCCAACCACTGAAAAGTGAAACTTTAGTCTTTCATTAAAAGCTTTGCAATACCAAGATTTTTTGTTTGTTTATTTTTAGTACATATGGACTGAACAAGCATGGTTCTCTGCTGTTTTGGGACACTTAGTGAGCTGGCTGGCATAACACAAATACTTGGGAAGCCACAAATAATCCAAGTCCATGCTCAGTCTGCAGAAAATAGTAGAGGAAAAGACATTGTTCCAGAGTGTTCCAATACCATATGGCAAATAGCATTTTCTGCTGGTATGCAGCACATTTTAACTCCAAGGAATTTGCAATTATATTCAACTAATTAACATAATTTATTTTTTTACCAAGCTGTCTTTCCTCTTAAAACGAAAAGAAATTCAATCTCTACCCACTGTGACTAACTGTGGGTAGAGAGGTGTGTAACTGTTGGAAGAGGAAAAGGGATTTTAAGGGCTACCTAGTAAATATGTGCACAACATTTATCAAGAGAGGAGATGGAGAAAGACTGCCAAGCAAACTTTTATTTAAATTCTCAGTTTCTGACAGATACAGATTTGCTTTTAGGGTCATCAGAGGGCTAAGAACACATACTTAAAAAGAAAAACTCCTCAAAGAACCAGTGTATGAATGTACCTGTTAGCGATCCCCCTTCCTATCCACTGCTGTTGACAACATACAAGGTCAGCACTGTGTGTGTGATGTTTGATATGTTTGATGTCAACTGCTCTTCAGATGCTCCTTTCGTTTTTTTTCTCTTGCAAAAGAAACAAGAAAAAAAAACTGGCAAGAGAAACTCCTCTTCCTCAAAAGTATCAAGGAGCAAGCGACTCTCCTGGCTCTTGTGTTCTCCTTGTCAGAGTGATGCATCAGGTATTTCAGTCGCATTCATGAGCCTAATGTTGGTCTGCTGTTGCCATTTCAAACCATGTCACTAAAAAAATATTTATCACTGGGATGTATCTTATTGTGGGATACTGTGTACCATCTCCCTGGACTTGCTAAGAGGAAGGCAAGAAAAGGTAATAAAGTGATGGGAGAAGGACCTCCACCAAGGCAGGGTGTAAGCATAGGCTATATGTCCCACACAAGTCTCGAATTCCTAGACTTGAACAGATTTTAAGTGAGGAAAAGAGTCCTGCAGTAGTTGTACAGGACTGGATACCAGGCATTTTGAGGACTGTAACACTGCCGTGGTAGAGAAGGCAGAAAATTTTCCGACTCCTTGCCCATAAGAGTTGTCTAACAGCATGGATCTATTTTTTCCCACTTCCTAATTGTCTACAGTGAGGTAAAGAACGGACTGTTAATTCTGGGACTGTGATATCTGTTTTTGCAGAATGCAGAATCTGGAATGTTAAACTTCATTGGCAAGTACATTCAGTTTTGTTCTCTTATTCCTGTTTATTATTATTTCTCACATACAAAATCCCATGAGGGTCTTATTTTCAGAAACAATCAGTTTTGAGAGATGATGCCTCCAGTTTGGGCAACCCTCCAAAAAGGAGACTGCCAAGGTCATAGACCCATCTTATCTCACCTAATTAAGGCACTTTGAAGTCAGATATTTGCTGATAAGATTGGTATCCTGGGTTCTCTTTATAGTCAAAGTAGAGAAAGAGGCAGCTCCAGAGGACAGTTCATCTGTATTATATTAGAAACTTATTTTAGGAAGAAAACAATCACACTCTGAAATTGTCTACTTCTGTTCACTGAATTTAAAGCTAGAGTGATAAGCTCTAACATAAAAGTCTAACTACTTGAGTACGTTTACATAATGTCCCCTATGTTAGGGATCAGTAATGCTTATTCAGACTACTGAGTCCTTTGTACTTTGTAAGGCTGCCTTAAAAATGCCTATTTTCCCTTGATCTTTCTGCATTTTCTGGGCATTTGAGAGCATGCCATATAATACTTTCACCTGTGGCTAGAACTGAGAGGTTGATGCAGCAGGATCTTGGGAACACGTCAGGAGGATTGAAGATTTCTAAAACCCAGGACTGAAGGTTTCATGCACGTCATTGAACAGCGGTTTCTTCTCACTGTCTGACCTATGTAACACAGGTGGTAACACCCATCCGTGTGACAGGTGGTGAGATCAGCACACAGTCCCCCTCAGAGGATCTGTGCTGGGATACAGCACTTGACTATATTGCTTCAAGGCCCAGATCAGTGTTTCATCAAACTGCAGTGAACAAACTTACTTAAGAGTGTGGGTGACAGGTTTATGCCAATTGTAAATGTGCTCAAGAATGAGCACAGTGAGGACTGTGCTCAAAAACTGAAGAGCCTGAATTCCCAGCTTGCACAACTTTCAAATACCAAGTCACTGAGGAAGGAAAAGGAAACCTAGGGTCATGTGGTAACACTGGAAAAGTACAGCCTGATTTTTCTACTGTTCAAATATATCTGCATATATATTAATACCAATTTTCAAGTGAATTGTAAGAGTTCCTGTACTTCAGTCTAATGACAATCTCCCCTCTGCCATGACCTACAGAGTGCTTTGGGCATCAGCCTGTCACGTAGCCCTGCCAGGAGAGAAGTGCTCCTTGGGGAATAATGATATCATTTGGATAATGGACACTGGATGTGATTTCATATGCTTACTTAGCATGCTGGGTACTGAAAAAGGAGTCTGCACATAGCTCGCTTAAACTATTTAGCTGTCTTCATGTGACTCATTAAAATCTCCACAGACTGGCCTAAATCATAATCCCATTATGGTTGGTGGCAAAACGTCCGTGGATCTCACTCTCTCCTTTCCAATTTCACTCTCCTTCACTCTTTCTCACTCTTATCCCTGTCAGCACTTCTGCACCCATGGAAACAGAGCTGAAAGCAGCAGGATCTTTCTCCCCTGTTTCACCACTTGATGCGATGCACAGATGGCTTTTCCTTTCACTCCCTCCCTCCTCCTCACACAATTCCAACAGAGTAGCAGGAGGAGGGCTGTATGCAGCCTGCATGTTACAACACTTAAGATGGACTAAGGACGGTCACAGTACCTAAGTTTAAAATGAGCAATTCAGATTTTTTGCTGTGCTGGGACTGTCAGGCCTTAATTCCCTGTAGCATCACAGGAAAGAAACAGCCACAATTGTTAACTTATGCAGCTCTTGCTGGTGGTCTTAATATTGCTCCTACCTTGCTCCACAGGCAGTACGGGATGCCAGTCCTTAATAGCCAGAGGTTTGAATTGCTTATTTCTCTTCTGAATTTAGACACTGTAATTGGAGTTTCATTTTATATAGAAGCCAGAATAGGCAGGCAGACCACAGCCCTAAATCACACTCTGAGCTGTTCATTGCTCTCACGAGGTTATTAGATGCCATAGCAGATGGCCTGAGGTACCAGAGGAGGAACTCCAATTATACCCTCAGGGCCTCTGATAAAACTGACCTCTCATACATTTCATGAGACCCTCACATTAGAGTGTGTAACCTCAGGACCGTTTCAGACATATCTGCACACAATTTATTTTTTTCAATGCAGTTTTGCCTTGAATCACATTGGGCAGATAACAATGTTCCCTCAAATAACAGTAATCTTGTTTCAGTGGAAACCAAGCTGACAAAATTTGCTTTCACTTAAATAAAACCAAGAATTAAAAACAAAAAAATTATATAGAAATAGTGAATCCAATATGTGGAAATAGTAAGTAGTTTGCTTTCATCAGATGTAGAGAACGTGGGGCTGAGAAGGAAAGGGAGAGGCCATCAGTGCCGGCCAGAATGGTGAATTCACCATTCAGCTACTGCTGAATGTCCAAGATACCCCTAAAATTAGGCAGGGGGATTAACCGTGACTGGATCCAGCAGAGTGACAGCTGACATGACTTTGTCAGTCTTACTTGTGTGTCTCTTGAGGCATCTATTTCCTTATAGAGTTGTGCTGCCCTTCATGCCCTAAACTTTGTGTGTATTTAAAAGCTTACTTTAACAGAAGTTAATTTAATAAAGAGGGAGGTAGCTGCTAATTCCTCTGTAAGGAGTGGGTAACTGCTGAACAACATTGAAGCCATTCCCCAGCTCTTCAGATTTTGGTGTAGCTGTGATGACCTTTACATACAATGGAATATTACATTGGAATATGGTTCTTTCTTTGCCTGACACAATAGACTCCTCAGGACAATAATTTTCACACTGTTACCTGAGCTTTCTTAGCATGCAACAAACTTGAGTGAAACCATCTCCCAAAAAGTTAGTACTGTTCTCTGATCCCTAATACTAAAGAAGAAACTTGAACAGGATAGAAGATACATCAAAACATATGCAGTGCTTTGTCTGTTGCCAATTAAATGCAATCCATGATACCTAAAATGTCTTTGAAAAATACCCATTTGCTTCTAATATTTCTGGCAAACAGTTTCTAGAAAATGATCAATATGTTGGTGTTTTTAATTGTTAAGACTTTACCTCTAGATTAAATTACTCAAGGAATGGTTTAAACCTGTATAACTCAGTGATAAACACCATGTAAAAGATCAGAGGAAAGAGGCAAAGAGACTGATATTTTCATCCTGAAAAAAAGCTATGGCTCTTGAACGAAGCAAATATTACAGAGAACCAAATAGTGCTTGCTTAAGAACATCTTTTTTTTACCACTGGAATGATTGACCTCAACAAAATTATTTGGATTTGGTCTCAATGGTTTCACAGTTCCTCAGCATTGAGTTGGAAGCTGATTGAAGCACACAGAAAAGTGTATATTATGAAAACAATTAAGTCTAACTGGAGAATAGATTTTATATGGCTGCTTCCTCAGGCAAACTACCAAGAAGCTTTATGTTAGTTTTAAGTAACAGCTGCATGGAAGAATTATCAGTTTAAATCGGGGCTATTATCAACCTTAGCTAGTGAGATCTTAAGCTCAGCTGACTGTTGTGTGCAGAGTACCTTTAAGTACAGCCATAGTCAGGCCATGTTTGATATAGTCTCCCCTTTCTGCTTCCTTCTTATCCAATGTCCTGTCTCTGACACCAGCCAATGCAGGATGCTTAGAGGAAGAGGAAAATAACCTATCAAAAAGCTGTTGTAGACAATGGGTGAGTTTATGGTACACACAGCTCTGGCACCACCAGTGTTGTTCCTCCTCAAAGCATGCACTGCTGGGAATGTGGCTTCTCAGGCCACTTGTACCAGGAGATCATGATTTCTTGACAGAGCCCTGTTTCCAAACCTGTTGACACATTCTTTTGATTGTTTGCTTGAGTTGTGGGACAGCTGCAGGGGTGGTAAGTCAGACTAACAAGGACATAGGCATACATCAGATTCTGCTGACCTTTGGATCTGCAAGGATGAGAAGCAGCAGCAGAGAGACCAGGCAGGCAACTTGGGACAGCAATACATTTAACTATATTTGTAGAATTTACCAGAATACTTCTGCCCACACCTTAAGAAAAACATGATATGACTCAACAGAGATTTTTGAAACATTATTTGATTTTTCTTTAGTAGAGTAAATGCAAGGAACAAGCCAAAATCAGTCAAAGGTACAACTGCTATCAAATCCAACTTCTGCACTCAAGCAAAGGTCATCTGGATTTTCCTTTTTCTGCCTTTCACAGGTTTCTTTGAAGTCCAGCTAGCCCACTACTATCACAAAAGTCTTCCCTTCTCACATCCAAAAGGAACATCCTTTGTAATCTAGGCTTTCCCTATGTCTTTGGGAGCCTCCCCTGCTTTCTAAACCTCTGGCCCAATAGCTAGATTCATTATACCTGGGAATTTGCCATGCAACAGACCCCTGCCTCCTGCAGACATTTGGAACACATTGGCTCTACACAGTTTTAAAAAGCCACATTAAAATGTATCAAAGATGCACAGATCAAAATACAGTCATTATGATTAATTACTCTAGATATCCCCTCAGGGCAATTAGATCAGGAGGACTCCTGCACAAACATATTCAGGATGATTCCAATACCAGAGACAGGACAGTAAGCTACTTGCAATCCTGGCATATATAAATACTATAAATCAAGTAGGCACATGCTGGAAGCCTCTTCAACAGAGACAGAGCTGCATAAAGGTGTTCTTGTAGAATCACTGCTCGTAGTAGCATTCAGAATTCCCTCATGACTTCTTCAGGAGTTAAAATTTTTCACTTCACAGTTTATCTCAATTGTTAAAGGTAAGAATTATACCACAATTCCTTGAGCTGATTTTAACACGAAGATGTCTTTCCTTTTGGGCAGAGCCCCAAAACATTATATATATATATATTCTTAGAATGTAGAAGTCTTTGCTCCCAAGACTGAATAATTTTTGCTATATATACAACCAGAACCCCTTCCAACTGTCCTGAGATAACAACATATATGGCTTACTGAGAATCAAGTTTATTAATAAAAAAGGATTAGGCTGGCTGGCTCCCAGGATTATTAACTAAAATATGGTTGCTTATCTTTAACTGTAAAGTAGCACCATATCCCACCATGGCCCATTTCCAGAAGCTATAAACATTTTTCCTACTAGATTTGTGGTACAGTTTTCAGGCATCTATTGATAGTTGAAATTCAAAAATCTCATTAATTTTCCAGTTAATGTGTTCAACCTCTTCCACATGAAGAGTGCTTAAATAAAATAAAATCAGTGGAATGACCTACTGCTGGTCAAGACCTCAGATGAATGTCATTTACTGCTAATATTCTGGCAGTAAAACTGGATGGCAATTATTAAGACCTCTACTTAGAAACAACAAATACTTTGAATTTTGTATGCCTTTATCATTTTCAGGGCTTCTATATACAGGAAAAAAACATGTGGCGATCTGCCAGATCTATCCAAGTTATATGCATATTAACTCTGGAAAATGGAGTCAGTATATCCCTAACTGTAACCTATTTATCTATCTAGAACTGCATATACATATACCAAAGCAAAAGGGTAATACTTTCCACTTACAGACAAAAATTCTCATGTCTATTTTCATGGAGTGGAACAGAGCTTGGCAGAAAAACTTTTCACTTTATTTTGCTTCAAAATACTTCTTTAGTTGTGCAGACGGTTTTACAAGCAAAGATTCATCCACACGTTTTTCCACCTCTCCAATGACATTTTGTCCTGATTTATGGAGAAATTAAATATCTTCCTAAGGGGTACATACAGGGTCAACCACAAACTTTGAAAGCAGATCTTGCAGCTCTTTTGTCTCATAATGAGGACTAAAGTCAATACCTGATGAGAGCTGATGAGAAAATGCTCTCCTGACATGACACATTCTTCCTCTTTAGTCCACCTGGGTGCACCTAAAATTTCTAAATGTAGCACTCAGGATTTAATGTGAGAATTGTACTCCACTCACAGTTAATTCATTGAATCATGGAATGATTTAGAACAGAAAGGTCCTGTGAAGGTCCTCCAGTATGGCCACTGCTCTAACCAGGGCCATCACTGACTGCATTGCTCAGACCCTTCTCCAGCTGAGCTTTGACAGTCTCTAAGATTGGAGAGTCCAAGAGTGTTTTAGCTGACCTGCTTCAAGTGTTTGTGGGGTTTGTTTAATGTCCAGTGAGACATGATATACGTCTTATTATAACTTGTGTCTGTTGCACCTCATCCACTCTACTTGCAAGCACTTTAGTTTAACTTCCTACAGTTACAAAAGAAATCCAGTCTGGATCAAAAGGACCCTGAACTGCTGTACATGGTACCTGTATTAGAGATTGAAGCAGTGCACTGTAAAGGGCTTTGGACAGAGTCAGGACACGACATGAGGTAAAGCATGCCCTCAGATGTTCACTGTAAACAGCACCTCACTTATTATAGAATCATAGAATCATGAAGGTTGGAAAAGACTTCCAAGATCACCAAGTCCAACCATCAACCAAACACAACCATATCCACTAAACCATACTGCTAAGTGAAATGTCATATTACAACTTGCTACTGTATTCCAGCAGCAAGACTGGAAAAGCTGGTGCAGCCCAGTAGTTGATCTTTCCAAAGTACAAACATGTACAGACACAAAAGTGACCGAAAAATTGGACTTAAGCATTCTCAGAAAAAAATAAATGTTTAGTCACATGCATTTTTACTAACAGTAATTGCATCTCCACTACAGCAGTAGATGCCAGTATAGGATTACAAAGATACAGACAGCGATGTACAGCCTCAACAGGATTGGAGTGAAATTCACTTAGAAGCACATCGAGTGACTTGTCCAGACCTACAGCTGGAAGCATTTCTTTCAGTTAAGAGCCAGTTCTTCAGGATCTTCCTATAGCTGTGTGTGGTGGTTTAGTTTGCATCTTTTACTTTTTTGTGAGATAAGAATTAGAAGAAGGGCAAAGCAGGCTCAAAACTTTAAAGAATATAAAGAAGTTTATTACTAACAGAATTAAAGGTAATAACAGAATGATAAAGATTACAAGAAACTCCCCTTTTCTCTCCAGCACCTCTCCCCACTTATTTCTCAACTCGCACAAAGGATAACACACATGATTTTAGGTCAGCATTGCAGTTCTTAAATCTCTTTCATATTTGAAAGAAAAAGAGGTTTTTCTTCTGCTCCAGTGTGGTGTTTCAAACTGCCACTAACAAACCGACCCGCCCGGAAAATCTGCTGCCGTGAAATACATTTCTCTCATGAATTCTGCAGTCTTCACTGCTATCATGAACCAAGAATGGGGTATTCATTTTAAGGATTAACAAATTCCAGCCTGGAAAGCAACAACTCTTTTAAAAGTCTCTTACAGCTCC
>VWZT01000183.1:752990-793309 GCA_013397055.1 Pachycephala philippinensis
AAAAGCCTCTTCTCCTTTATGCTGCCAGCTGTTCGGTGTCAGCTACGTTGGTTGTAGAAAGCTGTCCTGGCTCCTGCCGGGTCCGCGCCGCGCCGCGCCACGTGGAGTGGGGGAGGGGAGCCCGTCAGCCCCAGGTGGTCTCGACTCGGCTCTGCCACAGCAATAGCTGGATCTCAGCTGCTCAGGGGCTCTGAGGGGCTCTCCTGCAGCACCCCGAGGGGTGCCGTGCCTCATCCCCAAAGAGAGATGGGGAGAGGACAGGGGCTGGGCTGGGCTGGGCTGGGCTGGGCTCGGCCCGGCCCGGGCCCGCCACCCCTCCCGGCTCAGGGACCGGAAAAGAAGAGAGTGACTTCCCCTCACCAGTGCCCTTTTATATGCAAAATCATGAGAAGCGATTGGTCTAAAACCCTGTCTATCAACTCAGTCTCTTCAAACCACCACACTGTGGGAACAGGTAAAGGGAGCTGACGATGGTGAGGAGGAATGGTGATGTTTTCACCTGATACTCATCCTCAGAAATAAGAAGATAAGAAAAGGGCTCAGCATCTCCCAGCAGACGGCTCTGCAATGTTGCACAAGATTTTTGCAGGGTAGTATTGAAGTCGAGTTAATGGGCTGAGGATGCCAGATCCTCAGATAGGAAGGAGGTCTGTACACCCTAGGAGACCACACACAAAGACAAAGCCTGCATAAGTGTGTACAGGAAAATGACATTGCTAATGAATCCTGCAGACAGCAGGAATTTTAAGACTGCAATATGAAACAATTAATGGAGAAGGCAGCTCTGAAAATACACTAAAGAATAACCTCATAAAATGGAGTCTTGCAGTGTCTAACAGGCTCTAATGACAGCTGAGACTTAGAATGTGTTACTGCCTTCAGGAATCTCCACCTTCCCCGGATGAAAGGACTGGTTTTAGCTCTGTGCTAATTGCAGGATGTCTTCTCACTCCAGAGTGAAGGTGATTATCTCCAAACACAGAATAAGTTGACTAACCCCAGATAAACAATAAGACATTATCTTTCTTTTCCAGGCAGCTAATTAAACAGGTTCAAGCTGTAATAATGTGTGTACATAATTTCCACAGCATTGTAGTTACAAAAATTAATGTCAGGTACCAAAAGGAGCAGGAATAAGGGATGGATTGTTGAAAGATAATTAGGTAATTATTACCTAAATATCTAGAAAAGTATATAATGTTTGCATTGTAAAAATGCGCAGTTATAGATTATCTATTTCTCCCACAAATTTTTGTCATCTCTCTTTTCTTTCTCAGACTTGCTCTATGTCATTGTGCAATACTTGGACCCCACACCTTTCACCAAGTTAGGAATACCAACTCAGTGGGTGCTTTACCAAATGAATTTCAAAACTTTTTCATACATTTGCAAGCCAAAGAGGGAATGCAAATTTTAGGGTTTAGCGTGTTTATATTGAAATTTACTACTCAAAATACCCTTGGAATCCTGGAAAACATTGCCAGAATTCCTCATACATCCATCCTTAAAAGGAGACTGAAGTTAAAGAATGAATAAATTACTAAATGAACAAATCTAAACATTCAGAGGCGCCCTGGGTTATGGTCCAAGTCATTCTTTCAACATTGGATAGAATGGCTTCTTGAAGGAATAGGGCATCTCTGATCTGTATTTAAAATAAGCCAGGGGCAGGGGAAGTTTTGACCCTGCTTTATAGTCCCTGATTGTACTTGTTTCAGAAACCATCACTGCCTTTTGTCCTCTCTAATTTTGAACTAACACCTGGCAAACAGGAAGCTGTTCAAAGAACAGTGATCCACAGTAACGATGAAGACATTTGAAACACAGTCATACAGTTTTGTAGGAGAAATACCAGTATCCACTTTCCCCATACCACATATAGTCATGCTCAGAAACCATCTCTGCAGCACCTTGAAAAGGAAGCAAAGACTTTTCTATGTGATTACTGTATTTCCTCTCTCTTATTCAAAAAGGTGATTGTGGCACTCATTGTGCTCAGCAGAAGCCAGTCACTATTTCAGAACCTCTCCTGCGAACCACCGGCCATCAGCTTTAAGGGTTGCGTTGCAAATGCCTCACACCAATAACTACACAGCAGGTTTGCCAAATCTACCCGAGGAGTTGCTGACTTGAGACAATAAAAATTAGCTTTTAGATTGTTTCTATAAGCACAAGAGTTCCCACATTAAGTGGCCTAGTGCTAAAGTTTTCAGACTAGCTGATGGAAAGTTTCAGAAGCTTGTTGTGACCATCCTGAATCTTCCCAGCAATGCAATTTTCCTGCACTTACTATTTTACTGCAGGAGTTGCGATGTGTACCAACACCCTGTGAACACTTTGTTCTCATTCTGTCCACTCAACAATCTTTCCACATTTCAGGAACAGCTCAGAGTGTCTCTCAAAGAGCCTAGTCTGATGCATAGGACTTTTCCTGTGAATGACACTGTAAATGCAGGCAAGAAGGGTGCCAGGTGTAAGATTCTGGGAAAAAAATAATGTTCCAGAATAGGTGTGAGCATATGCTGAAGGCACAGCTGTACAGACAGAACCATTTTCCCAGTTTAAATCAGTATCGTTCCATCACCTTTGATGGAATTATGTTAGTCTATCAGCAGAAAGCAAGTATGTTTCATTTTAGTACAAAAGCATCATCATCTTTTATATGTCTTGGAGTCTGCAAGTGCAACTGAGCACATTAAAGGGATGATTTTGACCAAGCAAATCAACAATCAGTATTGAAAATGCATTTTTTACAGTAATTATTTCCAGAGTATTAACAACTTAATTTCTCATTTTCCCCTCACCATGTTAAGTCATTAAGTTCTCAGTTCACTTGAATAAGATAATTATATTTGGAAAAATTTTGTTTGATGCTTCGTCTTGATGCATAGAAGCAGCTTCTCGTTTCAGGGTTTTGCCAATTAAATAAATATAATGTCAATACAGATAAAAGTAATGAGTGAACATGTTTAACTCTTACTTCAAGTTGACGCTCAAAACTATTTGAATACCTGTGGGTTTTTTCAGCATTGCAAAAGTGGATTTGGTGAAGAAGTTTAACAAGGCCAGAAAAACTAATCCAATAGTACTTCTCAGGGGGTGGCTTCCATGCCATCCTTCAACTTTTATTGGCTGCATAACTGTTAAAAAGTTATGAGATCTTATTTTTTATAATAGCAGAGTAATTTTTCTCCTCACTGTAAAATTGCTGACCCATTATTGAGTATATTTTCAGCAATAAGGCTGCTCTTGGACAATTTCAGCTTCAGAAAGTTTTGGAATAGAAACTATTACACAATCTGAGCTATAATAAGAATCATTATTCCCTCTAAAGCTGCATCTTAACTAATTTCGCTGTGGCCAGTAGGGGTTAGGTATCGTTAGGTCCTGTAAGCAAGCAGATTTAGAAAGAGGAAGGGGAACTAGCTACCACTTTATGTCCCAAATCCACAAAGGCTATGTGGTACCCATCCCACAGTGCAGTTGCTGGGAGTTAGATGGCTAAATTATTTTGAGCCAGATGTACTTAAAAACAAATTTATATCGAAAGTCCCACATAATCCTCAAGGTCTCTACATTTCTGTAAGTCTAACAAGTGCCCAGTTACGGGAAGAATTCAAAACCAGATGTGTCTTATTAGTTTTTTGTCAAGAAATAATAAATTCTGTAGTGGCTGTGTCTTGATATTTCTTGCTGAAGGTGCTGTGAATTGTCTACATATGCAGAGCAGAGGATATGAAAAAGGACATGAAGTCTTCCACACCACAGCAGAGTGAACAAACCACTAGGCCACTGGGCTTTAAGAGGAGTCAGAGGGAAGGAAATAATTTGGTTTCAGAACCAAAGTGCAGGAAGAAAGTTTCCAATGTACCAAAAACTCCTAACGGCTGTGAGATATTTGGTGAGGAAGAATACAAGATTACTGTATTACTAGGACTTAGTCACTCTTCTGATTGTAATTGTCTTTGGATAGTTTATCAATTTCATATCTTCTGTGTCTGTATGGTTTTTGAACAAGAGCTTTTTGTTCAAAAACCATGAAATTTTCTTCAGGAATAAATGAAAGAAATAGCATGAAAGAAATTTTTTCTGACAATGAGAAAGACAGCTCTACCAGTCCTGATCAGAAGCTAGCCTAGGGCTTGGGGCACTCATCCAATACAGAGCAAGGTACGCTTTGATATTTCAAAACATTTCTGAAGAAGAGGGGAAACTCCAATCCTTCTCCAGTTAGAAATCATGGAAAACATATGTAAAATGAACCCTTTCTCAAACCACAGTAAGCTTTTCTTTGCATTTAAAGTGATAAAATTATTTAAGACTGAACTGTATTATTCTATTCTATTTTCTTCTCTTTACAGAATCACATTCTCAATCCATCAGTATCTGATCATCATTGCAGCAAGCCTCTCATTTTATCCCAAGCTGCACTTCTTGGAAAGTCATACTATTTTTCTCCAGGTCACTGGTTCCTTTTCAAATTTAAATCCTGTGTTAAATTTCCTCTCTCTTTATGATCTGACCTCTCATTCCTGTCCTCACATGTCCTCCCCTTTTATTGAGACAACTTTGTTCTCAGAATTACTTAATTGGTTATTGACTGTTGTGAAAACACTGAAGCTTTGTGATTAATTGATCATATCATGTATACCATACTGGCAGGTCTCTTGTGCCACACAAGACCAGGATTTCTGTTTTCATCACTTAAAAATTTGATACATAAAACCAGAACCACTCAGTGCTCCTGTTAAACTTATCTGTAGATGTTATTTAAAATAACCCGTGTTTCACATGCATCAGACAACTTCTCAAGAGATACTTAACATTCTTCAGCCTCGTTCCTCCCTAACAGTCATGTATTGCACCAGGACACAAAGCTACCAGCAATTTAAGGAGTTCTATGGCAGTAGTGTGGCAATCCTATTTAAAAAAATAAAAAAAGGATTTTTCCAAAGAAATGGTGCTTGACGCATTCGACAACTTGCCTATGTGTAACCATTCATGGTTGGCGCTCCTTGCCCCAAAAAACTGGCGTGCCCCTGTGTGTGCAGGCATCATGCCATCCTAGCAGATGGGCTCAAGTATAGGCAGCCAAGAGACCATCTATGAACATCAAATGTGTTTTCTGAGATCATAGTTCACAGCCGAGAATATTTCAATGGTTAGCTGTTTTGTCAGTGTAGGCAAGGAGAAAAGCAAGCCAAGTAGAGGCAAGCTCCCTCAAAAAGTCACCCATTTTGAAAATGGCAAAGCTTACAGTCCAAAGTAATCAAAGTGAGTGTCCCCCAAAAACTTCATATATTCAGATACAAAATCTGCATACAAGGAGTTGAACAGGAGTCTCACTCTAGCAAACCTTTTTGAATTCAGCAGATTTGCTGCTAAATTGCAATAAGACCCTCCAAGACACTTAACTCAGAGATCATCAGCTCAGAGGACACCCAGTTGAACATCAACACCAGCTTTAGTTAAAACAGAACCAGCACGGCAGGACCAAGCCTTTGAAGGAGAAGTCTGGAATTTTCAGTACTTTCAATTGTATTTCCTTGTACAAGCCCATGTTATAGAAATCCACAGTTTATGGTAAACGTCGTTGTTACCCCATTAGAGTTGTAACAATTTACTGAGGAGCTCTGCTTCTCATGTGGGGAAGACTTTGAATAAGGAAAAGAAGACAGGTATATGGTTTGAGCATCACACTAAACAAGATAAATCATGTCTTCATGATTTAAAGTGCTTTGCTGCATCAGCACTTGAATGTATATGATCAGTATCACAGCTCACAGGAGTACTGTAAAGATGTAAAAGGGTGTCTGCTGGATGCACACTGAGTGGGAAAGAGGAACAAGAAGTATGACAAGAGGAGTTTTTCTTCAGTGATGACATTTGCCGGTTTAAGCTGGACTGCAGCAGACAAACCTCTGAGGTGGAGCATGTATTGTGCACCAATTCCTGAAATCCTCGTTTTGTGTTGTTTTAGGTAATGCATAGCTATGCCAGGAAACATTATTTCTCTTTTGAGTCTGTTTTGTCCACTCCATGGCTCCTGGTATGACATGTGAATTGCTCTCAGGATGCTATTTGGGTATGTGTGGAAAGAATTTAAAAAACCCTACCAGGCTACTTGTCTCACCTTTGACAATTAAAAACAGAATTCAGCTTAAACTTCTCAAATATATTACCAGGTTTATATAAAATATTTTCTCTTTTGTTGTTTAAAATTAATTTAAAATGTACTGTAAATGCATTTTGTTTGTATTTGGTAATCAAGCACTCCAAATCACTTCAAATAAAATTGAAGAGTACAAAAGTGGTCTCTATCCCACATTCCTAAAGCATGCCAACAGAAAAGCAATCCTGCTGTAGTGGTTGAACATGCTCACTCTTATCCCAACCAATCAGATATTAGGCACATTCTATTACACATACACATCACAACTATGACCTGCAGTCTGCATTACTTCAGTTCATAATATTACAAAATAGAATCACCTATCATCAAAATTTCCTATTAGTTTAAACCACAGTTCTTTCTCTTAGCAATAGCAATCAATTTGGAATAAAATACTGTCCTGGTTTCAATTGGGATACAGTTAATTTTCTTCCTAGTAGCTGGTACAGTGCTGTGTTTCAGATTTAGGATGAGAATAATGTTTAGTTGTTTCTGAGCAGTGCTTATTCTAAGTTAAGGACCTTTCAGCTTCTCACCCCAACCCACCAGCGAGGAGGCTGGAGAGGCACAAGAAGCTGTGAGGGGACACAGCCAGGACAGATGGCCCCAACTGGCTGAAGGGATATACCACAATATATAGTTTCAGGCTCAGGTTGTAAACCAGGGTTAAACCTTGCTGGGGGCAGCTGCTCAAGAGCTGGTTAATCATTGGTCAGCAGGTGGTGAGCAGTTGCATTGTGTATCACTTGTTTCGTATGTTTATTATTACTATTGTCATAATAATTATTGCTGTTATTACTGTTTTCCTTTCCTGTCCTATTAAACTGCCTTTATCTCAACACATGGGTTTTACTTCTTTTTTTCCTTCCACTTTTCTCCCCCACCCCACCTGGGGGGAGTGGGTGAGCAGCTGTGTGGTGTTCAGCTACCTGCCAGGATAAACCACAGCAAGTACATTGCTGATTCACCCTTCTGCACCAATTTCTAAGTTTTCACAGATCTGGATGTGACTTGTGACTCAACCTCTTCCTTAGCTGTACGCCCATGATCACCCAAAATGCCCATGTTCCAATGAAACACTGCAAATAACTAACAGCAGCAAAAGCCTTACAAGAAAACCATTTTCTTCTGGAGGACTTCTTAAGTAGAAAATAACGTTCCCTCTATTTTTCTAAGAAAATTTAAATGGAGCATCAAATCAAACCATCACATTTGGGCATTTTATGATAAATATTAACTAAGTTTTATTTATAGTATTTTGTAATTTGTACTACATTTTGCATTCACCTGTCAGTGAGCAGCTAGCAGTATTGTTTAGGGATCAGTATTGGAATCATCACTGTTTAATGCCTTCGTTAATGATCTGGATGATGGGACAGAGTATACTCTCAGTAAATTTGTGTTTGATACCAAACTGGAGAGAGCAGCAGGATGGGGCTGCTACTGCTAAGGACCCAGACAGCCTGGAGAAATGGAATGGGAGGAACCTCGTGATGTTTAAATAGAGAAAAGTGAAAGGTCTTGTATCCAGGAAGGTAGATGCTGGTGCAACATTATAGGCTGGGATCCAGCCTTCTAGGAAGGAGCTCCACAGAGCTTATCCACATAGGGGTCCTGGTGGATACCAGGCTGAATGCAGACCAGCAGTGCACCATCACACAGAGCAAGCCAGTAGCCTCTAACAGATCCAGGTGAGTGATCCTCTATTCCTTACCCAGGCATCTGAAGCAGTGTGCTCAGTTCCAGACTTCCCAGTACCATAAAAACTGTGGTAATACTGGAACAGGAGCAGCCGTTACTCCCCACCACCAAGCTGGACAGGAGTCTGGAGCACAGAACATACAGGGACACGCAAAGATTGATGTGCCTGCTCAGCCTGGAGAGAAGGCAGCTCAGGAAATCATGATGAATTCCAGTCAGATACTAGGAAAAATATTTTCCATAAAAATGGTCAAATACCAGAATCCTTGGAGGCATTCCAGCTCAATGGGACACGGTCCCTGACAACTTCATCTAATTAGACATCCTTAGGACAGGAGATTGGACTAGATGTTCTCCAGAGCTTCTCTTCCAACCTAAAATATTCTGTGATTCTTCAATAAAATCTCTTGTTTACAGCAGCTACCTTCTTTGCCTGGGTACTGACTCCATGCTTAAATTTAGAACTGATGACACATATCATGCAAACCTTTTGAAGACTAAGTAGAGAGGAGGCAAGTGCAGTTTAACAGAAATTAACCCTGGTACAAATTAAAGCTGTACTATTCCAGGTCTATACTCAAACTGTATTTCAATAACTACTTTGAAAAGTAGAGAAATTAGCAGATCTGGCACTTTATTCATTAAATAGCTTACAAATACTATTTAAAAAAAACCAAACAAACCCATGATTCAGTAACTCCTTTAAGGGCAGTTTCAAGAGTGAAAGGTGGTTTTATAAAGTTGTATTTGTGAGCTCTAAAAATAAATTTTAAAAGGACAGGAAAAGACCAAAAGGCTCCAAGTAAATGTTCAAAAGACAAACAAGGTTCTGCAATTTTGAAGACTGATCTTAAAAAATTACATCTTTTTGTTCTTGATATTTAACTGAAAATGGATAATGGAGAATGAGGCATCGGGTACTAAATTAGCTTGAGCGGGTCTTTTCTTGTTTTTCAGAGATTTTTGTTACATGAACATGGGGTTTGCCCTTTTAATCAGGTGTAAGATTTGTCTAATATCTTGTCTTGTATAGTAGCAGCAGATACATGATAAAAAACTAAACTTTTAAGGCAGTGGTAGAAAAAAGCATCCTTCATGTTAGCTAGCATATTCCCATTGTATTAGTGACTGGCTTTAGCCTTGTAGCCTGGAATGTTAATTATGTTAGCTGTACTGTTAATTAGAACAACTCTGTATGTTAGTGCAACCCTAGTACACCCCTTCTTCTATAGTGGAGATGTGTAATTTCCTGTGGCAAAGAGTTCTTCAGGCTAATTGTACATTCTATAGATAATTATAATTGTAGATAATTTTGTATTTTATCAGCTCTGACTGTTCTCCATTTAAATTTTATTAGATGCCCTCTTGTTCAAATATTTGAGACAGAGGAACAGATCTTAAATTTACTTAAACAAGCCCTCTCATAGTTTTGCAACCTTTTTTTTGTTCTTCCATTTTACACAAGATATTCACACAATGTCTGCCTGATTCATCTCAGGCAACAATAGAATAACTTCACCATCCTGTGGTTCACTTTCTGAGTCAATCAGATATAATTCAGCTCAAGTTCAGAAGTTATAGGTCTATTGCATAACCTGACCTAACATGCAAGCTAATTAGCAAGGTCTGCAATGAATGGGCAGACACAGCTTCAACTGATGAAATCTTAGAAGCTGCAGAACTAAATTAGACTGAGTCCATTCACATTTACAACAGCAGTCCAAGTTCAGAGTCAGGCTAGTTATAACAAGCCCTCCCTTACAAACTCCCCAGCACGAAATCCTGTATTCAAATTAACTGAATTAATATGACATCTACTAGAAACAACTCACACCTGTTGGACAATTCAGTTTACCAGAGAAGCCCGGAAACTGTGTAAAAATTTTTCCTCCTAAATTATTTCTTTTTGACAGGACCCTTAATATTTAGGATGCTTAATACAAAATATTTGTATTAGCTTTCCATGGCAAATATTATTTTTTAATGAAAGAAACCCCCATGTGGTCACTTGAAATTTTGTATTTAGAAACCTTGCTGCCAAATCCCTTTGGAGCTGTAAGGGAGATTCCACCCCCTTCATCTCTCAGGCAACCCTTTCCAAGCAGCATGTCAAAGTTGTTGATCGAGGTCATGATGAGCAACATGTTGCAGTTCAGAAGTGAAAAAAACATGGATTACACTGATATCTCTATTTGATCAGCAATTGTCCTCACCACCACTTCAGAACCATAACCTAATATATTTGTATACTGTTAAAATAAAAACATAATATAAATAGATCAATTATATATTCATATGCTAAAACCAACCAAGATAAAGGTAATAATGATAACATTCTAGTACTGACACCTTCAGAACTCCAGATTGAACTCTAATATATGAGTCTTGGTATGAGCTTCCTGCTATAGTTATTAAAGCATTTACCTGAAGAACATAGAAGCACAAATTCCTTGGTCATGGCAAGGCAGCATCTCCATAGGCCGTTCTGAAAGCAGGTCAATACTTTGCAGAAAATCTGTGATAACTCAATTCTCAACAAGATCTTTTCTTAGAAATATGCTTAAAAGTTTGTACAAAGAGAAAAAAGTTTATCATTAAATGTGACAAACTGTAGAGGCAGATACCGTATACTGACTCCTGTGTATTACCAAGGCACAGATTTTGATAAACTGAAGAGCAGCCATGTTACTATTACAATCAGTAGATGATTATTTGCCCCATTTGAGCAGAAATAGCTGGCACTACACCAAGCACAGCTAAACTACACTGACCAATGAATACAAAAGGCAGAATGAGTCATACAGTCACTGTGTGTGCTAAAGGTTGAGAAACTGGGTTAAAAGTGTAGTTTATTTCCCCGTAATCTGACTGAAGACTAGATAGATCATGCAGGAACAGAAGGCAGAATATTACTCTCTTGATTTAGGGCAATCTTTGCTACAAACCAGCCTACAGTGAAGAACAATCTGTGAAAAATAGATGCCTATCGTCCTATTTTACTAGTAATTTTTCCAAGTAATTTTTTTAAAGACTGATACATCACCAGGAAACACAAGAATTTTTTTTATACCTCCTAGAAGGCCATAAACAGAAAGGCTAAATCATTTGAATGATTTAGCCAAGAGAAGAAGTGCTAGGGAAGAGTCAAGAATGAAGGGCTGTATTGGTCAGTGTGGCACAAATATGTGAAGCAGCAGTAGACCATTTAGCCAATTGTTCCCATGGGCCACAGCCCCTGGGAAGAAGGGTCCCATGGCTTTTCATTCTTCCAAGTTCCTGTGGGGGAGGAACTGTTGTCTTGCACAAGGACAGCTGCTCCCAGATCTCAGTCCTCACATTTCATGGGCTACATTTACACCACATGGTGGAATGGCCAATTCCCAGTGGTTACCCCACGCCATGCATTTCCCGTGACTTGAAAGATTTCCAGAGTAATGTGCTTTTCCCATCAGTTGTTTCATCCTTGTCTTGAGGACCACAGCAGCCAAAGATTACAATGGAGATAACAGCATTATTTAAAAGGATGCAGGAAGGGAATCTCTCCTCTTCCCAGCAGGAAAATCAAACTTGTTTAAGCTATTAGACAAGGATATGAAAGTTCCTGGGATGCCATCATGGCTCTGCAGATACCATTATGAGCTAATTCATTTATGGACAGAATATCCACCAGGGCTTTCTATTGACCTGGAAAGGCCATGGGATGCAGAGCAGCAAAGGAAAAACCTCCTGGGGCTCTCACAGATGCCTCTAACAGCAGCAAATCAGCCTTCCACATTCACTGGTTTAAGTTAATCTCTCTCTGGTGCACGTTGTGGTGGGTCAGCTGCACACCCATGACTGATTATCACATTTCAGCTGGGGAAGGGTGTCCTTTCAAACTACTCTTTTGTTAATCTGATTATGCTCTTGCATTTTTCCTGTATTCAACAAAATCACATTAGAACACATCCACGGCAAAAAGTCTGCTTTTGTCAGTGGTGAGAGAGTCAAGCACTGAGATTCAGTTTTTAAGGTGATACATTTTTTAATGCTGGTAATACAAACTAGAATTACACATGTTAAGGTAATTAAATCTCATGCTTCCAGGAAAAATATCTCTGTCCTACTGATAGTCCTGGATATATGATTTATTGAACAGATGTATCTGTATCAAACACTGCTGAGCACAGAGCAGTGGCTTGATGAATCTATTATGTCCCCTGAAGGGGAAATCACCACTCTTTTGGTTTGTGCTACTCACAAGCTACATTAGCATAACAGATCAGACAGAGCAGAAGGCAACTACTGCTTTGGGAATAGAAGGCCAGGATCACATCCAAACTACAAGGCTTATTAGTGGAACAAGAAAACATCAAATCAGCATCTGCCAGGCCTGATGGGATTCAGCACGAGATGCAAAACTGGGAGTCAACATATTCCTTGGCATAGATCAAAAACTCATTAAAATCAGAGATGTCACCAAAAGACCAGAGGAAATCTAAGTGTGGTGCCAATGTTAAAGTACGAAGAGATGAGAGTAATAGACCAGAAAATTTGGTTTCTGTAGCCGTAAACATGTTGGAATGAATCTTGCAATAGAGATAAGGTGGTTATTAAAACAAATCCAAAGGGGCAAAATGATACAGTGGCAACAGCTCAATGTTTGCCATGTCAATAACAAAGGAGCAGCTATGACCCTCTGTTTTCATTTTGCTCCATGGAGTTGACTATAGACACTGACTTTATGTTGTCCTTTGCCATAAATACCAGAGAAGAGCACAGGAACAATGACTTTCAGAAGAGGGGAGACATGATAATAGAAAAGCAGCATATTTTGGAGAGGTTATATTAAATAAGAAATTACACATATGTATCGCATATGTATGTATGTATGTAACACATACATATATGTGCATATAATATGTAAATACTAAATAATATGTATTATTTATCATAAAAAATACCAGCTTAAAGTATCTAAACAACTGAAGGACAGATGGAATTCAGCACAGCGAGCAAGAAACATGGACAGAGCTGAGGGAGTAAAACTATAAGGCAGTAAAAGAGCCTTTTTTAGCTTTTCTTTCTTACTTATCTTTTATACATATTAGAAAGTAAAACTGGAACCTACAACATCAATGAATGCACTCCTCTCTTACAGTGAATATTGCTCTTGAGCTTTAAGGATTTTCTGTATCACAATGGACAGAATTATCAGGGGGCCAGTGAATCAAGCAGTATTCATTTACGTCCTCCATTTCTTCTGACAATTATTATTAAAGGGGAGACGCTGGGAGAAATATATGCACTGAGACCTGATTGCAAATGGAACAAGCAAGTTTTATTACATTACATGGGTACATTCCTAATAGGAATCCATACTTGAAGAAAAATTAACTGAACTAGTGAGTGAATCAGCATCAATCTTCTCCATTCT
The DNA here is from genome assembly GCA_013397055.1 of Pachycephala philippinensis. NCBI lineage: Eukaryota > Metazoa > Chordata > Aves > Passeriformes > Pachycephala > Pachycephala philippinensis. The sequence goes on from VWZT01000183.1 coordinate 766,280, forward strand.
GTAATATTAATAGAAATTACAAAAGGCGCATGCTAGAAATCACTTTCAGAGACAGAAATAGATATTGCCCTGCTTAAATGGATGTTCCAGGGAAACAGACTATTTTAATCATGGTGTAAACTGCTGCCTCTTTGAAATACTCAGTGTAAACCTTGAGGGCATCCGTGTCACTAGAACATATGGCTTATGGTTCTGCATCACTATTTTCTAAAAACACACCATGAAAGGTCCTTTTTGGTTTCAAGCATTCATTTTTTATTATTACTGGAAAAGAATAACGATGCATATGTTTTCCTATGTATAATTTTATCCAGCAGCTGGATCCAACTGCTTCATAGATGTTTGCACCATGCAAGGTAATGCCAGTAAGAGATACCTAAATAAAAGATGACTAAATTTACCTATAAATACTAGATAGGTAGAAGCAGAGGGCTTGAGAGTGTTTCTGCTAGCAGCAGGTGTAGGTATAAAACCATTTAAGGGAAGAGGCAAGAAAGTTTCTGCTAAAGAGTTTTTTCAGGATATTAAAGATATTCCAGACTTTTCCTTATAAAATACTTGAAGACATTAGGAGAACACAGCTGATTTGTTGTCACAAAAGGCAGGCATCTACATGCTTCAGAAGCTCAGCTCCAAACTGAATGTATCTCAAGCAAATTTATGCAAGATAACATATAAATGTTCAGGAAACAGAAAAAGTCAAATTTACTCATAAGAGAAATTGGACCAGCTTCCATATCTTTGAATTTGCAGTGATATTCAGGACCAAGACCTTCCTCAACTTACATAATATCTTTTGAGAGGAGAAATCTCTCTGGATGTTTTTCCTTTTCACAATGCCAGAGCAGGCAAAGAGATTTTCCCTTCTGATTCTGGGGGCAGTGAGCTGCTAGGAAGAAGACTTGAAACCACATAAATTTCACATTTACTGTTTAGAAAAGGCTTATGCTCCCCAAGCCTGAGTCTTCAGATCCTGATCAAATTTTATACAAGGAAGGTTTTTTCCCTAGAAAATGTTGGTCAGTCCTTTCTGATCCTGATGGATCATTCATGTTTTAGGGTTGGGGGAATGAACTAACAGGAAAGTATCTGAAAAATTATAATCTTAGGGAACATCTAGATCATGCCAGTATAATGATGCAGAGACATTAGCCTTCAGAATACAAAAGCTTTTTTCCTGCTTTATGTTTGTCTTTTATAATCCCTTCAAAATTCCCAGTGATTTGCATCAGTTACTTCTGTAGAAAGGTATTTTTTTAATACCCCTTACATTCATGGAACTATAAGCCTAGAAGATTTTCTAGGATGTGCTTAAGTTGAAGCTTCTTCAAAAAAAAAAGGGGGGGGGCGGATAATGGGGACAGAGGAATTCTAGTTACTCAGACTCGTTCTTCTCCTTGGGATAAAACATCATTTCATGACCACTATGCTGGTTGGTCAGCCACTCATTTGACCTGGTCTGAAGGGAGACTACAAACTGAGAACAGGTTGAAATTAATGCCTGGTTAACTTAATGTGTTATCTTTATGTGATTATTGCACATTGCTGGGTAGCTGAGTTAACACATGTCATGGTTTGACACTGGCCCGACGCCAGGCACCCACGGGATTCACTCGCTCACCCTCCCCTGCCACAGCTGGGCAGAGGAGAGAAAGGAAAAAAAAATTAACGAAGGCTTCATGAGTGAGATAACGACGGGTAGAAACACTGCAAGGGCGAAACACGCTCAACTTAAGTTACAAAGTGAATTTATTACTAACAGAATCAGAGGAGGATAATGAGAAGTAAAATAAGCCCTTAGAACANCAGCGTGGGTCCGCTCTCACGCGTGGGCACAGCTGCTCCACCATGGTCTGCACCACGGCCTGCAGGGGAATCTCGGCTCCAGCGCCTGGAGCACCTCCTCCCCCTCCTTCTCCACTGACCTTGGTGTCTCCATGTTGTTCTCCCTCACATGTTCTCACCTCCTCCTCTTCTCTGACTAGAATCCCAAACTCTTGTGACTTTGTTTTGATTTCTTCTTAAATAGGTCATCACAGAGGCATTACCAACCTCTCTCATTGGCCCAGTTTTGGCTAGCAGCATGTCCATCTTCAGAGCCATCAGCCACTGGCTCTGCTGGACATGGTGGGCCATCTCTGTGGCCCCCCTGCTATCAAAAAACAGGCCATGCAAAACCAATACAACACATTACCTGCAAATGAATATTTATTGCTATGGGATTGTCATTAGTGTCATATTGTAAGTTGAATTGAAGCTTGGAGGTTTTTGCAGGGATGCTTTTATTGTTTAAATCAAAACTGTCGTTGGCACCTGCAAAGGTTTTGAACTACACTAACCTAGCAATTCAAATCTTTGAACTACTACAAGTCTGCAGCAATCATGAGGGAAGAATCTTCATCTGGGGAAAACATAGAGAACACAAAGACTGGGCGATATTAAGATTAGTGTACCTATAAAGGTAATCAAAACAGCGACAGCAGAACATCTTTTAAAAATTGTATCTAGTTTTAAACATAATTTAGAAGAACACTGGCATGGCTGGACAAGAAAAAAGTATAAATCAGACCTGCCTGGAGGGATTTCAAACAGCATGTTTCTTCCCTTATATTTGCAGGCTCTTAAAAACATCCATGCTGATTTGAATAGCTTCTACTATCACAGCCCTTACCCAGTCCATTGCATGTGTCATGGCAAGGAAAAGAGACAAAAAAATTTAGCTCTTTTTTTTTTTTAAGAAAAGAGGCTCACATGATCACGTTATTATTTTCTTTCATTGCTATGTCCTTCCCTAGTCACATTCCAATGTGTTGTTTAAATGTGGCAAAGGGTGTTTAAAATAACTAGAGTAATGTACTTTTTTGACTTTTAAGTGTGCAGATGAAAGGAAGTTTCACATCTTCACAAAACACAGGAAGATGCACACAGGGGAAAACACTACCAAATACAAATTATGAGTTGCTTCAGACACAACTCACAAACAGCAAATTCAAGGGCAATCAAGCTTCATTAGCTCTGATTCCCCCAGAACTGCTTCTTTATTGCTTCTGTTTTTAATATGTACTCATTTTTACAGATACTAAGTGCTGGATTTCACAAGACTGGATGAAGCCTGTTGGAGACAGTGTGAGCGTGTCCATTGGTTCCAAAGGGTTTCGGACAAAGCCCTAACACAGCAGGAGATGACAGATTCCAGGAGCCAGAGATGTATCTTTGTGATATATGCAGTTTGTTTCTGCTACTGCTCTCTTATTGTTAACATCACAGAAGATTTATATTCCACACTGACAGTCAATAGAAATGGCAATCAAAAGGTAATGATGTATTTCCCAGGAGCTGGAATGTGGGGCTTTCACACTGTGTACCTTCAGGGTTTCTAACTTAACAGTTCAGTCTTGCTGAGTTTTATATTCCCCCATTGTTAAAGATCATTGTTTCCCTCTCCAGAGAGAATACTAATACAAACCCCTCTACGTACTAACCCTTCAAATGGATTTCTTCCTCTTCATTGACCACATGAAAGTTAGATGGCATTTAAAAATAGTGTGAACTTTGCCTTGGAGAAGCTGGCATAGCTCCTGAAGATGATGTGAAAGAACAGCCTCCATAACTTACTTTTGTGTGGCCTCCCTTAGAAAGCTTTTAAGACTCAGGCAACTTGGTTTTTGATACTCCACCTTTTTATGTGCTTCCACTGGGTATTTAGCATGGACACAAATATTACAACCGTCCATAAATCCACTCCTCTGCTTCCCACAGCCAGCTCTAACTTTTGGCTCACTGAGCTCCTGGCACAGAGAATTCCACAGCCAAACTAAGTGCTTTTACTACTTTTCTCCTAACAGTTGGCAATCCACACATTTACTGAAGTCCAAACAGCCCTCTAACATTTTGACAAGTCCCATGTTAGCATATGTCTTCATGATATCCATCAAAAAGACATGGCCATCAGTTACAAGAAATGAAGCTTCAGGCAACCCAAATTCCTGATCACCAGTTCTCACAGTACCCTATCATCAGTGCTGCCATGATTCCTTATGTCTGTTACACAGATTAAAACAGAAATGAAGGGCTGCTAAGTTTTGTTTCCACCATTTACATCCAAGGCAGATAACAGAAGTTCATCACTACTTTTTCTGCTTATTGCTGGCCTGCCACTGTGGAAGAGGCCATCCAGGTTTCCTTCCACTAATGGCATGTAAGACTGAAACTACACAGTCTCCTTGAGATCAGGACACTTTTCTACTACTGAAAAGCCTAAACCTGCCTCTTTATAATTCAGACTTCTTACCATTTCTTCTTGTAAGTATGTAGGAACAAAACCATCATCAGAAATCAACAGACGACACCTACTGAAGTCACTAGTAGTCGTACAGGTGCAAAATTCCTCAAAAGAATTTTTTCAAGTGTTCTTGTTCTCCTACATAAGAGAAGTTAAAATATTATACTGCTTGCACACTGGGTTTGCTCCTTTTTTATATCCCTGCCAGTGAGGCTAGGACTGGGTCAGTAATGCGTGATGGTGGATCTGAGAAGATGTAATTAAATGCCTTTTACTTATGTCAGTGATTCTAGCTGAGGCTAGTCCTGCAGAAAAATAAAACTCCACTTGTACAGGACTGACATATTTTGCCCTCAGGTATATAGCCATAGGCTATACTTCAGTTTCCCTGTGTGGATAAATTACAAAAAAGGCAGGAAATGCTCTGGAGAGGTTACCTAGTCTAGCCCCAAGTTCCATCAGAGCTATTTACACCTGTGTTACCTGTTCCTAATAACTTCTGTTGACAAAAATCCCTCAAATTCCCTACATAATATATTCTCTGTGCCTCTTTTATTAGCTCTTACCTACAAAATTAATGACATAAGTCTTAACAGTTCTGTATAAAGGAACAAAGACTTCTCACATGACCAGGGTCTTATGTCAAATAAAATAAGAACGCAGTCATCTGCCAATTTGACCTGTGGGTAACCACCAAGGTTCTGAGTAATCTGTACTCTGACCAAAGCCAGAGGCTGTTAGAAGTCCTATATTTGCAAAACTTGTTTTCCAGAGAAATAAAATAAAACCATTTGGCATGGCTCAGCCAAGGACTGTGTTTACACTGCCTGTAAACAGCCAGCAAGGAAGCAGAATCCTGACAGATTACTGTGGCATTCCCTGCTGCACCAGCCAAAATGACAGAATCACAGAGAAGTGAGGTAAGAACACACCTCTGAAGGTCATCCTGTCCAACATCCCCTGTCTAGAGTAAGGTCAAGCAGAGCAAGTTGCTCAGGGCCATGTCCATTTGGGTTTTGAATATCGCCAGGGTGGGGAACTCCATAATATCTGCAGTCAATCTGTTCCAGTCTTCAATCACGTTTACAGTAAAAATGCTTTTTTCTTATTTTGGCAACATCTTAGGATAAGCAATTGATCTGAATTATTAAAGGGATTGGTTATAAAAATGTCTATAAAAATATGCTAAAATAAAGGAGTATTTCTGCCAGTATATTAGTGGGATAAATCACAGCTAAAAACCTAGTCAGAGCTTCAGGGTGTCAGTAAACTGAGATTTATGTACTATCAGAAGCAAACAGCCTGGAAATCTATGGCAAAAATAATGCTCTAATACACATGCTGACCCCAGAGAAGTCTCCTGCTATGCTCAAAACCTTCTTCATGGGCAGAGAAAAACACACCTAAAGGCAAAATTTTATTCTTAATATAAATGAAGTCTTAACAGTCTAATTCAAGAGTCATTATTAGTCTAGATATAATTTACACAGAAAAATAAAGAAAACATAGTAACCCAGTTAGAAACCTTAGTAATGGCAATATTACTATTTAAGCTGTAACAAACACTCTTAGGGTTTTTTTTTTTCCTGAAGAAAAAACATACATCTTCTCCCAGGAAACTAGTGACAGGACAAGAGGATATAGCCTGAAGCTGCACCAGGGAAGATTGAGGTTGGACATCACGAAGAATTTCTTCATGAAAGAGTTGTCAAGCACTGGAATGGACTGCCCCTGGAGGTGGTGGAGTCACCATCCCTGGAGGTGTTCAAGAAGTGATTGGACACGGCACTCAGTGCCAGGTTCTATTTGATAAGGTGATGGTTGGTCAAAGGTTGTACCTGATGATCTCAGAGGTCTTTTCCTATCTAAATGATTCCGTTATTCTGTGATTCTTTAATTTACATAATTTTGTACTTTTACATGTTAGATACTATTTCTTTGTACTTTTTCTTATCCCTGAAGTCTGTTTTTTTCAGCTGTAGGTCTGAGTTTCATTAACTACCATTACTGAGTTGTTTCTAGTGTCAGCCTGTGCCCATCTCCCATAATCCCATGCCTGTACTTCTCTGCACCACATACATTGTCTCCACTTCTCAAGTGGCTTGTATTTCTCTACAAAACATCGTTGTGTTAAGGTCACAAATATTTCACTTTACGTCAAATATTTATTAACATTTTGTTCCTGCTATCTACCTAAAAGTCAGGGGATGTCATACAAAGATAAGGAAGTGATGCAATTCAGCCATTTACACCTGGTCAATAAAAGGAATTGATGTCAAGGCTAAATGAAGTCAAACAAAGATGCAGGCAGGTCAAACAAAGTTCACACAGGGGAAGCCTGACAAGCCTCCCTCCGAGAACTTGAAAACTCAGTAGAAACCCTGTGTCCGTGGGTAGCAATGATGCATTACAGAGCTACACAGGCACACTTGGGAGGGGATGGCTGTGCTCCGAGGTGAAAGCACGTCAGGTTCGGAGCTGTAGGAGGTCCTCTTTGGACTTCATGCTAGGGCAAGTTATCTTGATCTACCTCTTTATCTTGCCCAAGGTGCTAGTAATGGAGGCTTCTGACATTTCAGCTCTGATACCTTTAAATATCATACTTATTCACGCATACTTCTACACAGGTTTGAAATACAATCCTAAAACACCATCCATTCACGCTTGTAGATTACTCTATAGTGACATGCACTTTGAGAAATAACACACTGCGTCTGTCTGGTCTGTCTGGGCTAAATCTTGATCCAGATAATCTTTGCCATGGAATAATGAGGCATAAAAACTGCATTTTTGGGTGTTTTTCCATTAAGAGTGAATAGCATTTCAATAGATAAGAAGATCAAAATATTCTCCTGCGACAGTGCAAAATTTAATTGTGTGGTTATGTCAGAGTGCATAATAACAAGAGTACTGGTCTGCATGAGGACACACAACTCCACAAAGCTCAGGGGCATTATACCCCTTGACTTAATTCCACCTTCCTAGAGAAATGCTAGCAGCATGCTCTGAGATTAACTCATAAAAAGCAATATAAAATGTCTTAACATGATCATGGATAGATTTTTTCCTTTGTCATTGGCTCCTCACTGGAAGAACCTCAACTGTTAGGATGAAAAGTGATCTGTAAAAGCTACCCCTCAAAAAAAAACCCACCAGAACCAACCAACCAAGCAACCAAAAAAACCCAGAAATAGGCAATACATTTTTTTTTTAATTTACAAATTCCTATTCCCTGTGAATATTTTTTAAAGAATATAAAAGATATATTTCTTCAGAAGGAGAATAGATAGTTTCAGAATATTGGTGTGTATACTAGGCTCTCTAGTTAGCATTCTGATTACAGAAATATTTTTATAACACTGTAAGAGAAAAGTTTCCCCATAATAACATGTCAAAATAATAAAATATGACCAAAACATCTTGCAAAGGCATGATTTTCCATCTGAAAATGCTGACTCTATGCAATAAAAACATTTAAAAATCATACAGTAATTTTCCTAATTTTCACACTTCGATATAATTAAAAAGTTTTGAGTTGTATCATTCTGACATTTAAGATTTATTACAGAACATATTATGGAAGTTAAAACAATGTAGATGAGTATAAATGAAATATCTTCTGAAGTGATCTGTAAGAAAAAAACAAAACCAAAACAACAGCTCCTAATTTGAGATGAAATAAAATCGTAAAAATCACATCAATTACTTTGGGACAGAATTTTTATTTTCAAGCTCGTACTAAGTGTTCTATTAGTTTGTCACATAATGTTTGAGTCTTGGACAGTTAAAATAGGTAAAGTAAATCCAAATGTTCTCATAATAGTATTAGTATTGGTCTCAAAATATATTACTTTCCCCAGATACCTAATTCCCTCAGAACAATTATTATTCTTTCATAGAGATGAAACTCCTTCTCCGGTTACTAACTGCGACCTCCAAAGACATTTCAATTTTTCTCAACCAACATTAATTTAAAAAGATTGGCAGTGATTTTCAGAGACTGACTAAAACCAACAACAATAATAAGAGACATGAAACTTTTTGGTTTAGATATGACAAGAAATTCTCCATTAGAGCTGCTCGTTATCTGGCTTGGTCCCTAGTGAACTTCTAACCTGTCAGAGGAATCTATGGAATAGGAAAATTTCTCTAGGTTTTTCAAATCTATTTTTAAATAAAATAATATTTATTAAAAGGTTTTGAACAAAAAGGTTGGTCTTCTAGCAAAAAAACCTATTTCTGTTACGGAGTACTGAGACAAAGATGATGATTCTGGATCCTGTGTGCCTTGTAGCCACACTGTCAGCTTTTTATAAGGTATCCTGTACTGAAAATTGGCGATGGTACTGTTTATGTACTAAGAATGGGATTTTCAAACCCCGCTGAAATCAAAAGGGCCTATAGATTCCAAGTATGTATTTTCAAGTACTTCTCTGAACTATAGGGAGGCATTCAGTCCATCTGAGCTCACCAACTCTGAGAAGTAACGATACCTCCTGTGTTCAGTGCAGCCAGTGGATCAGTCGGCCTCCCAACTCAGGTGTTTTAGATTCATGGATGTAAGAGTTTAGACACTGTGCAGCTTTATGGGAAATTGGCTTAGAGCTGAATATCCACACTCTCAAATGACAAATCTGTAAGCAAGCCTAAGCTTAAGCAAGTAAAAGTACATTTTAAACCATAAATTATGTTGTTTTAAACCATAAATTAAGAACTTTATTAAATTGGAAATTATTACAGCTGCTATTGGCATTATGATATTTGAGTATGGTCTAAGAGAACTATTTGCATTTCAAGAAGGTGTTTTTTCACAGACACTGAAGCAGGTGAAATGCACCTCTCTGCCTTTTGCTATCCTGCCAAGTACCTACATGGTACAAGGAGACATAAGTTCACATTTGATCTGAGAATTGAGGGCCAAGTCCATTGTCAATAGCAAAACAAGGGCTCAAAATTAAGTCTTTGATGACCATATTTTTTATGCTTATATTGCCATGGAAGATGTATTGAGAATAAGCCACATGGAATAAAAGCATAATGCATGATAAAAACTACAACTTAACTGCTATAAATGGTGGAATAACTGACATAGCTAAAAAAATTAATATGGAAAATTACCCCTCGAGAGGAATAAACCACGAAAATATGAAGAGTTTTTCTTTATAAAAGATATTTATACTTGCTCTGTGTTCAGCAGATAAAGAGAATAGACTGACTGAAGGGGTCTGCATAATGATGAGAAGAGAAATTTAATCATTTGAATGTATCCCACAGTTTGTCTTTCAATATACTTTAGACTACAAGCCAGAAAGATCAAGAAAGGTTTAGTCAGAGCAAAGAGAACAATTATCAGAAGCTGGCAGTAATAGAGATGCCAGCTAATACAGCAGAACATAGACTATCTAGTTCTTGAAATAAACTGGAGATGGGAAGTTAAGGGAATAGTTTTCTACAGTGTATTACAAAACCAGGGAATTGATGATGTGAAAGTTGGAGGAAGGGAAAGGTGGAACTGACTATTGAACAACGGCATTCTTGTCTCAGGAAACAAAAGAAGGGGAGTAAAGACCTCAAAAAAAAAAATTAAACTCAAATAGTTCATAACTGTGGAACATAAGTCAGAGTCTACAGCTGTAGAACTAAAGCCACAGACATTTAGGTTAAGTGTCATTGAAGGCCGATGGTGTCCTGGGGTGCATCAGGCACAGCATCTCCAGCTGGGCAAGGGAGGGGATTGTCCCCTCTGCTCTGCTCTGGGGCGGCCTCACCTCCAGTGCTGGGGGCAGTTTGGGGTGCCACAATAGAAGACATTAGAGAACATCCAAAGAAGGGCAACGAGGATGGTGAGGGGCCTTGAGGGAAGCCGTAGGAGAGGTCTGTTCAGCTGAAGGAGACTGAGGGGAGACCTCATCTCAGTCTGAAACTTCCTCATGAGGGGAAGAGGAGGGACAGGCACTGATCTCTTCTCTCTGGTGACCAGTGACAGCACCCGAGGGAATGGCCTGAAACTGTGTCAGGGGAGGTTTAGGTTGGATATTAGGAAAAGGTTCTTCACCCAGAGGGTGGTTGGGCACTGGAACAGACTCCCCAGGGAAGCGGTCACAGCACCAACCCTAACAGAGTTCAAGAAGCGTTTGGACAATGCTCTCAGGCACATGGTGTGACTCTTGGGGATGTCCTGTGCAGGGACAGGAGTTGGATTTCGATGCACCTTGTGGGTGCCTTTCAACTCAGAATATTCCATGATTCTGAAATCTTTTTTGACTATAAGGTTATGTAAACATGAGGACAGATCACCTAGGGAGATTTTAGTCCCTCTGTCACTGGAGATTTTCAAAAGCAGCTCAGAGAATCATCTGTCAGGAAAGACAGAGATGTGGCTGATCCTTCCTCTGGAGTGGCCATGCCAGCCTTCCTAAATTCTCTCCCTTTGATTTCTTTGATTTTTATGATCTGTGTTAATTAGCTTCCCAAATCCTTCTTTGCCCTCTTTTTGCTGTGTTCTCCTTAGGGAATATATGTCACATGAAATAAAAATGTATTCCTTTACTGGAGCCTCTTTTGCTCTAAATTCAGCAGTTAGAAAATCAATACCAGTTAGACAGAAATGAAACCTTTCTGCCTTCCTTTCTCCAATCAACTCTGTTTAAAGAAAAAGGAGGGCTATTACACTACATATAAAATATTGATCTAAAAGATACTAAAAGTGCATAATGCATGAGAAAAGCTGAGATTTCTGTTTTGGAATAGTCTAGCAAGAGTGTTTTTTATTTTGTTATATAACAGTCCTGTTTATTGTCATTTTATTTTACACTTGGAATATGGATGAGCAACCCTCAAATGATTCCCCATAAAGCAATATGTGAAATACTTAAAATGCACAGTGAGCTGCTAGGCCATGTCTCTTAGCAAACACATAGTTCTTAGTCCTCAATCCATTTCCCCCAGTTTCAGCAACTCTCACTAGAACTGGGATTTAGGTCACCAGTGCCATTCCAGTCAGGGGGTGATTTTATTTAATCAGGAGGAAAAGCTGATAAGGAGAACTGTCAAATGCATCCTGGCAAGCCTAACAGTATTGGTGGCAGGCAGTCCCACTTAGCAGAAACCAAGATATTCGATGGAGCAATTCCCTCCCACAGAACTCTGTGTTTTCAAATGTATTGTTGTACATAAATGTCTTCATTTAGCTAAAACAAGGTTTCAACCATATTTTATTTAGCGCTAGGTCTCAAAATAAACTTAGTCAATGACTGTTCAGACATCTTAATTTTATGTGCTTGGCTCCAGAGTGGAATTTAATATTACACAAAAACTTGGGAAAATGTTTTAATAATTATTGGAGAGATTCCAAATACCCTGAAAAACTGCCCTACTCAATAAACTACATAGGCATATTCAGTATTGTTTGCTTCACTGAGGCAATAAGTCTTGAATTTTTCTTTGAAAAGCAATGAGAAGAGGGACTGACTCCTCCTCCTGATTTCTCTCCAACTCCTACACACACTTGCATAGGCAAAGAGTGATGGCAAGTAGGAAACTTCTGCTTCAAATTGGTCTTGTTTAAAAGGAATGAAACACTCTTTTTCAACTGACTTTTAGAGGACAACAGCAAACTTAATTCCTCCACGAATGAAGACTATTCTTACAGAAGTATGCCAGACTTGCTGTTCCTGAGAAAATCCCTCATGTGAGGCAGGCACAGGAGTATCTGCTCTCGGGATCACAGTCAAGCTCAAGCATGACACAGGGGCCAAGCTGTTCTGTTACTGTCTGAGGTACATCAAAGTAAAAATACTGAGACAGCTGCTGGGGATGCTCACATTAAGAACTGGGTGGCAACATAGCAGTAGTTTTTGGGGTTGAATTCTATTTAAACCTAAACCAGCACTGGACACAGATCCTTGACCTGCAATCAGGACAGGACAGATAAGAGCCGACACACAATCTTGACTTTTCTGGCTTCTGGTCAATTGAAATCTCTATCCACAGGAGTCAATTTGCTTTTGAGAGCTGAAATAACTGTCACAGATGTTACATGTCTGGGAAAAGTCTACACTGTTTTGTGGGCATAGATGGGACCAGTTCTCTTCAACATATTCATTAATGACTTGGATGCAGGATTTGAAGGGATACTTGGCAAGTTGGCAGATGATACAAAAGGAGGAGTTGTTGGCTCCCTTGAAGGCAGAGAGGGCCTGAAGAAGGACCTTGATAGGTTAGATGACTGGGCAATCACCAACCATATTAAGTTTAACAAGGGGAAATGCCCAATTCTGCACCAGGGATGGGGCGTCCATAGATGGACAAAAAAACTGGGGAGCAGGAGGTTGGAAAGCTGAATATAAGTCATCAGTACCCTGGCAGCCAGGAGGGCCAAGCATGTCCTGGGGTGCATCAAGCACAGCATCGCCAGCCGGGCAAGAGAGGGGATTGTCCTGCTCTGCTCTGCACTGGGGCGGCCTCACCTCCGGTGCTGGGGGCAGTCTTCCATGCCGCAATAGAGGAAAGGCACTAAAATATTGGAGAGTGTCCAAAGGAGGGCAATGAGGAGGGTGAGGGCACTTGGTGGGAAGCTGTATGAGGAATGGCTGAGGGCACTTGGTCTGCTCAGCCTGGAGGAGACTGAGGGGAGACCTCACTGCAGTCTGCAACTTCCTCATGAGGGGAAGAGGAGGGGCAGGCACTGATCTCTTCTCTCTGGTGACCAGTGACAGAACCCAAGGGAATGGCCTGAAACTGTGTCAGGGGAGGTTTAGGTTGGATATCAGGGAAAGGTTCTTCACCCAGAGGGTAGCTGGGCACTGGAACAGGCTCCCCAGGGAAGTGGTCACAGCACCAAGCCTGACAGAGCTCAAGAAGCGTTTGGACAATGCTCTCAGGCACATGGTGTGACTCTTGCAGATGAGGACTCTTGCAGGGCAAGGAGCTGGATTTTGATGCACCTTGTGGGTCCCCTCCAACTCAGAATATTCTGTGATCCTATGAATTTAATAGTTTTGCTATTGGCTTTAATGGAGTGATTAAACCTTGGGCTTACTTTTAGAGGAGTGACTTAATTTCTTCCCCTCTAATAAGAGGAGAGCTACTTAAAAATCTCTATGCTAAATAGAGATCTTGGCATGGTAGATCATAGTAAAATTTTTGTTTCTTATCCTACAAAGACATATAATATGCTTAAATATAAGAATGTGAAGCATTACAGAGGTGCTGCTCAATTTGGACTGAGTTTTCCACTCTCTTCCATGCTGCTAATTGCAATAATCTGGTGTTTTGAAACCTTCATTATTCAGTTTCCTCTTTTTAAATTATGAACAGAATTTATGAACTTCATAGCTGTGTTATCAGGGTAACTAAATTTCGTTTCAGGATAAACTTGTACTGAGATCTTGGCCTGCAAATCATCATATAAGAAAGGGTTGTCAGGGTTGTAAATATTAAAGTACATGGCCAGACTTTTAGAGATGATTGGCATTAGCACTGGAAACATGAGGCCACCAGAAATTCTCTTCATCTGAAAAATACATTAAAAAGTTTAGGTCTTTGATTACCCTTCCTTGCACATGGTTTTGCATTTCTATATGTAGACAGTCAGATATAGTGCTTATGCATGTCCACAATCTTGAAGATTTTTTTTAAGACTTACAGAGATGTGTTTCTGAACACTGGTAAGCAGCATTGAGTCTTGGTGGAAAATCAGCTTAATTTTCTTCTTCATCTGTTTTCATTTTCCCATTTTCAGTGGAGGAATTCATCCCTTATTATAACTTTGTGGCAATGTATTGCAAATTTTTGGTAGATTTCCTTAGTAGAAATCACTTATTGCAAGTTGTAAAGTGATATTTTTACACGCACGTTGTGACACTGACTTTTACAAAACCACCTAAATGACCGTTGCTTTGAAACTAAGCTGGAAAAAATATACAGTACCAGACTTTAGTTCTGGTTGAGGAAATTGTTTGACAGAGACAGAATGATTCCATTGTCTAGGGACTAAGTCCTCACCTGAGAGGAAAATCACCTCCTGCTTGTAAAAGTAATTTAATAGGAGTGACTGGCAGGGAGCCCTCTGCTCCCTTCACTCTCAGTGGTGTATGCTGTCTCTCAGCTGAGAACTTGTGGAGCACATCTTTGTCTTAAAGATTAACACATCTTTAAATATTTCATGTATAATGGCACAGCCTCCATGGGAAAGACTGAAAGCTATTCCATCAATTCGCTGTAAGCTGGGTGTCAAGGCAGTCCCCAAGGATGTAAAAGTTTGGACATCTCCAAGCAAATTCAGAAATGGAATCTGTATCTGCCACATCCTCGAGAACAACCCCAAGCTGCCAAGTATCAGAAAAAAAGGGGCTGCACATCTGCTGCTGCTTTTATTTAGGACCAAACCCAGCAATTGTGGTTTGGAAATTCCTTACTGATGCCTCCTGCAGACAGCCTGGAGGAATGCTGCACTGCTGAGCTGAATACGGGTTGTATAAATCACATCACAATAGATTAAAACACCTACAGTTTTTTAAAATATCTAGGCACATAAAGGTGAAGATAGATGTGTCTGTGGGATCTTTATAGGTCCCCAAATGTCTAAATATTATTTGGAGATTGCATAATTAGGAGTTTTGCATTTAGCATATTTGAAAATCTCACTGAGCTTTACATATTTTACCCAAAAAATCTCACTTTTAACTGACCTTTCAGCAAGGGGGGTTGTTTCTTTCCCTCTTCACTCCTGTTTTATACTGTTAGCAGTGTTGTTTGCTTCATTGGTGCTGGAGCACAGCATACAAGAGTCATGTCCAAGGAATGTCTCTTTGGATGCACATTCAGCTTCTGCTTTCTGTTTGGGATGAATGCCAACAGTGCTGGTGTCACTGAGATCTCTCAAACCTCACTCTGTGCACAATTGCTGCTTGATATTTATATAATCAACTCTTGATTCACCAGGTAGTAAATAGACAAAATATATGCACACATCTACTGAGACAGAGTAACCCAAGAGGCTCAGCTTCTCTGCAGACCCCTTTATTAAAAACACCCAAGATATGCAGTTATGCAGTGATCCATTTGGGAGCTCACATGTGCTAAGATATATAGACCTAATATTTCATTTTGGAGAAATGGTTTATTTCCAGCAGTAAATATGATGTTTGTAAAATGAGAATAGGCTATTTCAAACTGTTGTAAGGCCACTGAATAATTGAATTATTACTCATCAGGGGGCAGTGTAATTTGTTACCTGTATGGTTCCAACACTCTGAATCAAAGTAATTACATTCATGGTGTCATTTAGTGAAATAATGCCATGAAGGTCTCTGTGAAGAGAAAGACAATTGCTGAAAGGATTTTGTTGAAATAATAGCACCAATTCAATTGGTCCTCCTGCTTCATTCATTTATTATATGGCTAAATAGCTCGTTCAGCTCTGTTTTGTTGGAGTGACAAATATAAGCTTTGCAAATAATATCTATGAAGGGAAAAAAAGCACAGCTTCTAAGGGGAAAGTACCAAATAGGCCTTTTTGGAATCACAAATGTGCAAATGGTAGAATAAAATTATTTAAAAAAAAAAAAAGAAAGAAAGAAAGAAAGAAAGAAAGAACACAAAACCAGGTTTGAATATCCTTTGAAAGTTCAGTGGTAAGATTCCACTAGAGGTTTGTCTGGTGTAAAGAACTGGTGGGAGATATCTGAAGATTGCTTCAAACCACAGAGCAATCACTTCTAAATCTCATGAACTAGGCTTCAGAAAGCTATAAAATTGGTATTAAAAAAAAAAAAAAGGAGTCATTTTAAAGAGTAAGTATTTTGGAGTTGTTATGTTTGTCTACAAACTGAAATTATGCAAGCATTCATGCATGCAAGTATGAAGTGGTTGCATATGATGCTACTTCATCCACATCTTACACCTAAATGCATTTATTGCCAAGACCTTTCTGTGAGGTGGGACAATCCTGCATTCACTGTTTTGAGAAAGCAAAGAGAAAGAGCTGAAAGCACATGTTGGAAGCTGAATGCATGGCTTACAACCACTTTTTCTTAAGATTTACTTTAGTTTTTTCTTTAAAATTATTTATACATTGCTGAACATGAGCACAACCATCTTTGGTTTTCTTTAGGCATTTGGCTCCAGTGTGACTTGGAGAACCACGTGCAAGAGCCAAAAAAATAGGTGTTACAGAATGGTGACCTGAAGCACCTTTTTTCAGATACCTAAATCAGTCTTAAAGAAAGAGGTTACTCCCCCACTACAGCAAATTACTGATGATGGCCATGATGATTCTGGTGAGGGGGGATAGGTTCTTTTGAGGTATTCCACAACAAGTTCATGCACTCCATGAACACAGGTGGTGAACTTTTAAAGCTGTAATTGGGTTTTCCTAGGTAGATTCAACACTGACCTGGAGAAACCATTGACTACCTACAGTTCTGAGGTTATGTCCAGTGGATTTCAGCAGCACAATATTAACAATCACAACAAATGGCACTAAAGATCCGGGGTGAGAGAAGGACAGCAAAATTTGCTTGTTCCTTGTGAAGTCAGCACAGAGCCAGTGAATGGAAAGGGCAGAACAGCAATTCATGAAGCATTTTGTCCACTGAGATGAACTCGGTAGGAATTGCTGGCATTTTCTTGAAGCTGATCTGAAAGTATAAGCTTGTTTTAAGCTAAGCAGCTATCTGCTTGAGGGAGATAAATTGAAGCCATTTAGGTGTTGTGAAACCTTTATGCTAGACTTGATAATACTTCAGAACCATTAGGATATGAAAATACTTCAGGCAGGCCACTTTTTTCTATGAACCCCTGTTTACCTCTATGAGGTCTAATATTTTTACTTGCCCTAAGCTGGAATATCTCTTCTGCTGACACCCGTGCTGGTACCAGAGACATCCCAGAACTGGCCAGTTCAGGCAACGGGAAAGGTCTTCCCAGCGTCTGAGAGAGATTTGTGTCTAGTTAGCAAAAGGCACGTGCCAGTTCCAACAAGCTCTTGAGCACCTCAGTCCTGTAGTGTTTTGAATTCCCAGCCAAAGGCTGAGACCCTGATAACTGGAAAAAATTTGCCCTAAAAATAGATTTCTTCACATCGTTGGATTCATGTAGCATTTTATACAATTACAGCCCTTGGAAAATTTATGTTCTGCAGATCTGGGTAATAAATCCTACACTTTACTGTACTAATGTGGCTGTGCTATAAGCCCTTACTGCTGAGTCTAACATTTATTATTAGGGAAAAAGGTGGAAACAAATCCACACTTCTGAAAGTGTTCCATAGTACCACAGTGTTTTAGCAAATTCTGAACTGCTATTTTCGTCCGTGGATTTATCGTGGGGATTTATCATGGTGCCTACACACAGAAATAGCAGGCCTATATGCACATATTTTTGGAATGAGAAACAAAATGGTGATTTTTTTAACAGGAACACAGTTTTCTGATGTGTGTAATCATTTGAGGAAGCAGTCTTTCAGCTGAGTAATTTAAAAACAAGAGTGGTTTTTGCTGAGGGAATGTTTTCAGTCCTTTTCAAAAATCTGTCTCGTATTATTTCAAGGTGATCTTCAGGAGCCTGACAGTGCAGTTCCACATTATGGAATCTCAGGGCATAATTTTATCCTGAGTTATCCCTATAAGGCAAAACCAGCATAAAAGATGTTTGCCTTTCCCTGTGCCTGGTTGCCTGTTCCTTGTATTCTGACGGAGATATACCCTAATACAGGTCAGTGAAATGATCTGTTTTGGAAAGCAAACACCTTCCACTGCTTTTGTACAAAACAATATCTATTAACACTCTGTTTATCCTAAATCGAGGAGATCATCAGGCGCTTTTCCCCCACTTATCATTACAGGGATTTGCAGTTTTCTCCTGGTCTCCCTGTGAGTGCGCACAGCCTCCTTCCAGCAAGGCTAGGACCGGCAGGCACACAGAACCATGGTCAAAGGATGGTTAGGGTTGAGAAACTCCCAACCTCTGAAGATCATCTACTGTGACCCCCTGCAGTGAGCAGGGACACCTTCAGCTACATCAGATTGCTAAGAGCTGCTCCAACCTGATCTTGAACATTCTTGAAGCAGCCTGAAGACTTGCAAAGGAAAGCCCTGAGGCAGGTTGAAGACTAGAAAAAAGTACTGTCCACAACAAGGTATAGATTTTCCAAAGTCTTTCTTTTTTCTTTTTTTCCTTTGGAAATGCAGGTGCTGGCAATCCGGGCAAGCTTCCAAGACATGTAATTACATTCTATCATGTTACATTCTCCTTGCAATTGATATTTACAGTCGTGACATAGTAAGAGACCATGGACAGTCTTGCAAGTAGACAGCAGCAGTACTATATTATTTAAGGCCTTAAACACTGGAATTAAAATGCTAGTGTGCTATATGAAAAAAAAAAGGCATTTATATAGGGAACAGAGGGAAGTGCTGAAAAGAAAAGAAATCAATCAAATAGGGAGGAAATGTGACAGAGTTAGTAAGGCAAAAATTACAGCCTTTCAGTGCTCTCATTCAGGAGGACACAGGATGGGCTCAGAGTCCCTGGCCTGATTGGCATCCCCTGGGAGTTTATGGCAGATGGTGAAGCTCCCCTCAGGAAATGCTGTGTGCAGGAGTTCCGAGGAGTTGTCAGTGGGAATGGCTGTCAGGTGCAATGGTTTAACAACTACCTCATCCAAAGCACAAGGTCATCTCCATCTCTTCAGCCTGGTTCATGAAAGCATTCAGGTTCCTGGAGAAAGGCACATTCTGAAAACATCTTCATTTACCTCCAGGACTGTGTGACCAAAAGCTCTGAAATCAGAAGCCCTCTCCCCAACATGGATTGCCTGTGCTCCATGTGGCATCCTGGCATTCACGTGCCGGTGACACAGGAAAATGGTGCTTTCTGAACAAAACCTGGTTGAGAAAAGTCCTTGTTTGAGCATAAATCCCTGATTGCCTCCAAACAAATGGAAAGCTTGTTGTTAAATACATAGTAAATGTGGGTTATTTGTAAATATCCATAGCTCTCTGATTGAAGGAAATACATCTGCCAGAGACAGCAGCTACTTCTAGTCTTCTGACAATGATATTTACAATCTTTCTTTCTTTCTTTCTTTCTTTCTTTCTTTCTTTCTTTTTTTTCTTTCTTTCTTCCTTTCTTTCTTTCTTTCTCCTCCCTCCTTTTTCTTTTCCTTAGGTTTTTACTGAAGACTTTATAAGACTCAAATCGTCCTAGATTAAAATCATCTCATTCCCCCTTGAGCTAAATAAGCATCCTTGGCTGTGTAGTTCTACCGAGTCCAATGGGCCTGTGCCAGTTTTATGGTCTTTCAGGAATTGACTTGTTCACTTGGGCCTAGACTCAATACATGCATGTAACAGGTTGGTGAGCACAGGGTCTGTGCTTGGCAGGGAGAAACTTCTGCACTTCTTTCACTTGCATAAATAACTCAGTTTTACACATCTTACCAGCTTGACACCTTCCGAGCTTTGTTTTTCTGGTGGCTGCAAGATCTAGCTTCATTGTCAGGAAAAGTTTGGAAAAAAAAGGGAAAGGAAGAAGACTCCCAATTAATCAGTTATGGTAAGGACTTGATCTGCTCAGCTCACTATGCATTTTAGGAGAGGAATGAATACAAAAATCAAGAAGATTCCAGACATAAAAATCAAACAGTTTTGTTAGCGTGAAAATCTGCAGCCTGTGTACACTTGTTGTCTGTTTGAGCTGAAAACAAGTTTGATCTATAACAGAACATTAATTAAGGGTTTGGATCATCCTGGAGGCACACTGGTAGGATATGGTGTTGAATTTGCCCCCTTAAATCCATCGATACTGGGAACTTCACTAAGCTGGACTTTTTGTGTGTGTATTCACACAATAACTGGCAACTGCTCTGCTTCAGCATGAGTTCCTGCTCATCAGCTCACCCACAGCCACTGACCATGATCACAACCCCAAAGCGAGTGCAATTGCATCATGGAAGCTGACACGCTTTGCCTGGTCTTTGGAGCAAATGCCTAGAAGGCAGAAGGCAATAATTCAACTTCTTGACATATATCTGCTGAGAACAGCAGTGTAAGACTATGCTTTTAAAAAGGCACTAAATGTGCTAGGTTTTCAGTTCTCACTTGGATTTGGATGATGTGATTTTTAAGGGCGTCCAGAAAATCTCAGGAAAAAAGACACCAGGAAGAATCCT
Organism: Pachycephala philippinensis; assembly: GCA_013397055.1. Classification (NCBI taxonomy): domain Eukaryota; kingdom Metazoa; phylum Chordata; class Aves; order Passeriformes; genus Pachycephala; species Pachycephala philippinensis. Next base: position 786,736 of record VWZT01000183.1, read on the forward strand.
AACTGTTAACTTTAAAACCATGACGTTTCCAGTTTTGAGGAGACACACAGAGCTTTTAGTGTATGAGGTCTGAACTATCTTACAAGAGCCAAAAATCTTTCTAAGATGCTATTTAATACAGATTCAGTCCTATTTAACCCTCCTCTGGACACTGCACCTAAAGTCTGCATATATATTTGGCTTTAAGACATGACAATAAAGCAGGCTAAAAATGTAGAGCTGTTAATCAGCAACATCATTTATTTGATCCAGTATTTATTAGCTCATTTAAAGTGGTTGTTCGAGCTGATATTTGTTGTTATTTTGATAGGATGGAATGTCTTGAAGTTAATGAAGTTAGCTGCATTTGAAATCACTGATAATAAATGCCTTTCACTTCAGTGGGATTGGGTTTTCAAAAGGATTTATGAAATGTTAGACCAATAATGTCAGATCATTGCTTTTGTGGAAGATGACCTGTACATGTGACCATCCCAGCTGCCCTCATCTGAATCCTTTGGGAAGATAGGGTTTCATGACACGGAAATGAATTGAGCCTCGCAGTCTTGTATGCTGTATGTACTGCATGTCCCTGGGCCCACATTCAAATTCCATGCTGGAATGACATCTGGGCGAATAACAGCACCTTGTCCCCAGTGTAACATTGTTGTGTGTGGGCTACCAGGGATGAATAACTCATCCCAGCCAGCTCCGTGGTGTGGAGTCAGGAACTGCTGAACCACAGAGTGTATCTGCTTCATTCACCAGTGCAAACACTCACCAGTCTTGTTTAGAAACACCCTGACTCTGTTGGCTGGCACTCCTGCTCCTGAGGGTCTGTCTTTTAAGCTGCTGACCATCTCCAAGGAGCTCTTTATGGGCCTGGGGAGACTGAAGAGATTCAGTGACTTTTACAGAGTTGTATGTGGCCACCCCTCGCTAAACCCAGCACTGGATGTAGCTGCCTCTCCTACGTGGCTGTGCCGCAGGTAAGACACCTGCACTGCTGCTGCTCAGAGGTTTCCTAAAATGAATGTATGCATTTTTTATAGATTCCTTAATGTGAAATGTCACATTCCTGGCAGAGAAAGCATATAGTCTTTTGAAGTGTTTGTAAAAAATGTATGAATGATAACTTTTTTTCTTCTTCAGGTTCCCCTATATTTGTGACTAAGTGGTGGGATATTTGCAAAATTTAGAGCAGGATCAGAAACATGGCACTGTATTTGAGGTTCATTTGTAGAAGGTAAAGTAGCATATGTTATGAGTCAGTTAATCTCTTTAGGGCTTTATCCAGCACAAATTAGGCTCTGTGGTCACCGAGTCACAGCAGGCTGTGGGCCGCTGTAGCCTTGGAGCTTTATTCCGATTCAGCTGCCAAGAAATGAACTGCTCTGTGGGCGCAAAAATTGGCTTATGCTCTGTGAACTCCAGCCAAGCGTGAGCAGTTTCAGAGGCTGCTCTTTCTCTGTGCACAGCTACATGATTTCATTCTCCCCACCTCTCCAACAACCTGGATGCTAAGATGCAGCCCCTAGAAAATAAAGAAGGTGCTAATTCAGCCTCATTAGAAATCAGTAAAGGTTGTGAAATAGTTCTAAAATATGTGGAAGCCCTCATTGCTTTGGCTGTTACAAATGCCCACTGCAGGGATTAGCTCTGTGCTGCTGCTGGAAGCGGGAATTGCCTTTTTTTTCTGTTTGCTTTGGTTTTGCTGGTTTGTTTTGCATTTTGTTTTTTCACTAGTTGCCCTCATTCTATAGCTAGAGATACTGCAAAGCCAATAAAAATAAAATGGCTTAGGTTTCCTAAGTGGACAAAGGGAACTGGAAGGCATAGTTTTAATTGCAACTAATGTCTTATGGAGGCTTGAAAAATCTCACTCTTAATTCACTTAACAGAGATACTGACCAAATAATAGGGAATTCACAAGTTCTCACATAAAGGTGTCAAGATATCTGGCCTTACCTGTAACTACCTCCCCTACTTAACCCTTGACCTTGGTAAAGAACTCATCATCTCTGCACTATATATTGCCCATAATAAATGAGGCTATAAGGAGTTGCCTGTGTCACAGCAGTAGTGTTGAGACCAAATGAGTACTTACTCTTTGCACAAACTACAACAAAAATAAATTTATTGTTACCATATTTGTTTTTGCCATGTTATTTATTTATTTATGCCATTCATAAGAATTAATGACTCGCAAAAACATTGCTTAGTTATTTTCACTTCTACTCTTAGTGATTCTTTTAACTGATCATTCCTGGAGAAGGGGTTAATTTTGATACGTTTAAGTATAAAATATGTGGGATGTGCACAAATGTGACATCCTGAACGCTCAAGACATTACTTGAATATCAATGACAAGAAGCTGTTGTCACTGATGCTTGGCCAGGAAACATTGCCAGAGGAGGCCAGACGCAGGGCTAAATGCCACCTTGTAAAAACACCAAGAACTCCTCATTTCTGTGGAGCAGGAGCAGGAGGGCATGTGGAGCAGGAGTCCAAGAAACAGTCGGGCTGGCTATTGACATGTTATTTCAGCTGAGCACCCACAGCCCTGCCTTTCCCTGCTACAGACAAGTGCCTAAAGCTGTGATGCTGCATGCCTTGGACTCCTGCATCCCAGCTCAGGTTTAAGAAAATCTCCCGCTTCAGGCTATTTGGGATTCAAAATCTGAGTGTCTTTTTGTGTAAAGTAACCTGAGAGATCTGATCTGGCAGGTGTGCTGAAATCACACTCACATTTGCTGGCAGCCCCGACTTCAGCATGAAGCATGGCAAACACTGTACTTGAGCTCAAAAACACAGCCAGAAGATAAAGTGCCATTTCAAACTATTTAGCTCATGGCATCTTAAAAACCTGTCAAATTTAGGTTCAAAATGAACACCCAGTAAGATTTAGAGCTGGTAGAACCTATGATTGTACTTATCAGGTAGAGAGAGGCACAAGGAGGCTTCTTGTGCCTCTTGCCTGCTTCCCTGTCTGGCTCAAATATTTTGTATTCACTCAGGATTGTAACACAGCTTCCACAAGTCCATTTCTCACAAATAGCACTGTCTGCAAATTTTACAGTGCAGGATAAATGTAAATATAGCAGGAAGTCTTTCTTAACTCTCCTTATTATCTAAATTACGAGTCAGGTATGAAGCAGCCTAAAACAATGTGTTAAAGGTCATTGAATCTTGTGATCCAAAACAGAAATCTAGTAGTTTGCTTATGGATACCCATATGTAATTTGCCAAGTGCATTTTATCTGTGAATAATTTTTCAATTATTCTGCTCTGTACCCAATAACAGTTGCAAAAATATACTTGGACTTAAATGTATGCAGATGTTTAAGGGGTTTGCTATATTAGGGCATGTGGGACTGACCCTAACACATCCATATTGCATAACTGGTATAAGTATTTAATATGGTCCTGGTAATCCTTCATTATTTTCTTCATTTACAGAAGCTGTAACCTACAGAGGGTTGCCTCAAAAGTATTCAGATACCTGTAGCAAGTCAAACTAGCTTGGGACAATCTCTAAAATTTTATTTTCTGTCATCTCTGCGGGGGTTTCTGCTCTTACTAAGGAGTGCTGGTCTGTATAAGGCACAAATAGTGACAGTTTTCCAAGAGATTTGCCAAATGTTTGTCACATTACAATTGTCATAAACCCATGCTTTTATTATTATTTTTATGACTAGGTCCCATAAAGGCAACAATTAAATGTGTTTCTATAAAGATCTCTGAATGTCAGGAAATGTGGAACCTTCAACACAGAAAGTCCTTGTGAGGCAAATTCTTGAAGGACTGGCCCTTCCAGATGGAGCTGATCGTCTCCTTCTTGTATATGTTATATGCAGCACCTCTGCTTCTGCTTTAAAATAAGAGCAACCAAAAGGAAGTCTTCTTCTGGTAAACTGCAGATCCATGACATGCATATTTGTTCAGCATCTGATGTTGTATAGTCCCTGCAATTAATACAGCCACAAGAGCAGTGATGTAAACATAACACAAAATCATTGGCACGAAACATAAAAGAGCTGAGTAATTTATGAATATTGCTTTTAAATCTATATTAATCACTGTTCAGGGGAAAAAAAAAAGAAACTAAAAACATTCACGGAGACTTATTTGCTTTGCAGTTAAATCAAATTTAGGGTAGGACAAAATGCTTCTTGACAATTAAATTCTCCTTTAATTCTTACAGATTTGATAGCAAGAATAGATTAGTAAATTCCAAGACAGAATTCCAAGTATGCATGAACAACAGTACATGACACCATGACTCAACGGTACAAGCAGCAGGTATGGACAAGATCAATAGAAAGACATTTTCACTGCAGAACAATGCTGTCAACTGTCCTGTCTGTGAAGGTGACAAACCAGGAGGAGCTGCTGGACTACCCCTGGAATTAATGTCTTGAGTGCATTGTGATTTCACAGCCCTGACACACAGCTAAACCACAGTTATAACCAGAGAGCAGACTTCATTTTCCTACACAGAGCCCACATCCCACAGCTCCTGACACAGAAAGTAGTTCCGGATGGTACTAAGCTGGATGCCTGCAGAAAGTTTTTGTACTATTAAGGCAGACTCCAGCTCCTTCATGGGTCTGTTTTACTAAAGCTTGGCTACTCAAACGTATTGTAATGAAACAGTGAACATGGCATGCTGCTCTGGGTCTCCTTTCCTTTTGAATAATAATCCAAAAGCCAGGAAAGCATATTCTGTTTTTCACTGATCAGCACATAACTTTGTTCAAAGTGGGTCAGACCATCATGCAAATATATGAGGATCAGCCCATCACTGTGGAAAGAAAAGCCTGGGGAACAGAAACAGACTTAAGGATGACTTCATATTCCTTGAGGCTTTCATAGGGGAAGAGAAAAAGCAAAAAAGAAGCAGTGTTTGTAGTTTTGGGTCCTGGTTTGCATAGTGTCTGAGATCTCCATTCAATACCACTGATGTTCTAGAAATTAGGCCAGAAATCATGCTGTTCCTGCTGTGATGGGAGTGACAGGTGCCTACTCAGATGACAGCTGAAATGCTCTCTCTGTGCTGGTGGGGCAAAGCCCTGGGCTTTTCATGCTGAATGTGTTCTTTACCGAAGCAACAGATTTGGGTTTGGTTACATCTTTTATGAACACTTTTTCAATAAATTAATCAGAAGCTTAAGGGGATTTAAGGCTTTTAAAAACAGATCAGTTCTTTTGCAATTCCCTTCTCAGAGCTTCAAAACTGGATTTCTTCCCATTCAATTTTTCATATTTCCATTTTGAAAAATTGAAGATCCTTGAGCCAATGCAAAGACAGAGTCCATACTCCCCTTGATTGGAATTTGCCTCATAGCCACTGTCTGTGGGGTCTGATGAGTGCTCCATGCAACTTGCCCGATTCAAATATCTGTGTCAAGGATTCACAGTCACCATAATCTGAATCTGTATGTCTGAACCAAAATTCCTCCAGCTCATTAAAAGGCTCCAAACACCATCTTGTCTCAAATTGCCCCTCTAAGTTTGGACAGGGTGAATAATCAGGAGAGGTCCTGCAGTGCCTTCTGAGACACTCTCTGCACCTGGGGAGCTGCATACTTTCCTAAATTCCCCTTTGGACCAGCTTGGCTGCTCCCGATAGCTATAGTGAATTGCGCACATTGCTTTGGAGCTTCCTGATATTGTTTGGGAAGCCAGTTCCTAGTTAGTAACTTTCTTATATTCAGAAATAAAGAGCATTGAAATTACCAATAAGATCATGCTGTGGAGGACTTCAAAAGACTTAACACTGGATAAAGAGGGTTCAGGCAGAGCCTGGAACTACAGCTTGGAGCATCCCCTCTGTTACACTAAAATAGGAGGAGTGGGTATATGCAGCTTGTTTCAAGCACTTTCCTTGTTAGCCAATATGGTAGTACCCTTTTGTAGGGAGAGACCCAAAGGAGAGAACAGAAGTCCCACAACCCCACAAAACCATCCCACACACCATATACTGCATCATTTTTAAGGATTCTCCATAAAACAGGTGCACAAAAGGCAGGTTATTTGTGGTCTTTTGCTGTTTGCACAGTAAAAAATCAAGGCAAAGGAGACACAAGGGCATAGTCATAGCTCATAACTTTTTACAACAAATACACAAACGTACCATTCCTGGCAATATACTTTCAATCTCTCTTGTCTTATTTCTGGTTATTTCTATAATATATATAGTGCCATGTGCACCATTAGAGGTCTCGCAAGCACTTTGAAGTTCTACTGATGAGATGCCTGACATGGACACAAAAGAAATGTCAATATTTCTTCAGTGTGGTCTTGACTCAGGCAGCTGTCTAGGTAGAGTCCTCACCGCAAGACACAGGGTTTCAGAACCTGAGAATCCCTGTTAATATTAATGAAAGCATACAAGACCTTGCAGTGATGTAGAAAACAACTGTGGTAGCAGAGCAGTGTTTGGGCTGAAGACAACAGTGTAAAGAAGAATTGAAAACTGAACCTACTGGTTCTGAGCAATGTCAAGTCTCCTGGTGCTGAGTCTGTCTCGGAAACGTTGATGTTTGACTGTTTCAAGTTTGGTTTTTCTTTTGTTCCAAAAAAAAAAAAAAAA
>VWZT01000183.1:793329-826499 GCA_013397055.1 Pachycephala philippinensis
TTTTTCTTTCTTTCTTTTTCTAGCTAGCACAAGACCTCAGTAGTCTTTAGAAGGAAATCTCTCAAGACTCAAAATCAATACAAGCTGAAAAGGGTAATCATGGTAAAGGCTTTTCTTTTGGAATCCCTTGGCCAGAGACAAACTTCACATTTGCCAAGAATATATATACTTCAAGTAAAAGCATGCATATGCAGTAGGGAAAAAGAAAAGGACAGTCCAGCTGATGTGGGTTGACAGCAGATCTGTGGTTTTTTAGTCTGGCAGCCCACTGAAAGTTTCTAAGGGATCTGCAAAGGGTAACTAAGAAATAAAAGGCTTTTGTCTGTAGGCTAGAATATGGTACACAGAGGTCTACACTTTCACAGAAAAACTTGTAAGAGTTTGAAACTGAAAGAAGTTAAAAGCCACAGGAGTGGAGAGGCATGTGAAAGAGAGACAGAATGGCTGATAATATAAGTTATAAAACTGTTAATATCCAAAAGCCTTAGAGAGAAACTAGAGTACATACACACTTTCTGAAAGATGACTTCCAATCCGAGAATCACAGAATCATAGAATATCCTGAGCTGGAAAAGACCCACAAGGAACAGCAAGCTCAAAGGCTGAGGAAAAAAATGGGTAACAACTCAGAGATTCATCTGAAACCTGTATTTTACTTGTACCTCATGCCAACACTTACTATAAAAATAAACTAAAATACAGACAGTCGACGGGGTTATATCTGCAAACAAGGGATTACAGTAGTTGCCATTTACTACAGCATTGGTTAAATACTGTTCTTCTACCCAGAGGGGAAGAAATTACATAGTTTTATGGAAGATGGCACCTGGTGGCCACGGTAGCTGATGGTCAAGACAAGCAAGAGTGGACCTTGGCTGAACTGGTGTCTGTAGGCTGACAGTCTGGCCCCAAAGGCAGCAAGACAGTGTTTGCAAGGACAGAATCACAGAATCACAGAATGAGTAAGGTTGGAAGAGACCACTGGAGGTCAGGTAGTCCAATCTCCCTGCTCAAGCAGGGTCCCCTAGAGCAGGTTACTCAGATTTGTGTCCAGATGGCTTTTGAATGTCTCCAGGAAAGGAGACTCCACAGCCTCTGTGGGCAGCCTGTTCCAGTGCTCAGTCACCTGCACAGTGCCTCATGTTCAGGTGGAACATGAAACACAAAGGAACAAGACAGAAGAAAGTGGTGAACCAAAGAAAAACACTTTTGTGCCGGCAGCCCTGAAAAAGGGACAAAGTTAAAGGCATTTGAGGCACTGGATTTTTAAACTGTGTTCAAGGGCTGCCTCTAGGGGTTTCTGCCAGGTTCAGGGAAGCATAACTTTGTGAATATTCATTGTAAATAAGCAGGACAGTACCAAAAAAAGCTGTCTGATTTCTGTCATCAATTTATCCTCTTAATGGAAACCTGGCCAGTCCCCAAATACTAATGGCTCAGGCCAGGGGATAGTGATCAAAGAAATTACTCTAGCAAAAGCCATATAGTTTGTAGAGATTAAGCAAGTGATCCAGGTCTAGCAGGAGAACCATCTTTACAGCTCATTGCTATAAATCCCACTGCCTTCAGCAGAAATTAGAGGTGTACTTAACAGTCAAGTTCTACTATAATTATTAGGATAATCTTGCACAACACTTTCTGACCAAAGCTGAAAATATATTTTCAAAAAAATTCAATAGAGCTATGGACAAGTAACCACATTTGTAAAATCCAGATAACAGGTAACCAGCTAAAACATCAAGAGAGGTGCAGTTTTCTGAATAAATAACTATTCTTTTTACAAATCATCAGTCTGCTTCTGAGTTACAGACAGATAAGTATGGAATGCTTAGTGATCTCTAACAGATGGGAAGAGTGAATTCTTTATACTGTGAATATTAATCACTTCATTATTTTGCCTATTTCTACACCTCCTGCTTTCTGCTGATCTCTACTGGCGTGGTTAAATGTAATTTCAATAATAAAACCCATCATCCTAGGTTGAGAGCCATGCTTAGGGTTAATTACAATGTGTTCTTTCTGACAGTCAGTTTTCACTCTGAGCATACCATACCTGTATACAATAATGAGGCTGCCGGTGACCTGGATGGCCAGAACAGCCCTACAGAATTAGAGGTGCTGTACCATAAAGGAATGACATCTGAGTAAACAAGGCTCTAGCACGTCTACTTGAAATCCAATTATTTTTGTACCATGTAGGAAAACCCACATAGCTCTATTTATTATGAAAGAATGACACAACACAGCTACATGAATGGAAGACTTCGTACAAAGCTCTTTTTCTTCTGTGCACGCACACTTTCATGTTCGCTTTTACAGGTTCTCTGAACAAATATAGCCCATTAAAAAGCTCCCATTTCCAAGCAACACCGCTTGGATAATATTTGTAAAAGGACCTGAGGGACTGGGAAACCAAACACTGAAGATTCCAGTGCCTGTCACTTCAGAAAGATTTCAACTGAATTTTCAAAACATCAGAGTCTCAGAGCCACTTGAATGGCATTGGCTATGAATGGGATTTGGGCTTCTTTGAAATCAAATTTAGGTTGGAAAAGATCTTTAATATCATTGAGTCCACCAGTTAACCCAGTACTGCCAAGTTACCACCAAACCATGTCCCCAAGTGCCACATCTACACTTCTTTTAAATCCTTCCAGGGAAGCTGACCCAACCACTTCCCTGGGCAGCTTTTTCCAACAGCTTGACAATCCTTTCCATGAAGAAATTTTTCCTAACATTGAATCTAATGATGGAAAGTGCCTCAGTGAGCACTTCTGCCAGCTCCCTCCGTACCCAAATCTTGAGCTTCTTGCATATTCACTAAGTAGAGGGTCTTTTCAACACATCAGAGAGAATACCTGAGAAATGGAGGAGGAAATCAAACCCAAATCCAAATTTCCTGAACTTTAAATATGTCTTGCGTTAATACTGTAAATAATTTTTTGCATTAATAGTGCTTAATACCAGTTATTAAAGGGGATTGATAATAGAAGCACTGCAAAGAATGGACTCACCTTCTGATTTTCCTTTCCTTTGTAGACCAGTTCTTGTTCTTCTCATTCTTTTTGCTATTTTCCAAAGATATGCCACACAGGAAGAACTGACAGAATCATCAAGTGGAATGATTAATGCAGCAACTAGGCTTTTGGTCTGCATATGATGCATCGGGACAGCTTTATCATGAGGAGTAATAAAATCCTCTGTCTGGTGGTATCTGGGATGTCTGATATGAACCGTACCCACTGCAGAAATAAACTCTAACTGATTTTCTGCATTTTGAATGTCTTTCAAAACTGTGCCTTCTCAGAACTGGAAGGGACTTACTGTGATTTCCTAATTTACATGGCAAAGACACTTTATTCATCTGTGGTGTCAAAGGTAATTGTTGGGCTAATGAGATTTTATATCAGACATTTATCCAGCCAAATAAACAGACCAGACTCAGCTTGTAAGAATGGCCAAGAGATTAATTTGAAATGTGCAAAAGAAAGAGTGAAATTTGGGGAAAGTATTTCTTGCTGCAATATGCAGATAAACTGCAAAATTGGAAAAGGCAGAAGCTTTTCTATCATATGGTGTCAGTCACAGAGCTCAGGCCAGGCTGGATCCCTGAAGGATACAAAAATAGCTTTCAACTAATACAAACTAATGAAGTAATTGAAAGCAAGTGCTGATTGTCATCTTTGACATGAATCAGCATGAAGAGTGCGGAATGTGTTTCTCTCATAGGGGAGATGGAAGCCTTCACATGTGCAGAGAACAAGGAAATATGGTATGGAAACCCCAGCCCGGTGCGGGAAGGCAAGCAGTGAGTGAATGAAGTGTCTGCCCTTCCCTTCACCCGCCCCAGCTTGAGTCACTCCAACATTACCCTGCTCTCCTCTTGCTCTCCATCCCACTCCACATGGTTCATGGTCATTGCTTCTCCTAATCCTTACCACACCAGTTTCCATGCAAGCTTCTCACCCCAATTCCAGCCATCAGACACCAAGCACGTTCAGTTCTCAGCTCCCTGCTCCTCCTCCTGCACCAGGCTCCTTGCCCAGTCAATCCCAGCTCCCTCCCAACTTGGATCCTTGTCCAAGACATGCCCATCTCACTTCCAGTGCACCAGTGACCTGCTCCTTGCCCTCTAATTCCGATCCATATCATCTAGGTCATGTTTTCACTCATTCTCCTTAGCATCTTTGCCCAGGCTCAGTCATTCTGCTCCCTCCCTGTTAACTCTCCACATCACAATCCAGGTCTGCTGGAAGCTGCTGACCTGAGGGCTGCTAAGGTACAAGGCCATTAGAAAGAGTTCAGGAGGGACTCACTATTTTCATGCCTAGGGTTCTCTGCACTCCGTCCCCAAGAAGCCAGGCAAAGTCTTATTAATGAAAGTATTGGATATTCTTAGCAAAATAAAAACATGAAACAACAACAAATTGTGGGTCATATCTCCATTACTGAAATATTTCCACCCTTGCTGGATGCTTTAAAGTCCTGATGCTTAGGCAGAAGAAGTTCAAATAAATAAGACCCTTTAGCAAAATTATTTGGACATAAACTGCCACCTTAAGTTTGCTCACTGGAGCTTGGGGACAGAGATATTAATGCAAGAGACAGTCTTTTTGAGAAAAACAGCCAAAGAAGCCTGGGAAAACCCTCCAGAAATTCTCTGAAAGCAACAGAGGTTTTCCTGAAGGGAAACAGAATTTAAAGGCTGAAGGGGAAGAATGTACTATACTGAACCATGAAAACACTTGGGAAAATGAAGGGACAGTCACTGTATCCAAATCCTCCATAAATTTTCACCTATTGCTGACACAAGAGATATCAGGAAGGAAGCTGGGAAAAGCATTGAGGGGATAGTATGAAAGAAAAGGTCCTTGGTCTTGGCATGACAGAATGAATTTTCCTTTCTCATAAGATATTTTGCCAGCTCCCTTGCAATGCTCCCTTTCTCCTTCCCTTGATTTGCATAATCTCCTTGCAGGGATTGTAGTGGAGCCTATATTGCCCTTTTGGTTCTTAAGGAATCATTATTTTACTTTTTCTTTATTGAGCTTTCTTCCTTAAGGGGACTTTTTCCGTAAGCCCAGCAATACAACAAACCCAGAAAATTCAGTGATCAGTGCCAAGGCAACATGCTAAAGACATCACAATATACTATATTATGGAAATCTACATTTAGAGCTTGTGCAAAAACTTAGCCTAGAGAAATGCTACAGAAAAAAACGCTGTGGCATTTTAATGTTGGTGGTCTCAGCTTAGACCAAAGATAGAATTAATATGACTATCTATCATTCCTCTTCCCATATACAGGTCCTTGGCTAAACAGAAATGTTTCAAAAGGAGTGACGGCTCAGAATAAATCCAGTTTCTACTTGTGGGGCCAAACACGGCCCCATTGCTCCTGTCAGTGGAAGATGTAGCTTCCATTGGACAGTCATTCCAATACGATACAAGGATTCCTCTTATTTCTGCATTATGAGAAAAGTTGTGCTTGTATGAAAGCATGTATTTCTTTGGGGAATGAACCAACATAATCCTGGTGAGTTTGCATGTGAACCTTCCTGGTTTCTCACGCTGTGCCAGCAGACATTTAAATAAATATGACAAGCAATGCAACAGTTGGTTTAAGACAGAGACTGCATGCTGTGTGTCTCAGTTCACCAAAGGTCGTATCCTTTGGTAGGGATAAACCTCCTGATGCTTTTCCTCAAGAGCTCAGAATGCCAAACAATAGAAAATTAACAAGATAACTTTCCCCAGGTGACAGGTGAAGTTACATTCCTTCTCCCTTCCAAACTCATACATTAAATGTCCAAGCATGCTGTGAAATAAACAGGACACACAGAGTGGCTGAAAGAATATCCACATAATAGTGAACTTAATGTTGCATGAACTGATATGTTCAGCATTTGTTTTGAAAATTGCTTGCATTTAGTCCTTTTGCCCTTGTTTGGTGAAATTGACAATCCACGCTCAGAAAGGATCCAGAATCCAAACAGAGGAAATGCCAAAGGCCTGCAGTGATACAGAACAGAGCACGTGGATGTCAGCAGTGCACTCTGGGCTTCTGCTGATGCCCAGGAATTTCCTATCCTGTGATTACAGGTCAGACATTCTGCATTACAGTACCCCAGTGGTCTCCCAGAAAGTCCACGTCCTTCTCACAACTGGGGTTCAGCAAATCTCTATCACGAAGAGTAAATTCCAATCTGAAGAAAGACAGCAGCTGTTGGAAGGAAACTGAGGCATGAAGGGTAAAATGACCTATGAAGTTCCAGCAGATTAGAAGTCTAAAGCTGAGTCTGGTAATTTTTAGCCTGGTGCTGCACCCAGGGCCCCATCATTCTTCTGTGCTTGTACTACCAGATCCTACTCAGAAGCTCACTGAAAATGAATAAAAAAACTATTGATTTAGTGGTCTTCCAACTTTGCTCTCTAGCTCCAGAAATAAGCCTCCCTGTTTACTTAGAAATATCTACAAAGGCATAAAAAATATCCCATTAATTTTATACTCATTAACTTCTCATACATGCTTGAATAATTTGTGTGTATCAGGAGAATGCTGCCATTAATGAAGTTGACACCCTTTCAGTTGGATCAGAGTGCTACGGATCTACTGGGCAACCAGCTGGGGCTGCACAGAGACTTGTGCCTTGTTAATATTTATTCACTGTGTTACCAAATGCGTTTCTGAGAGCAGCAAAATAATGCTAGTGTGTTTTCCCCTTTTTCCCATTCCTTCCTTACATTTACCTGACTCCTCACCTTTTTTTTTTTTTTGAGGAAATATAAAATTCATAGATTCTGACGCTGTTCATTGAAGAAATGACAAAATCCACTGCATCAGCAATTATACTGGAACCATGAAAACAAGCTCAGAGATCTCACCTCCATTCTTTCAGGCAAGAGAAAGTTCATGCCCACAGGTTTGCTGCAGAGAAGCTCAGCAAACTCATTAATACTCGAGGAGCAGGTAATCAATCCCTTCAGGTCAAAGAGGAGAAGTAATGGTATCAAGGCTTAAACAGCAACCCTTCAGCACTTCATCTGGTGTTGGCTTCAGATTATGGAGATTCATCCCTGAGGCTGAAAGCTGGGTTTTGTGTATTCTCTCCCCATTTCACATAATCCGAGACTGTGATTGGGGCATTTTTTTTTCTTTTTTTAAAGGAAAAGGCTTCATAAAAAGCAAAGAGGCAGAATAATACTCACTCTGGAAGTAAATGGATGTCCTGCTACAAAAAAACCTAACCTCTGAAGCGCATAAAATACATAAAACGCCCACATAAAATGAGAGCATACGTTCAGGGCAGAAATGTTATGAAAGGTAAGAATGGTGTAAAGCACTTTATGCCCTTTTCTGTACCTGTAGGCCCATGGCCCTTGGAAGCAGAACATGTTTACATTTGGAAACCAGGAGAATGCATAATTAGTGAGTGAAACACCATTTTCTTTTATCTTGCTGTTCTAGCTGCCCTATTGCTGTCCTCAGCAGCCACAATAACCTCTCGAGCCTCAGCTCTATTCATCAGCTATGAGCACCCCCAACAAAAACACTTGCAGCTTAAATAAGAGAGCTATTCTTTATACACAAGGCACTATTTTTGGTAAAGGGGAGGAACCCATAAGAAATGCCTGGTTTCATAATGTGCACTGCTAGTAGATGCAATTTATTTTCAGCACTACCTTCATTCTTTAGTTAACAATAACTCCAGATTAAGGCCTGTTTACCGACTCACAGTGTTCTGTTTGCTAGTGCAAGAAAGGACAGAATAAATTACAGGATGCCAAGAATTCAGGAAAAAGTATGCACTATAGAAGCACACGGATTCTTCCCAAATAGTGTGGGGCTTTCAGATGGTGCCAGACAGAACGAGAGAGCTGCAGACATCTTCTGAAAGCCTGGTGCAAGCGCTGCGGGAGGGAAGCAGGTCACGCAGTGCCACGGGAGGCCAGGAGAAGGGCTGTGGGTGAAGCAGAGGGCGCTGGGTGCAGAGCTCGTGGCAGCAGCGTGGAGTGAGCACTGAGCTCTGCTGCAGCCCCAGGCCTTTGCAGGGCTGGATGGCTCCCCGTGGTGCTGCTCTGTTTATCCAGTGAGGACCCTGCCTCCTGGGATCCATGCAGCTTTGTCCCAGCTATCAGGCCGGAGGGAGCGACTCTTTAGCCGCTTTCCACATAAAGTCTTATTCTTTGTGAAGCAAGAGGTACACCCTGGATCAAGACAGCGCAGCTGAAATAAGTATTGTTTGCCAAAGGAAATGAACTTGCTGGTCCCAGACCACTCCTGGGTGCAGAGAACTGCACAGCCAGGGCAAAGGCATTCATTTCCCTGTATTTTTCAGTTTTCACACTAACTGGCAGCAATTAAATTAGCTTTTTGTAGGGAATATCTTCTAGAAAACTATCTCATATGCCCGTGGGCTCTGTGGCAGTAGTGGTTTCCCTAGAGTAAATAAAGGGAGTAAAAAGGTTAAATTAATTCAACAATCAGATGCTCTAATCCAGACGGAGGCCAGTTTTGCTAGAAAAGCTATCTCCAAAGTCCACAAGTGCTTCCACAATGGCAGCAGAGCAAATGAGAAACAACTAGGCTTTAATTTTACCATCACATTTGCTAATCTGAGACTGAGATATTTTATTTGCAGTTATTGCTGAATTACACTGCTGTAGCACAAAGCACAATCAGACTGGAAGATCAAGTATCTTCTATATGCCTTAAGATTTCTTTTTATTTCCTTTTTTTTTTTTCCCTATCTTTTTGATATTTATTGAAGATTTCACAATGTAGAACTTGGGCAATAAATTGAATCTTAGATTAAAATATGCAATAGTATAAAGAACAGTGTTAATCTCAGTTTACTAGCTCACATGGAAACTAAATCCCATATCATCCCTTCCAAAAATGATTCAAGCAGATTAAATCTGACAGGACAGCGTGGGGTAATTTGTGCTGTGGTAGCATGCAGTGTACTAGTTTTCAGATAATTTCTCATTTCCAGGGCATTTGAACATTTAGCTTTGAAACTCTGACACATAAAAGGGAAAAAAAGCATGTGAGGAAAACTGTTTTCTCTCTTTCCTCCTCACCTTTTAGTTCACTTTTGAAGAAGCAAAGGGATGTGAAGATGGATTGCCATCTATTGGTGTGACCAAGAAATTCCATGAGTGAAAATTCCCTGGTCAAATACAACTTGAGTACCTGATTTCTAAAAATGTAGAGGTACTCAGTTGCTATATATTAATGCACTTGCTTAAGCATATTAGACGCTGTTTACCATATACCTACAGTAAATTAAATTACCTATTTAGACAAAACCATATTTCCCTCTTTTTCTCCTTTTTCTCCCCCAAACAATACACCTGGATTCTCCAGTCAGGTCAGTTTTGAATGCAGTCAATAGGTACAAGGGATTGTCTTTGTATTCTGCCATTATTTTTAGAGGCCTTACAAGCTATATCCTAGCTCTGAAAATCAAATTAGAAAGAATCAAAAAACAAACATCTCATTTATAGTAGCTCATTTTAGCAGAGGAATTTTAGATATCATGGGAAGACACAAGAGATTACCTTCGTTGCAGAAAAACTCAGAGAAAGGAAAAAGTGGAAAAAGAAAATTAATTTAAGGATTTCAAGGCATAAAGATATTTCCTGACAGGCAGGAAGAGGAGAGGTTATATGAGAGAAAAGGACCAGGAAGGAAGAACAAAGAGAACATGGGAGAAGAGATGAGACCAAATAACACGAATATTTCATGGTTTTAGCCAGCTGTCCCCTCTACCCACCTTTACAACCATGGAGTAAGTCTTTTGTAGCTAATCTAAGTTTCATTGACTCTCAAAGCCAAGAGCAGACAAGTTGCCTCATGGATGATGATACCTCGGGTGCATGTCACCACACACCAGCTGGATAGTTTTCTCTGTCCACCACTTGAGAGATTTACATGGCATTTTTCAATTTCATTCACAGTAGCACTGATTATGAATATAACACTGTTTACTATATTCCAGATACTTTTGCTTAAAGGTAATTATTTCAAAAAAGCAGAACTAAAGGAATGACAGCCACCAGCAAAGAGAATGATGGTGATCTCCCATCACAGCTGGGTCCTGAGCAGGACATGTGTGTGGTCTGATATCTAGGCTCTTTCCATCTGTGCCCTCACAGAAATGGTTCTTAGCACAGATTGGAGTTTTAGTTCAGGCCATGATTTCCCTTTTTTATTGCTCCAAAAATTCATTTTATAATGGTTCAAAGAGGTATGTCTTTGTTTCCTTTCTTCCCTCATAAAAGGAATGTGTCAGCATTGGTTTAGTCATCCAGCCTTATACTGACATTTTCTATACTTCTTCTATCCATAATCCTCCATCTGCCTTTATATTAGATTTCTGCCCTCCTCCTAAGCAGCCATGACACCTTGGATAGTCTTCCCTTCTTCCATTGACACAGAGCATTTTTCCATTCAGCATGGCTAATGTGTGAGAGTTGGAGGGAATTTCCTTAACGCCCTGGGAAATATACTCTGGAACAAGGATTCTCTCTGTAAATCCTATTATTCAAATTACAGACTAAAAAAACTCTTTTTTTCCTGTGCGTGATCTTAGAAGGAGAGCATGAAATGAAAAGATGGGAGGAAGCTGTTTGCTCTTCCTGAGGGTTGCTGCCACCAGCACTGAGTTGAACATGCAGAGGAAGGCTGGAGTGCTACAGCCCAGTAACACATCCCTGTTCCCTGAGCTCTGGGCTATCACACTGGCTGGTACAAGCCCTTTGATTCCAACAGCACCACTTCTGGGCATCAAACTTCTCTCCAAAAGAAACTCATTGAAAAAACATGCCCCTGTTTGAGAAAAAGACTTTCCATGACTTATTCTCACTGTCAACAGAAGGTTAAAAGTGGCTGGTGTTAGTACATAAGCGGACTACCAGGATGCTGAGCAACAACACATCTCAGAGATATTTACCAAGCAGATTGATTGATGTTAATGCCTGTGAGATCAGTATGGAAATGGCCTTTGTGATACATAATGAACAATATTATCAGAGTTTGAGTGCAGAGAATACTAGATTGCACTTCAGACCAACAAAGGGAGAGATTGGCTTACTTACTATTAAGAAACCAATTTATAGTATTATGAGGTTCTATGTCTCTGTTTTCCAGGAAACAATACATCTCTCTGACGATCATTTGTTGTGTAAACATTTCTCAGTTACTTGTTCCCCCAAAAAAGCCGTTGGTGGTACTGTTATTGTATGGGAAGGCTTCGGTACACAACAGCATTTGCTCACTTTGGTACTGTGAAATGAAATGCCGAGCTAAACCCCATTACAAGGAAAAAGAGCAATAATTACTAACTAAATCATAAAACCAGTTTTCTAAAGCAAGAGAGTTTAATATTAAGAGGAAGAAAAGTCCACCTTGGGGTTCTGTTTCTGTCAACTGATTTTCAAGTGAAAAGGCACTGCAGACCACTTTCAACCCACCTAATAGAGGTGCTGAATTTCGTCATCATAACTACTGAGGTGCCAAAGCTCAAAAAAAATCATGTGGCACCCTAACAGGGGGTTAACCCATGTTATTGTCCACAGCTCCCAGATCTTGGCTCCATATACAATGAAGACAGAAAAGTACTCCCAGGGCCTTTGAGGCAAAGCACCCAATGCAAGACTTACCTTGCAACAGATTGCTTAGGCAACTTGGAAAGAGCCCCAAGACACTTAGCTGATATTTGGCAATAAAAAATTGTTGTAATCACCACTGTGAAAATCCCTGTGAAAGGTGAAGTGTGTGGTAAACACAAGCCCTGGCTCTTGCTATTGACACCAAGTTGTAAGAAGTGAAAAATCACTGATTTGAATGAAAGAGAACCACATTTATGCATTGGACTTAGACTGCTTCCTTCATATCATCTAATGCTTTTCTGTACATCACTCATTTGGGTTAATTCATATATGGAAATACCTTTTCTTCAAGTATCTGCTTTCTTGAGCTTTCAGAAGTCTTGACAATAACTTTGAATCATACCACATCTGACAACAGGGAAAGTCTGCTCATTAACATTATGGAATAACTATCTTCAAGCACTCAAAAGAAATTGTTAAAAAGCTCTTAATGGGGGTAAGAATAGGCTACTGTAAATGTGCAGAGCTGAATGTTGTAAACAGGTGAATTTTGAAACTTTGGAGTCCTGGGAGCCAAGTTTGTAAGTTTCTGTGTTAGCACAAGATGAGTCACACCCCAACTATAAGAGTCTGTGATGATTCATTCAGATTTGGTCTTCATAGCTGCTTGAGTTAGGACAAGGAAATTACCCCATTTCTACCCCTACCATTCAATTACTTCCACAGATTCAGAGTTTCGTAAGACATTGCCAAGTAAGAGCTCCACTGCCATCTTTTAAATGCCTGTTCATACTTTAAAATGCACACTTTAATGATGCTGGTAAAATCTGTTACTTTATGAATACAGCCAGGAGAAGACCTTCAGTTATTTAAGTCAGGTGGTAGCATGTACACAGCTTATATAAGCTATTTGCAGAAAGAATTTCCCCTTCTCCACTCCTGCATATTTTCCCAGCATTTCTGACATAAAATGTGCAGTGCAACAGCAAATAAGAATTTTCTTTCTACATATTGGACCATGCAAAACTAAGAATGTAATGAAGGCACAGATCCAGAAAGGTCCTAATAAAGCACCACCACGTGGATATTTATTCCATTCTCTATCAATATTCACTGTTATCTAATTAAGAATTACAGGGTTTTGGAAGGGAGATTGTCATACAACTTCTACAAGAGACGTCTTGAAGTCAAGCAAGGTTTGTCTTTGGTATCAATTACATGTTCTGCCTGAGAATACTGGATATGTTCTGCCTGTTTCATTCTGGGACAGTATCCATCACATATAAAATCCATATTTCATTAAGTATTGCACTATCCCAAATGTGCACTTCAGAGTTTTGGTTATAGATGGAAGATATTTTAAGATTAATAATGTTGATTTCATAGACTACAGATTTGGCAAAGGTTATTTCAAAATTCAGGGCTTGATCTTGCAGCCAGCTGCTGTTGACCCATTGGCTCTAATGCACTGTGTACATAAGGAGAGCAAGGCCTGATCATCTGTGTGCAAAGCTTCGGCATGGACTACAGGAGGGGGATCATTACAATTAGCAATATGAAAGCACAGCACTAATGACATGAGAGTATTGACATAATGTAACAGAACCTGCAATAAAGCATTCTCCAGTGCAGCTAAAGTCCTAGTTTTCAACTTTGTAATCATGCTGAACAGGGGCCTAAATCAGCACCAAAAAAAAGTATGTCAATTTTAGTGCGAGTTGGAACAAGAGAGTAAACATGATGGGAAGCATTATTGAGAATGTTACTTCAAGGTTTTCCTTCTTCCCAATTTTTGTTTCTCATTTTTTGTCAAGGCTTCCACTCAGGAGATGCAGCAAGTTCTTCTGTAAAGAGAGACGAATGAAAAATGCCAGTAGACCTTCCTGACAAGGAAGTTAAACCATGTTTTTTCATCTACATACAGAGACATGTTATTCATTTGGAATGCTGGGTCATACGAGGAGCAGAGCCTTGGCATATTCTCATCCTTTTACCAAAAGGCTGTTAAGTCATCATCAAACCTCTGTCATTCAGTGGTATTAGTAGCTCTTCCCACAATCAGCTTCCCCCAGTAACTGAGTAGTTAGTCCTTGCTGGGCTTCCCTCTCAAATACACTGTTCACACTGCCACCAACAAAGGGCATCGCACTTGAACACCTGTTCTGTTGTCCGTTGTCACTTCATAGGGTTAGATTCTACAGCAGAGTTCTCAGACTCAGCCCACTTCCAGGAGCTTTGTCTTAGGGATAACTTGAACTTTTCTTACATGTTTTCTCTCCATTTCACATGGCACAATCCATTTCCATGGTACAATAACTCCTTTTGCTGTCAACTCTTATTTTGAAGGTGCACTTGTTTCTGATCCCGTCTCTTCTTTATCTGCTTTGACAGAACCTGTTAGAACAGAGGAAAGGCTCAAGGACTAATTGTAGTTCTGTGAAATATTCTGATTTTCGTGTTGCTGTGCAACTGATTATTATTTAGCATCTACAGTTGTAAGCCAGTAAATATTAACCAAAATTCCTGATCCTACACGCTTTTTCAAAGAACTCAAGTCTTTCCTGTAGGCAAGCTCTTTGAACATCACAAGTGCCTGACTTGCTAAGGTCTTTTGTACGAAGAAATTACCATTAAAAAATATAAGAAATAAAAGAAGAAAGGATCAGGCTTGGTTTGCTAATGTGGGCTGCAGTCAGAAACTGGAAAATGCTTCAGCATTTGTAATGAAGCATTGGACACTTTACATTTGTGACCATCTTCACTGCATTCTGCTGAAATGTTTCCACTGAGCTTTTAATACCAGTTTGTTATTTCTTAACATCTGGATCAGATTTAATAGCAATTACACACGTTGAAAAGAGCTTGGGGTTTGGGGCTTTGAGAGGGCAGAAAAGGTGGCTTTCAGTAGACAAATGAGCCTGGAGTCATTCAAAGGGAATCCCACTCAGGAAAAATTATTTACTTTTTCCTTTACTTTACTGAAACGTGGCTCAAAAAAACCCCTGTCCAATATTTTAGTCCAAGAATTTCAAAACCAGATGGAGCAGGGTTCAAACACCTAAACTTAAGCATATAGCACTGTTTTGGATCCACTGGGATATTCAAACATCAGTATGGAGTTGTCATCCATGTCATCAGGAAGACCCATGCCACTCTGGCTGGATTCAAGTATTCCAGAGGGCGCACTGAAAATTAGCAGTCACATTTGTAACCCTTGGCCATAATGGTTGAACAGGAGTTGCACAGACATTGCAACGTACAAGAAGTGATAACAGAGAGTCATTGGTCATCTGGAAAAGTTGAAATCTGAGCCTTTAAACTAGCAAGAGCAGCAGTAGATCAAAGCCACTGAAAACCGAAATATTAAAGATACAGCAGCTTCAACGCAGTTGCCTTGGATGGTTGTGTTGGGTGCTGATCTTTACCTACCAGAGGAGCTAAACGGGTTATCAACTCAATTATCAGTAAGAAGAAAATGGAATATAAAATGCTGTCATATGCAGGAGGCACTTGATTGACTTTTATCATGTGCCAGGTGAAAAACCGTGATTCCAGATCAAATTCTCCCCTTGTATAAAAATGGATTTTGTCCCCCATCACTAAAAGGAAATACGTTCAATTACATCCCAAAAGAAATCAATCCTTCCATTCTATACACATAGAAAAAATATTTTAATTCAAATTCTTTATATTCCATGAATATTTCCATCACTGATTTGATTCTTTGGGGGGCAGCAGACAAATTTTATTTCGTCCATATATGATCTCATTAGTAGTTGTGGGGCCATTATTCCAGGAAGTAGACATTTGGCGTGGTATTTACTAACTAAATGTAGATTTCCATGTTTGAACTAGTCTCTATAGGCTTCCTTCATAATCGGGAAGAGCAGGGGAAATAAACATATTTAGCTGTTAGTTTTCTTATGCTAAAGTAGGCATCTGAAATAGGCCAAAAAACTGCACCTTAGTTAGAAGTGTCCATTTCTCTTCACCAGTAACATGGAACTCTGGGTATGTCAGACATAAATGTCAGCACTGCAGATGTCTATAGTTAGATGAGATTAATTCAGTCTCTAGGATAAGAAGATATGCAGATTATGTTAACACCTCTTAACAGCAATTACCCGTATTATGAGGTATACTCAGCTGTGGATTAAATGAAAAACAAGCTTAATGTTCCTTTGCCTTCAAGCCCATAATCGTCCTGCTACTGCAACATTCCTTCTAGGGGGAAGTAATACACCAGTGATGATACACTGCTATTTAATATGACAATTTATGACAAGAATTGGATATCAGTTCTGTAATGCCCCTATTATCGTATCTTTCAGCATCACAGTTCATCATGAATGTCTATATTAAATATTAGGAGAACAGCATCTGCCTTGTGCAGAGAATTGCAGTAGAGGTGTTTAAATTGGTATAGATAAAAATGTGCAGGTGTGGAAGCACCACAAAGAAGCACTTGGCAGGAGGAGGGCCAGAAGAATGATGCATTGATGTCACTTAGAACAGGCGGTCATCGAGATCCCAGCACATCTCTATGTTTCTTCTCAGGATACCCAAACTGGGAAAGAAAAGACAGTGTGTATATCCTGAGTGCTCACAGGTGGAACAAGATGCAGAGACTAAGCCCCAGTTTATATGGGGAACAAAACAGGCATATCCAAAATCACCAACCTAAACCGAACCCAAAAGACATGAAGAGAACCTGGCCTATTTCTCTTGTCCTCTGCGTCATAGAATTATAGAATCATTAAGGTTGGAAAATACCTCGAAGATCAATGGGTCTAACAATTAACCCAGCACTGCCAAGTCCACCAATAAACCATGTCTATAAGCACCACATCTACACCTTTTTTGAACACTTTCAGAGACAGTGACTCCAGCACTTCCCTGGGCAGCCTGCTGCAATGCTTGACCACCATTTCAGTGAAGAGATTTTTCCTAATGTTGAATCTAAACCTCCCCTGGCACAACTTGTTCGTCCTGTTGTTTGTTACCCGAGAGAGTGACATACAACTCTGTCCCTGTGGCAGCACTGGGAATCTTGGTCTGCCCGCCTGCACATCAGCATCTTGGTGCTGCAACGGAAGACAGACTATTTGAACATACATGATTTGGTGTTGCATGTGCCTGTGGAAATGCGTGAATTAATGAATGAAATCAGCTCTGTTTTAAAACACAATCACCCTCCCCTCTCTTAAGATCTCCTGCTGAGATTTCCTATGCTGTTGCTACTATGCTGCAGCATTGTTTCTGACAAAGTACCTTTCCATCTCTGTCAAAAACAGCTCCTCATCAGCGTAGATCTGCTGTTTTCTTTCATGTCAGTAAATATCCGAGGGCAGGAAATATTTGACGCTACTGTAACACTAAAGACTTCATAAGTAGTACACCAGATTTTTGGAGGCACAGTTAAGAAGAAATTCCAGTACTGTTCAACTTTTAATTTCAGACCAGCAGCATGACTAAACTCACGTTATTTCACCTGGCTGAAACCAAAAAGAAAAATGGACAGCAACAAACCCTATCCTACAAAGCACTGAATTATGGGAGACAGGGCAGTTTAGAACTGATTAAGTTCCACAGCTTTGTGAATGAACAGGTTGAAATCTGGCACTTACCTATAAGAAAGAAAAATTAATGCTTGGGTATATTATTCATTCAAAAGAAAAAGAGCCAAGCCCTTTGCTGGCATAAACTGCCACAGCTCTATTGATTTCAAACAAGAGCTTATTTGCATCAGATGAACATCCAAGCCATATTTTATAACATGCTCAACTTTGATTAATTGTTATTACAGTCCTAAAAAAATTTTTCATTCCTCAATTATTTTTTCACTAAAAGAAAACAAAAAGCCCTGCCACTGAATACACCAATAAATATTCTTTAGCTATAAGACAATTAATAATTCTTTTCATAATTTGAAGAACATTAGACTTGATGTTCACAGCTGACTTGTCTTGAAAAGTGAGCAACTACATCTCCTACACTCATTCGGGTGGACTCAACAATGTTGTCTGTGTTCAGTTTTCTGTTTTTCCTTTCACCAATGCGTTAGGTCATCAGGAACACCTCCTGAACAGAAATCCCCAAATGGACACTTTAAATGTCTGGACAAAACTGGATGTGGTTTTCTATGTAACCGGTGTAGAGGCGGCTGTATGGAGCCATCTGAAAAACTCTTATTCTCATTGTTCAGAGCTACAGAAGTATTATTCATGCAGCAGTCTGGACCTCCATTCTTCTGCCTTTAATTTACATATCATTACAATTCTTCCTTAGAAATAAAAACCCCCGCATTATTCTGAGTCCTGTGCTCCCATGTGATACAGACCAGGTTTTTCCTTGATCTGTCAATGATTTTATGGTTCATTCCCTTTCCTTCTGCATTACTATAGTAGTAACATATTGGATGTTTAGGAAAATCCTGTCTGTAGGCTGTTAGTCTCCAGATGTGTGAGACAGGATGAAAGGAAGGGGAAGGGAGAGAAAAAAGCAGGAAGGAAGTAAAAGAAAATTGAGAGGGAGAAGGGGGCAAGGGAGGGAGGAAGGAAGGAAAATGGGCAGCCACTCCATGGCTACTGAAATCAACACATCTGATTGCTTTGGGAAATGTTGAGTGAATTCCTGAGGTCCAAGCACAAGTCATGAGGTGTTTTCTTCAGTCAGATCTCCCCTGTGGATTTACTTGTGCATAACAACCATGATTACATCTAAAATTTTTTTCTCTGATAAATCTGCCTTATTTGTGTTTATTTAACAGCTGATTTTTTTCAGTGGCTTCATACTGAATACACCAATATCCTTCATCTCATTCAACCATGGTATAATACCTGATGTGGGTAAACACTTGACCTCTCCTTAATTTAAAGACCATTTAGAATTATGTCACAAACCTGCTCTGTACTGTCTAGTGTCATGATCTCCTCTGACTTCATATGCCAAGCAACCTTGGACTAAATGTATACTTAGATGGAAGACCTTCTGAAGAATATTTCTATTAAAATAAAAAGAAAAAAACTCAATAGTTTTGGTAGTTCAGAACACAGGGTTCTGTGAGTAGGCACCCTGAACCTTTAAAGAAAGGTGCTATAGAATTTGCTATAGGATTATAAAAGTGTATAAGATTTTAAAGCAAATTGGAAGATTCTTTAATAGGGAGTCTATATGCTGTTATATTTTATGGTCCTGACCCTTTCACAGTGACAAATCATGATTGATTAAAATGGTCAGAGAAAAGGGTATTTGCTTCAGCAAACTACTTATAAAATACACTGTGGTTCCAAAATCAGGCTCTATTGTCAACCATAAACATCTATAGATGTTTGTAAACTTGATTCTGCCATCTTGAAGATGTGACCAGAAAATATTCTATAGTGTGTATTATGGGAGCAATTGGTTGATCCCAACTGTTAAAGAAATGAAAATACGCTCTTTCTTGAGGTTGTTCAAATCTAATATAATAACAACTATGGAAGATCAGTAAACACTGATTTACTCCTGTGGGTTATTAATATTTTCTCATACATGTCCATTCTTTTTCATAGGATCATAGGGAAATTCAGGTTGGAAGGAAGCTCAGGAGGTCTCTAGTCCAATCTTCTGCCCAAAGAAGGGCCACATCTGAGCTCACACCACGTTGTGCTGGGCTTTATCCAGTCTGTCATGGAAACCTCCAGACACAGAAACTGCACAATGCCTCTGTGCAGGTTGTGAATACCCTGTTTCCAAGTATTCCCACTGTCCCTCATCCTCCAACCACGCATCACTTCCTTAGCTAAGGCTTTTCTTTTGGTTTGTGTGTTGTCATAGCAATGTTTTAATCCCTAAACTGGATTTATATTGGTGTAATTTAATACCTGTAGAAAGTCCTGGTGATACTAATGAGATTATGCCCAGGTGCAAAGGCATCCATACCTGGGGCAGGACTGCAGACTCTGCAGACCTATGTAAGCAAAGGAGAACAAAAATCAAGTTAAAAAAATATTTCATAGAATTTCAACTTGCCTTTTAAACAAACACATTTTCTGTAAAAAACCCTCCAAAAAACGCCCCCCTCCCAAAAAAAACCCACAACAAAAAACCCCCAACAACAACAACAACAATCAAAACAAACCCATAAAATCCCTTCCATTAGATATATATATAATTAAACAACCCTAATTTGACAAACCTGGGTGTGTAAAAGAAACTGGAACAGTAGATATATTTAAAACAGTCTAAGTCAAATCCTGAGAAGCTTTATATAATGCACTAATGATCTACCTAGAATTATAAGAAAATTTCTATTCAGTATGCTAGCTTATCCCACATATTTAAGGACAGAAGCAGGCAAATAAATGAAGACAAGATTTGAGACTGTGACATAAAAATAGAGAAAACGGGAGTCTAATATATACTGTCAGATAAAAGGAGCCTGAAGGGAGATGATAACACAGTTTAAATACCCTGAAGGAAGCAATATCAAGGAATGAAGAGAGTTATTCACACTATGTAGTAGAGCTAAACCAATTTGTGTTTAACAGGACCTGCAAATTAAAAAAAGAAAAAACAAAAAACCCACTTCAGCAAGACAATATGAACATTTCAGGGCTACAGTACTGCATAACTAACTAGGACTCCAGCAGGGAGACTGCCACACTCTTCAAGTTTGTTAAAACCTTTGCTCCCTTGCTGGTCAGCCAGGTAGGCCCCGGCCCTGCAGCTGTCCCCTCTCTCAGTGGGGTGCCCACCCTTCACCCACGTTAATCCCCTTGGCTGGCTGGAGCTCCGTGCTCACCTTTACCCACAATGACATGGTCATCAGTGCCCACCCAGCTCTCACCTGTACCAGACACCCCCGTGAGAGCCAGCCTGTGTCTGGGAAGGCCACTTGGAAAGCATGAAGACTGGGAAGCATCTCCATGTGAAGACTGGCCCGTAGCCTCACCGTGGTCACTGGTGGAACCCCACTGCACACCACCCACCAAGCTGCCCTGTCCTTAGCACTTAGCAGTGACCACCATCAGCACACCAAAAGCCCCGTCATCAAGGGCTTTCATATGATCATTATCATATGATGCCTGCACCACACATTTTCAGGAAGTTTCTTTCAGATTGCTGGACTAGATTGCATCTAGTCCATTCCTGTCTCCTGCATGCTCATTACCATGTAAAATGGACCAGGTGTGCTCCTGGACTACCTCTTCCATCCCCGTTTCACCTGAGATGTTTCTAGTTTAGGTGCTCTGAGACCACTCTGAACGAAAGCAGAGAAAATGTGGATGGTGGGAGTTCTATTCGAAAGTGCACTCTTGATCCAAATTTAAATGCTAATGGAGATTAATCCAACTGCTCAGAGTTTCCAAGCAATTGCCTTCTTAGCCCTCTTCACCTGGGTGTAGGAAAATCTGGGCTTTATTCCCAGCATGAAGCTCTTCTGTTTCTGTGTTTTTACTTTTGCATTCCTCACCCTCATGCTCCCAGTTTCTGCAGGGACCATCATTTATATTGATGTTTTCAAAGTTTCCCACTTTGTCTTTTTCCTACTTTGTACCTGATATATTTATTTTTTCATTGGGAATGGCATTCCCTGTATATCACATTTAAGAAATATCCCTGTGTTTTTCTGATACCTTCTCCAAGACCAAGGACCCAAAGGAAGTGGCCCAAACATCTCCAGAGATTCAGAGGCCCCAAGAGGGAAACCCCTGTTTTAGGGTTCTCCACAGAGGAAAGGAAAGGACAGAGGCAATAATCAGCCTGCAACAGTAACACAGCACTTACGGTGGATGACCTACTTCTGGAGAGGCAACAATGCCTCTTCAAATGCTCTACTACTCTCTTCCACTGCATCTCTCCCTTACGGTTCTTGATTAAATCAGAGTAATCATACAAGGGAAAGAAAATTCCACATATGTTACAATTAGATTTTAAAAAATGCCCCTTCAAAGCTCAGCATCACAGATCATCTTTGATTTTAAAGACATTTCATTAGTCATGATGACTCCATGTAGGCCCGAATCCATTGCAATAATATCAAAGATGACAGCATAACCAAAAAATAAGAGAAAATGAAGGCAGGCATTGTCTTCATTATTCCTTTATATTGCAATATCTTCTGCAGGATAAATCAAGTGGATTTTACAAGCTGGGTGTTACAGCACAGATTCATTTTTCATAGCTTTCATACACATTTTTCTGCATTAAGCAAACAACTGCCAAATAAAGGCTAAACTGTGCTTTTGGAGTCAAGCCATCCCTCAAGCAGTTCTGCATGAATCACACTGTGTTTATTGGTAGCCTCAGACAAACAAGCAGTAGCCCTGACTAATGACAACAAATGTAATAAAATAGCTATGCCTCATTGCTTCTAGAAAAGAGGAGAGAGGTAGCATAACCGCATTCCTGCTTGTTCCGATGTTACAGTGATTTTTCCGCCAGTGCCCGACAGGACAGAAATCCTTTCTCTAATTCTTTCTTAAGGAAGGAGAGCCTGACCAACTGCAAGTAAATTAGGTATGACACAAGTTACCTGGATTTTATTCCTTGCTTTGATAAAGATTCCCTACATGACTCAGACAAGTAATTTTTAATATGTCTCTGTTCCCAAGCATTATGTATGAAAATAATTACTTCAGTGTGTATTACGAAAATGTTCATTGCCTGTTACTTGATACTACGGCAAGGAGAGTCAGACGGTCCAAGATCTTTCACATGTGGGATGAGTCTAATTGTTCTGAGAGATATTATATACAAGCACAATAACATTGTTGTAATAAAAGAGCCTGATTCATTATTGTAATTATCTTCCCAGGAATACATAGAAAAGATTATACCTGACTAATATTTCATAGTATTTTTCTTTAGAGCCTCAGAAATCACTGGAATGTTGAAATACAAGTGCCAGCATTCCTTTCTCAAACCGAGACTGAACAGAGAGAATTTAGAGCAGTAGCACCACCTGTCGGTAAATTTGTCACCCAATTACCTAAACAGCAAACGGAAAACTATCAAAGCAGACCATGAAATGAAATGCAAGATACAACCTGCAAATTACTGCCAAGACCCATGTAAAACTAGGACCCACATCAAGGGGCACCCACGCTATTAATGCCACAAAACACTTCTTCCACATGAACTTCTTCTTTTATCATAAGCAATGTTTTCTTGAGCCACAGTTTCACTTTTTTTCCCCTCAGCAATTTTGCAGGAGCAAAGGCTGCCTAATTTGTGAAGAAGCTTCAGATTAAAATCAGGGTGGTTCTTCAAAGTGAGTATACACGGGAAAGAATGTTCCTGGAAGAGGCAAAGCCATCGTAAGTGGCAAACAGTTTATCAAGCTGTCAGCAGTGTCACTTCTGACTGCGAAATCTGAAAGAGCAACAAATGCAAGGTTAGCGAGTGATTATTACTTGAGGAAGGGTGGCATTCACATAACTGTGAAAACAGGGAAATCTCACAGTTCTTACTGATGAGATTGTTCTTCCAATGTGGAATAACAATGCAAATACCTAGCAGATCATAAGGAAAATACCCATCTCATAACCTTAAGCTCTGAAACAGGCCGTAACGTGCAGATAAATATTTTGCTTGCTAATATAGTTTTCCATGGAGATGTTAAGCAAAGATTATGGCACACTGTAATAAAGGCAAAATGACACAGAAAGGAAACTGCCATCAACTGTAGAGATCTGAGCAACAATCTGCAGGAAAAAAAAAACAAACCAAAACAGACAATTTCACCAAATAAGCTTGACATTAGTAAAATCTATGGTCAGTCTAGTATCACATAATGTCATACTTTTTACATTGAGTGTGTCAGCCTTTCTAGACCAAGAACCCATCCCCTGGCAGGTGCTGTTGTGCTCAAACTACACCATGTAGTTTACACAGGCCCATTGCTCACATGCATATCTGCCACTAGGTATTACTGCAAGGCACTGTTCCTGTGGAGGCTTTGAGATGGTGCTAAGACCATCTAAGGCAGACCTGACCATCATATCACTTCTTCAGCAGCTGAGCATCCACTCAGAAGAGCTGTTCCAAAGCTTCTGTGCCCTTCTACTGCCAGCACAAGTTCAGTGTCCAAGGCACTTGCACCCACCGGGATCTATTCTACAACAACAGAATTCTGGATACAACGACCTCCAGCTTCCCTTGCACAACAAATATGGATTTTTGTTTTAGCGCCTCTAGTAACTAATTGCCTGCTCACATATATTTTGAAATAACTCATTAGTTTTATTATGGATTTAGGTTTAAACAGCTGGTCACATGACTATTTCCATGCTTCTTTGGAGACTTCGGAGACCAGCCCAGCAGCTGAAATTACAAATATATACCCTGGTTTTGCTGGGCCTACTTCTAATTGCTCTAATGCCTTAGAACATGATCAGTGTCAGCAGTTTCAGTGCTTAAGTTTCTCCTAATGGTTACATATGATCAATTGCACAATTTTCCTCTTTTTAAAATTTCTCACTGACTGACAGATGCATTTATTTACAGCTTAATAGACACAGGCTGCAGACTTCACTTCCATCATTGCAATAGGATGAAGGGAAATATGAGCTGTGTGAAGGACAAGTGGCAGTTGGGTGTCCTCATTCCTCACTTGGTCTCTCACTGCCAGCAATGGAAAATTTCAAAGGGATCAACATAGGACACTCTACAGAATGTGGTCTTTTCCACCTTTAACTGCAATAGGGTTTTCACTTCAGTTCTAGGAAAGCGACTCTCCAATCCGGCCTCTTTGCAAGAATTGTGGTGGTCATTGCTCTCCAGATGGAAGTATTACCCGCAAATAACTGCACTGACATTTTCTCCTTTGCTCTTTTCCTCTCCTGCCACAGCCACATTAATAAATCACTAAGAGTGGGAAATAGAGACCAAGTTGTTTCAGATGACTAATAGAGTTCAGATAACCCAATTAATTTAGTGTCCAACATAAGGCACCTTAAAAGAACCTCAATTTTTCAGCAAATAGTCATTCAGCATTATATGAAGATAAAATAACATTCAATAATCTCAAAGGGGATGCCAAGTACCAATTTAAAGTAAATGGGAACATCTTTGGGTTTCATTAGGACTTCTCAGACTTTGAGATTAAAAAAAATCATATATTATTTCTAAAAGATTTGCCTGTGCCTATCTAGAAATTACACTTTTGTACCCTGCACCTTTGAAATTGCAGTCACTGTGCACTTCAGAACAGTGCTGAACTGAACCCTGTATCTGCAAAGCATATTTGAATCATGTGGTTCTCTTTCCCCCATTTTGCAACAAAACAGAAGGATAATGTTTTGGTTTTTTTTAACAGTACTGACAAAATATCAAAGCACTCCACTAAGAGCATCTTTTCCTTCATCAGCTCCCTTTGATTTCATATCATTGTTTTGGTTCCCCAAAATAAGCATTTTGTCTCCTTCTTTTGAGATGAAACAGTTAAATACAGACAGAGAACTGGTAAGCATTACGGCAATGATCTCTAAATACAGTTTTAGAACATTCATTATTAATTACAAGCATTTGAATTTTCATTGAGTAAGTTCATCTTGGCTTAACCCTCTCCTTGCTTCTGCCTCAAGAGAAAACAGGGCTGTTGACAAAATTACTGTGGGGCTTTTCAAATGCCCAGGTGTTGGAATTTAATCTAAAATCTTACCTCTGGCATCTTTACAACGCCTACATGTTTGCCTAAATATGCTTTCCCAGCATATATGCAAAATGGATGTCTGATATTTGTGATTATCTCAGTATCTTGCCATGTTTTTCACACAGTACATACCCACTGGGTCTTTACCATGTTTTCTATATCTGTATTCTAATATTTATATATCTATTGGTATCTCTATCTACTTATAATTTGTATTTCCTGCCATCTTTTGCTGTGTTCTGAACCAGTTCATGAACCAGCTCATGTCATATCTTCATCACTGTCATTGTTGTGGCTCCACCAGAAATTCTGTACACACTGCCATACACACAGTGCCCCAAACAATTTCATATTTATACTGTAAAAACAGTAAATGGGGAGAGAAGCACACATGATATAATAGTCTGTTGTTGTTCTCTTCTGGGTGAATGTT
Organism: Pachycephala philippinensis; assembly: GCA_013397055.1. Lineage (NCBI taxonomy): Eukaryota > Metazoa > Chordata > Aves > Passeriformes > Pachycephala > Pachycephala philippinensis. The sequence goes on from VWZT01000183.1 coordinate 819,018, forward strand.
TTTCTCAGTCAGAAAGAGGAGACTAGGAAAAGGAGACTTTTTCAGCAAGAGGAGACTAGGAAAGCTGCAGTCACTGTAAAAAACCAATTTTAAAAAGACCATCAGGTGCAAAATTGTAAGAGTGGCAGAGCTTGCTCTGAGCCTTTTCCTTTTTTTTTCTTTCCCACACAGCTCCAGCAGCTCCAGCCTGCTTACTCATAAGCCAGACAGCTTATAAGTAAGAGACTGATGCTCTTTTGAACTGCTGTTTCAGTTTACTGATAGCTAGATCAAGCGCAGAATGATTTATTTTTTCTAGCTTATTTTATTGTGGTGACTCTTCCTAATGTCACACTGAAGCCTGGCTGCCTCTATTTCCAAACTATCCAGTAAGTTTTCTTTTTTTTAAAAAAAAAACAAAACCACAAAACAAAAAACCCCAACAAACCTCAAAAATCACAATCATAGTTACCATAGAAACGATCTCTAAGACACAGAACAATTTCTTAAAGAAGTCTGCAGAGGAGTACTGAGTATCATCAGAGCTGTGACACAATGGTTAAGAAAAAATGAGGGACAGGCTGTGCTCCAGAGCCTGAATTTCTCACAAGTTTCTTGCAGTGATGAAGAGTGTCTCTGTTGAAATAGGAATGGCTATGTGCACAGTTCCATCACAAGTGCATCACAAAACAACAAAACAGATTAATAAAACTTATCCCTTCGCATCTTCAAGTTGTTACACTTGATAAGAGTATGACTGGGGTGCTGCATCAGTCCCAGCTGATGGATATCACTCTTTGCATTTGTGTTTGTATCTGTGAAAGAATGACAGAGATCCTCTGGATGGAAATAATGTGTTATCTGGGCTTCTCATGGTACTGACATCTTCCAGTCTTGTGATACTATGAGCAAAATAAATGTCTTGTCATTTCAGCCCATAAATGGCTCCCTTTGGCATTAAAAATTCTGTAAAAACCATAATTACAATTGCAAAAAAAACAGAGACAAAACCCAAGTAACAGATCCTACATGCATTCCCAATGCATGACATCTCAGGCATAAGTGCAGACACTTTTCTACTCAAAGATGCTGCCAAATGAAAAAAATGTCAGTGCTATTTGTTCCTGCTACTAAAAAAAATATGTTTTCTGAACTGCATTTCAAAATCACTTTGTATTGAGAATGCCTTCTGGAACACAATCCAGAGCTGTTACAGGAGAATTCTGCTACCACCTTCTGGCTGACAGAAATTCTTAGCACTTACTTAACCAGCATACACTGAGTTCATAATGCGTTTGCTGTTTTTCAGTCTGCACTCTTCACATGTTATTGCCCCATCTTCTTTAATACATAAATAGGGATTACACATAAAAACTTAAACTGTCATTTTGCAAACCTTTCTGTTTTGTGATTAGGAAGATGTAAATTTTTCATAATCAAAATGAAACTTCTTGACATAAAACTAAATGGGCTTTTTCCACGTCTTATCACTCCCAAAAAAGTGTTGTGATTCAATCCAATTTATTTCATTATCAATGAACAGAGAAATCCATTGTTAATATCACTACAAAAAATACTTCACAGAAAGTGCAGGCTTGTAAATTCTTTTGCACACTTCTCCCATTGCATGTGCAATTAGTCCCACTAACCTCATAGCATCACAAACAAAGGTGATCAGTATGCTGGATAGCTGTCTTTACTTGAATACACTTGCTTGCAGTAAATTGAATGAAAAAAAAGAGCATAACCAGATCATAGCCTCCTTAGCTGTGTTATGACCTTTTCTACCATTGCCATAATTTATTCTTAAAACTTCTGTAGTTGCCAAACAAAATCAGCACTTTTTTCTTTTGCTCTTAAGTAAGTAGCCAGATGTCAGCTCCAGAAAAGCCTAAGCTGTTAGATTCAAGTTTCAGAACCCTTATGACAAAGAAATTTACATTGTGTACTTACACATTTAAAACACCCTTATTTTGAAAACTATATCAGATGTGGGGAACTGCCCAAGAGAGCACCTTGAATGAGTTTGGTAATACTGACCAAGTGAAAGTAACCATGAGGAAAGTGTAGAGGAGCAAAGTAAAGGTCATCATTATTTTCCAGAACTAAGGCAAGGCCACTTCTAACATAAGACCTTTCTGTTGCTGAAACTGGCGCTCAGAATTTCAACCAGATTTAGTTGTGTTAGTCACCTCCAAGAGAAAAGAAGAGAAAAGGACACAAAGCTGGAGATGGAAGCTCAAACACTCCATGAAAATATCCACCAAGTTAAAGTGAAATTGTTACTATACTGTCACTTTGAAATATCTGATCTGTATTTAGAGACTAATAGAACCATTAAGTTGGAAGAGGGACCCTAAAGATCATCTAGTTCCAAAGCCCCTGCTATGGGAAGGGATGTCACCCACTAGACCAAGTTGCTCAAAGCCCCATCCAACCTGGACTTTAACACTTCTATTCTCTGAGCAACTTGTTCCAGTGCCTTACCAGCCTCACAGGAACGAACTTTCTAATACCCAATCTAAACCTGACCTCTTTCAGTTTAAAGCCATTATCCCTTGGCCCATCACTACATGTCCATGTGGAAAGTCCCTCTCCAGTTCTCTTGTAGTCCCCTTTGTACACTGGAAGGCTGCTGTAAGGTCTTCCTGGGGCCTTCACTTATCCAGGCTGAACAACACCAGCTCTCTCAGCCTGTCTTCAAAAAAGGGGTGCTCCAGCCCTCTGCTCATCTTCACGGCTCTCCTCTGGACTTGCTCCAACAGGCCAACATCTTTCTTGTGCTGGGGGCCCCAGAGCTGAACACGGCAGGCTGGATCTCTTCAGAGCAGAGTAGAGGGGCAGAATCCCTGCCCTTGCCCTGCTGGTGACACTGCTTTGGATGCAGCCCAGGAGAACAGGATTGGCTTTCTGGGCTGGGAGTGCACATTGCCAGGTTGTGTTGAGCTTCACATCCACCAACACCCTCAAGTCCTCAGGGCTGCTCTTATTCCATTCTCTGCCCAGACTGGACTTGTGCTTGGGATTGCCCTGATCCACGTGCAGGGCCTTGCACTTGGCCTTGTTGAACTTCATGAGGTTTACACAGGCCCACCTCTCAAGTCTGTTAAGGTCCCTCTGGATGGCATATTTAGTTCCAGTTCTTCTCCCACCAGTATTCCTGTAATCCATCAACTTTGGGTCACAGCATTAGTGCACTGTATGTAGCTACACAAATTATCTTAGTATTTTCTGTCATCTAGGGAGTTGAATTTTTTAAATTTCACCATAGCATTTATGTTTAATTATTCACAGATTGTGTAGTATTTCAATCTTGTTTCAGCTGCAGGAAGGATGAAAAAGGTCATTATAATACATGCATCACTGCAAGTTATGACAAAACAGCGCTCTGAAGAATGGCTGTACAGTCTGCATCAAACAGATTTTACTTTCTGCAGTGAGGTCAAAGGCATAGAAAAATTTAAATTCAAAAGCATCAACATATTATCCAATATCCTACTGAACTCAGTAACAAAATTTCCAGTCTCCTTAGTAGCCCCTGAAAGCAGACTTCTGAAAACTACTTAAAATATTATAATGTTTTCTAGATATTGCAGGCACCTAGGTTACTTAGAAAATTACCTTTGAAAATTCTGCCTTAAATGAATTCCAACAATCGCACAGCAAGCCTATGCTAAAGTCTGATATCAAAGGAGGTGGTGAGCCTTAATGAAGCATCTACTTAAATTCAGGTCGTGCTTTAGCAGCAAGCACTCTGGTGGATTATTAGAAGCGGATGCTGTTTAATCTCTCATACCTCCTGGGAAAACCTGGCATTTAAAAAATCACAGAAGGGGAAGAAAAGTGTTCTCTCCCAAAAAGTCAGTTGTTCTGCATCTCCATGAGATGTGACATTTTAAGATGTTCTGCCCATCAAATCTGAACATATTCAGTTGAACAGGACAGTTTCTTGCAAACTCTGCAGGCTTTTGGCTTTTAGCTTTACAGGGATTTACATTTGTATTTTAAACTTCTGCTAAGCTTCCTAAAGAAAGGATTTGTTTAATTATTTCACATTTTGATATTTCTAGATCTGAAACAGAGCTACCTGCCTTGATTTTTAATGAGTCCTCAGAGTCCATTCAAATTTCAAGGACTCCCTTTCTGTTCCAAGGAAGTTGAGAGAGCCCAAAATGCCCTTTGCCTCTGATTAGAAGCCAAAATACTCTGGCGTGACACGTGCCATCAACACAACAGCTCTAGCCTGAAGCTTGAGCCTTGAAAACCTTCTCCTCACCCTCCCTCAGATTTATTGAAAACTGGTTTAGTTTGGGGCTTTTTTGCAATCCCACGTTCAGCAGTTCTGCACGAAAAATGTCCTGATTTGAAGACACCAGGATGAAAGACTCCTCACTCAACAAACTGGCAAGCAAATCAGCAGATTCTGCATTTTGAGAACTGAACTGAAACATCCCGTTTCTTTACAGGTTCCAGTTCTACGGGGAAACCACGCCATTTCCAATGCTTGGAAATAGGCCTAAGTCCCATTCTCCATGGACGAGATGGAATGACTTTTGACTTGTAAAAATTCAGGGCGGCTTTTTTCAGAGGAAGTCTTTGTACAGAATCTAGCTCTGTGCAAAAAAAAAAAGGGGGGGGGGGATATAAATCCCTCTGCTATCAGCCAGAAAACACATTCATTGGGTCAGGACACATGCATACATACATAAAGTCCAGAGCGTACATTCTCCTGTGTTATGGCTGACAGAGGAAGAACACTGCTTCTGAAATTTTTAAACTGTAGAATTTCTGACATGAGAAAAATAGAGCAGATGTAATTAAAATAAAAAGTGTATGCTCACAAATCTTTTGCTATTTCTCAGACAAGATGTCTTAGGACACCTAATACAAGATCCAGTTGTTAAAGGCACCATAAAAGCTTGTCTAACACTCTGGAATCTAACACTCTGGAAGACATTGAAACTGAAAATAAAGAACAAAACACATAAAAATTATCTAAGTACTTTTCATGTTTTAAGTTCTAGGGAACCAAAATCCAGTGATCATCCATTAGACCATTATTCCTTATCATTCTGAATCTCAAATGAAAGGTTTCTACACAAAATATACAGGAATAAATTAGATTTAAGTCCATCATGCCCACAAGATGATTATCTAAATCTTATTTGAACAAGTTACTTTCTACCTTTATAAAACTGGGTTGAAAGCCTCTCATGCCTTCCTATTAAGCACAGAAAATGCCTTTTTGAAGCTAGGCAGACTTCTGAGGTGAGTATTATGTACTGTAAATTTGTAGTGTTTTGTGCAGGCCAAATACATGCAATTTCAAGAGCTGATTACAAACCATTATTTGCTTCTGTAGTGTTCTGTGAAACAAAAAACCTCGTTCTATTTAAAATCACATAAAAAGATGACGGATACAGCTTGGTAAATGTCAGAGATCTGACTGTGTGTGTTAACATTAACAACAAACTGAGGTTTCAGATTAATTTTCTCTAATGTGATATGCTATAGAATTTTGAATTACGAAGGAAATACATCCTTTTTTGATTTCTGTTTGGGAGATATAAAGGCATGTCTTCGTAGCAGTGAGAGAGCAAATAGGTGTGAAATATACACGTGATACTTTTTAGGAACACTTGGATTGTATTTTTCTTTTCACAAGTCTTCTCTGAGTGTTAGAACTAAACTCCATTACTAACGTCATAGGAATGCTACTGCTTAATCCAGTAAAGATCATGCTGCTAAAATAACTCCTTTTGAATTTTTAAAAAATATTCTTAGAACAGAATTGATGCTGCCTCTACAGAAGCATAACTTTTTTTGCATTGCACAAAGCCAGCAAAATGTTGGCTCCTTCTAAAACGGATGTATGCTTGCACACTATGGATGAAATGCAACCACGGTCACAGAAATAGCACAGAACTTATTTTATGGATATAAATCACATTTTATTCTCATGTGGCACTTTCACTAACAGGGAAACAGGTGAATTTTATGTTTTAAGGACAATTCTTCATCTTATGGTAATGATGCACATATACCTACTTTAAATATTCAACATTTCTGTCAATCTTCTACTTAGAAAGTAAAGCATCTTACAAAAAGGAACAACTTAAATGCTTTTATATAGAAAGAGAAGCATTCTTACATCTCCCTTTTCTTTCCAAACTCTTATCACCACTTGTATTTATACACTAAAATGCTTCTGGTAAATAGCAAGAGAGTGGGGTTTTTTTCTGCTTGAAACTACAAGAGGCCTCAACAGGAACTGCACACCAGAAGCAAGCAGTCGGCATTCGATGGCTCAAACAAATGTGTATCTTTATATGAGACACACAGAAAAAGATGCCAGCAGAGTGCATCAGGTATGAACTCACAAGTTTGCAGGAGTTCAGGGCTACATCAGAAGCAGTCTCCTGATTATCCTTTTTGCATCCTTAAACTCCCTTTACAGAAGCACCTTTTTTTGTTCATTCTGTGCGCGTGTGATTCAGGATTTGCCAAACACCTAGGCAATTCTATTTAAAAGGCAGTGCAAAACATGTTTAACGAGGAGAAATCAGTTTGTATTTGCGTGCAGAAACGTAGATGTTTCTAATAATGTATTTAGAACAGTATGTAGTGAAAAGAGAATAAATGCTTTCAAACTGAAAAGAAGTTTTAGATTCAGTATTAGGAAAAAATTCTTTATTGTGAGGATGTTGAGGTACTGAGACAGTGGATGCCCCGTCCCTGGAAGTGTTCAATGCCAGGCTGGATAGGGCTTGGAGCAACGTGGTCTAGTGAAGTGTCCCTGCCTACCGTCGTGGGGCTGGAACTAGAGGATCTTGAAGCTCCTTTTCGCTGCAAACTATTCTCTGATTTTAAATACAACCTCTATAAGGCGCACTATAGAGGGTATGTAAGTTGGCCAGCTGTCAGGAGCAGCCAGGCAAACTTTCAGAGAACTAAACATAAATTAGTATTTTTCATAGTAGGTTTCTGACGCTGGCATCTGTGCGCCCGTGCAGATGACACAGCCCTTTAATACACACACACGAGCATTTATTTCAAATCAAACTCACAGGCATTCAGGAAGTGAGCATTAGTCCTTGCTAATTACTGTTTTTTCACACAGCCCAGTTGTTGTGTTTTTTTTTTTTTTTCCTGAAGAGACTTAGAAAACCTATATCCTCACCCAAAAAAAAATAAGAAAAGAAAAAAAAAAGCGCCAGAAATTCTGCCGCGGCCGAGCATTCACCCCTGCCGCAGCACCACTGCCCGGCCCAGTCGCTCGGCGGCTCCGCGGCCTCACAGCAGCGCCTGCGCGGCCGCCCGCCCGCTCTCGCCGTCCCCCGAAGCTTCGTGAAGATTCCGGAAGGCTCCGGCCGCCTCTTTCCGCCGCGGGAGCTGCCCCGCCCCCGGTGCTGCTGCCCGGCTTCCTTCCTTCCCTCCTTCTTCCTTCCGCCGGGCACGGCCGGGCTCGGCTCTCCCGGGCGGCGGGGCAGCGGTGCCGCGGCC
>VWZT01000183.1:826684-869254 GCA_013397055.1 Pachycephala philippinensis
CCCGGGGTGCTGTGAGCCCGGGGTGCCCCCGGGACACGCGTGTGGGGCCGGGGCTGGCCCGGCGCTGCTCATCGCTGTCATGTGTGCTAAAGCTTCTCAAGGCCAACAGAGGTTTCTCTGCTGAGGGTCTCTGTGGGTGTTGCATCGCAGTTACGAGCGGCTTCTTTGCTTGGTTGGTTTTTTTGTTTGTTTGTTTGGGTTTTGTCTTTTTTTTTTTTTTTTTTTTTTCTTTTTTTTCCCAGCGTGTGGGCTTGAAGCTTGTAATCAAATGTGTCTGGATGGCACACGTGTGTCTGCTTTGCCCAGTGCCTTGAGCGGTTGCAGTGCTTCTCTTGTGTGTGCTGGGAGTCCTGGTGAAACACCTTTAAAGCTCTGTTATTTGGGGTTTCATAATAACGCAGAGCCTGCAGAAGCGTGATCCGAGTTTTCAGAAAGCTCGCCCTCGCCTTGTTCATAAAGTAGCTCTCCTGGTTAAATTTCTAGAACGCCTTCTTTGTATTAACTTAATTTTTAGTGACCCCCGTGTTAGAAGTAGTCTAACACGTTCTAGCCTGTGCATTTTCTGTGATTTAGAACCATGGCAATAAAATGTGTTTATTTTTCTGAGCTAAGTGTTTTCCAAAGAGAGGGGCAACATATTGAGTAGGACTTGCTGATGTTAGTAACAGGAGAAGCAGGCACAGTTGTGGAATGCTTCCATTTAGCGATCTCTTCCACCACCATCCCCTACACCCCTTTGCCTCAAAAGGCAAAGCAAATAGGGATATTTATTGTAAAAGAAAAAAAAAAAACCTTTCTAGGACTTTGTGATCTGTACTTGTTATTAAAGTAACACTTCTTTACGGTTTGTGATCAAGTTGTAGTAAACTAGGTCAGGTTGGCATGGCCATATGCTAACTCTGTGGTGCTTGGCTTAGGGAAAACAAATCCATGCGATGAAATTCGTTTCAGTGAGTGACTGGAAGTAGTGGAACCGCTGTGTCCTAGACTAAGCAGTTCTGAAGGTAAATGCAATTATTCACAGATCGCTACAAAGAACCAGGTTTTGCATTTGGGTGATCCCTACTAATTTCTACTTTGACATTTAATGAAAGGAGGAAGGTGATAGCGGTGCGTGCACAGTTTGGCTATGAAACTGACATCAAAAAAACCCAAAAAAACAATGACAAAAACCTGAAAAATTGTGGTACTTGTGCCTCCAAAAATTATCTGAGGGTTAGAGAAAATGGCTTTGAAATACTTTGGTTTTCCTGGTGAAGGAAAGGTATTGACAGCAGTGGAGAGGGAACTTGTATTGGATTGGTTTTTTTTCAGTGACAAATGTAGAATAGCAGCCAAAGTCTGGAATCTGATCTCATATAAATCAGAACTAGAATATGCCTTTATCTGCTTGTATCCTAATTTTCCAGTTTTCCCCGCTTGGTGTGAGATGGGATCCTTCTTCTTGTCAGACAAGAGCTGTTGGACTCGGTATGAGTGCAGATGAGCTGACGTTTTGCTGTCCTCTAGCAGGGAGAATGCTCAGACTGCTCAGTGGACAAATCCCTCTGGCTCTGCTGAGGCACTGCAGAGCTCCTTGTCCTGGCATCTCCTCTCGTGGAGCACGCAGGGCCCTCAGGAGGCAGCAGCCAAGTGGGCTGGCATTCACTCTGTGATGTACCTACTGCAGAGCAGGCTCCAGGGAGCAAGGAAAAAGGATTGCCCTTGGCCTGATGGACGGCCAGACACTTCTCTGTGTCTGCCTTGTGAGCTGGAGCATAGCCACCCCTGAGTTAATTGATTATGAGATGGTTCCGATCTCTAAAAAGGTTGCAGTTATTAACAGCACCTCTCTATTGAAGAATGCTTATAAAGAATTAGAAATACTCATTTAGGTCTTCTGATTCAAAAATAATTTTGCTACGAACAGAGTTTATATTTACACTCATGATGCTTCTAATGTCATACTTTCATACTTTTGGAAAAGAATTACCTCTACTTTTATTTTTATTTAATTTAACAGTGAAGTCCTGGTCTCTATGCAAAATGACCACTTTTTTTCTTTTTAATTTTCCTATGAGGTTTACCAGCGTTAGCTTTTCATCCTGAAACTGAAGAAATTGATAGAGGTTTATGGATATATTTGTAAGTCTTGCTGAAGGACTAATGTCCCAAAATACGTGCCTTTCGAGTTAAGGTGGGAACTGATAACCCTCAGACTGTATTAGTGTATTAGACTTAGGCACTGAATATAAAATCAAAGAAAATCATACAAAACAAGGTTTCTTTAAAAATCTACATATTTATAAAAAAGATGAAAAGAACCAAGTTTGGGTTGGGTTTTTGCCTATTAAATATCTGTAGGCAGATTGCTAATAAAGTTATTCATCACTTATTTCTTCTGCTTCCTATTATGTGCATTGTTACTGTTTGTGTCACTTTTAATTTGAAGTGTTTACTTTAATGGCTAGAAGATAGTGTTTAGAGTCAAGTCAGTAAAATACTACCCATCCAGTAATTGTCAGTGAGACGTTACATAATCAGAGCAATTCTATTACATGTGAAAGGAAAACAAGTAAAAAAGGAACAGCTGTGTCATGTTGATAAACGTTTATGAATATAAACACTTTCATTAATGGGGGTTGTGTTTCAGTGTAGTGTTTGTACAGAATGTGTTAGTAATAAATAGTATTGACAGGTCAAAATTGTACATGTGGAAGACTAACCTTTGGGTTCAAGTCCTTAGGTGGCCTAGGATACTACAAACATTGAAAAAAGAACAAGCTGATCATGGTTAAAATCATTAACTCATTATTTGCATTAAGAGAATTTTTTAACAGGATGCTTCTCAGTAGAAAGCTCTGATCAGGTGCAAATAGATGTATTTGATGCCGTAAACCAGTATTTTCTGTCTGTCAGGTTCAGCCATAGGGTCTGCTATTTTTACTTCTGCAAAATTACCAGTAAGGCCGGGTTATTGAGGAAGGCCAGGGATAGTCCACAGAAAGTTTACTTGCTCCACGTGGAAGTAGTAGTTTGTCTTAGATACCTGCTTTCTAGTTTGTGTTGTATAATACTTAAGAAGAAAGAATTCCTGATTATATATGTTTAATATATGCACTCAGAGACCTTTTTCTGTGGAGTCTGGGTTTTTCTGAGTAATGATGTGCACTCGGGAAGTGGGGCAGCTCATGGCATACGTGAATTGCAAATGTGACATTTTTGCTGGGCTTGTAGTCATATGAATAAAGATTCTTGGTATGCCTCAATATTAATAATAATCATTGTCTTCTAGATTCATGCACATACCATCCAGGTGTGCCTGTCTTTCATGATGCTCTCAAAGTAAGTATGCAACTGTCCTTTTAAGTATTATCTTTTTGGTTTTTCATGTGTGTAAAATCTTGTGCTGCTTTTTCTTTTTAATTCCAGATCTTTCAGTGTTCAGAAACTGTTGTTCAGCCTGTCATGAGCAACTCCATGAAATTAGAAAAGCAGAGTTACTCATTCCTGAAGAAGAAATTAAAAACGCTACTCATATGATCTAAATGCCATGCAAGTCTAGGTGACTTGTTTCCTGTTGATTGACTGACTTTAGGTCTCTCAGCAGTTTAATTAGGTCCCCCAAATAGGACTGTGGAGCCATTGAGAGGTTTCATACTTTTCAGTTAATTAACCTGCTTGGAATTCAGAGCAGCTGCTTGTGGTCTAATGTGGCCAGGGCACTAATGTGTATGTGACATTTGTCTGCTGTAAAAAACAGTCACGTTAATTTAATCAGCCAAATGAGGATGTTGGTTAAATTGGGACTGGTCACCCGTGCCTCTTATGCAGCTGTCCAGGATTCTTGGGCTCCATCTTCGATGATGAATTAAATACACCTGTGACTGGTCTCCAGTGCTTCAGCCAGCTGCACACCCCATGCTTGGTTTTGTGCTAAGCTGTTTTACTACTTCAGGATCTCCTGGATGCCTGCAAAGTACTTACAGGGAATCCTTTGAGATACAACTGCCAAAAGAGTACTGGAAATCATTCTAATAATTTGATTGTGTGTAGTCAGAAATCTGGTGTCCAAAGATGGAGGCTGGCACTTTCTACTCTATTAATATAGGTGTAGCCTAAGTGACTTTTCTTAGAACACCAAACTGCTGTTTAGCTGAGCTTTGAGTGGGGTGAGTGTTTTTTTTTTCTTGGTACTTAGGAACTGCTTCTACTCGAAGTGCATCTCATCCCAACAATGTGATGTCTTTTGGCCTTGTGAAAGCTTCTGCATTTGTGATGGGCAGTGTGTTTGCTGTGAGCTCTTGCTTATACTGCAGTACATGACTCTGGAATCGGCCATGGTGTGCCACTGGCAAACTGGGACAAATACTCTTAGATCAAATACTGTACAGTTGCTTAGACTATAGCAATTCATTTTGTACAAAATTATGGTTGTACTCATAGCACAGTACAAAAACCTTCTACATAATTATAAAGAGAGAAATTATACAGTTAACTCAAAAACTTACATTTACTCCCTCTTTCTCTTACGTATGCACTTTTTATAAATGGGTACCACTTTCCCCCTTACCCTTCTCCAATCTCTCAGCCTAATTAAAAATCTACCGTAATAGCATATGAGTAGTTTTCTTCCTGCTATGAGTTCTAGATAATATTGGTGGGCAGGATGAACCTTTTGTCTCCTCAATCGTGGAAATGGTTAATATTTTGAGGGTATTTTAGAACCACCTACCTAAAACCCATTGTTTTGCACCACTTCAGCTTTCAAAGCTGTGGTGCGTTAGTCAGGCTGTTGCCTCTAATAAGGTTCTTTGAGTTCTAAGATACATTATTCACAGTGGCAAGATAGTTTGCTCTGAAATTGAATTTCTGGTTTATATAATAAAAAGTGCTCTTCATTGATGTAGTTGGATAGCTGTGCAATGCACATATCCAGCTCTGTTGCTCTGTTGGTGGGAAATAAGCAATTGAAAGATTTGAGTGGTGCTCAAGAAAAGAAAAAAAAAATCCCTGTCATTTTTGGAAGAGGGCCTGTATATTTGGCCACAGGTGATTCTGGTGTCAGATGTAGTATTTGTTTGTTTTGCATACATGGTACTTTATGAGATACAGTAACGTTCCTGTTTTCTATTGTACAGAGCTGGCACCTAACTTGGCATGGAAGTATTGCCTCATATTTACTGAGCTTTCTGATTAAGGCAGCATGAGCAAACTAGAAGACTTTTGTGGCTTTTAAAAATGTAGATGATAATGTCCACAGTAGAGAAGAAAACATTTGCTAATCTTGATTTGCCACATCTTTTAAAGGAATATAATTAATATTTTGCTTCTTAAAAGCTGTTGTCAAGTCTGGTAGTCATTCCTGTGTTGTTTTTATTCCAAAATGTTTATAGGGCTGGTCATGTTGTAAGAGGAGAACAACAGACTTTTCTGACTTCTTAAGCATTGTGGTATGTACTCATGATTATTTACAATTTTTATACTTGTCAAATGATAGTGATTAATATTAAATGGTACATGTACTTACGTATTTTAAATTTATTTAGTTTTGTTGAAACGGTCTTAATTCTTACATGCTCTATTTTTCTTCACATAATGCTGAAGTCAGGTCTCATTTTCAAGCTTTAATGATTAAAATTATCTAAATAGGTTTTGATAGAACTACTTGCTAATAAAGAAGGAAAGTCAACATTTATTGCTGCTTTGTTTGACGACAGAAAGTATGCATTTTTCCACTTTAGCAGTAGGATTTCCTTTTCAACCAGAGCTTTTAGAGTGGGCTGAAGGAGAAGATGGAATTGAAGAAATGAGTCAAGAAAACTTGCTGCAATTTTTGTTAATTTTTAATGCACACAAACTACACTGCATATATATATATAAACAAACTACACTGCATAAATATATATATATGTAAACATATGCTTTCCACAATAGGGCTGTACAAAGGGTCTCCATAACAGCGAGAAACCTCCTGAGCCTGTTAAACCAGAAGTCAAAACTACCTCTGAACGAAAGGAGCTAGCTGAACTGAAACCGAAATTTCAAGAACACATAATTCAGGCACCAAAACCTTTGGAAACAATTAAAAGGCCAAGGTATGGTACATGAAACTTCATTTTTCTAAATTTGTAGTCAGTTGGCCAAGTTAAAGCTTGTTTGGTTATTCAATGTTGCATATTTCATACAATGTAGAAATTACCTAATTAACCTTAGAAGACTTTGGTTTGGTAGCAGTGATGATGTTTCCTTAAGCTTCAAAATAAGAGAAAATGGTTATGACAAGGAAGTACAGGATCTCTCAGCACTGAGATCCTTAAGAAGCGAAAATTTAAGTCTATAACCTCATAGCTTAAAATGCCACTCGTAACTGTGTTTAGTGTTTTAAACAGTAATAAAAATAATCTTGGGGTGCTTGTATTTAGATTCTTTTGTATATCTGATTTATTTTTATTTTTGTAGAGTATTTAGGATTTCCAGTTGAAAGCCAAGACTGCCTTCTAAGTTTCTAGTCTGTTTTTTCATAAACAGTAAGGATTGGCATTTACACTTGTAGTTTGTTTGTTGAAGGGAGGTTTGAAAGGAAGAGCCTTGTAGAAAGATTTAAAGTTCCTACTTTGTCTTCTATAAATTCTTTCTCATGAAATTGACACTAATGCATGGACTTTTTTAGCCCAGATGAGCCAATGACAAATTTGCAGCTGAAGGTGTCAGCTTCCTTAAAACAAGCTCTTGATAAACTGAAATTGTCATCAGAAAACGAAGGGAAAAAAGGTAAGGAGACAGGGGGATTAGGTAGGTATGTGATGCTAGTTGTCACACAAATAAATAAAATGCTCATCTTGTCATTTCTGAAATGATAGTTTCATGTAATTATGTTCTTAATAATCTGGGAAATACCTTCCAGTCCAGGGAATCACAGTTGAAGTTCAAATGTGGAGAACATGGAGACCTGGTTGTCAGGAGCAGTACATTGTCCTTAACATTATTTGAACTGTGTTTTTTCTGAGATTTCCTGGTTAGAATGGACATAATGGGAGCATCCATTTCTGAATATGTGACTGATAGAGTTACCAGGAAATGAACTTTACTCCCTATTGTTGCAGACACAGTATCGTATAAAGCCTTCATAAATTGGTGCAATTCCTGTGAAGACTAGTTGGTTCTCCCTCATCTGTTTTTCCTCTTTTTTCCTCCCACATTTTATTTGGAATTTGGTTCCAGAACTACACTGCTCCTTAAGAAACTTTATAATTTCAACCTACGCTTGTGGCTATTTTATGCTCTTTTGTTCTTGTGCCAAACTAATTTTGCGCTTCTTTCTCCATGGTACCCAAATTATTTCCTTGTGTGTATTTATAGACAGCAGTTGAAGCCTTTTACATTCTTAGTTTTACAAAACTGAACAAGATGAATGATTGTTCTCTTCCCCTGTGATTGTAATGATCCTCTTTATCTTTTTTTTATTTACCCCACTTAAAATGTGTAAAGATATAGAACCTAGAATTTGATGCATGGGTAATACAGTGTTTGGAATGTTTCTTTGTACCTCTCTGGCAGATTTCAGTGCCAGGCAGAAAATAGAAGCTTGAAGAGGGAGGTTTTTCTAATCTCCTCCTTGGCTCATTTTAATTCTTAATAAAAGCAAAGTGTTGAGTAGATTATGCAATTCATTTGCTATTTTCTGTAATATTCTGTTTAGAGGAAGATAGTGATGAAATCAAGATTGGGACGGCGTGTAAAAATGCAGGCTGTTCAAAAGTAAGTGGTTCAGTTGTACTCTAAATTCAGCTGCTCAGCTATTAAGTGAACAGTTTTGGTTTTTTGTGTGCTACAAGTTGATTTGGAAAAGGCACAAAGTACATTTGGTGTAACAAATGCACATTTGATAACAAGCTCTAGTATGGACAAATGTGAGTTGTTTGCAGAAACTCTCACATCTCACACTCCTAAGATTATTTTCTTTTCAAACCTGTCATGAACTTCTAATTGGTAAGCTTGTCAAATCCATGGTACTGACGTGTTTCAACTTAAAATATTAAATATGATATTGGTGAGAGGTGGCTTACTGGTAACACTTGAGTTGGTCTTGATAATCTGTGTATAGATCAGAAGCATCTACTGATCTTACCAGTTAATAACTTGCCGCATGAAGAAGTAAAAAGTCAGTGTTTTAACACTTCCAGAACCAAAATTAGTCATTATATTACATAGTCATTGTAAGTAAAAGTTACACTGATACCCTTGCCTTGTGCAAAATGAGACATTAGGATTTACATAGCTATTTTACCTGACAGATTTTTCATTACCTAACGAAGCTCTGGTGGGAGGAGAACTTTGGCAGTCTTTGTGTTGGGAAGAAGTGATCTGATATTCAATGGCTAAGTTGTATATTGTTTATTTTGCTTTCTTTTGAGAATCCATGTGTTTTATGATTAATTTAATTTATTTTCTAGTTAAGTTCCTGTTTTCTCTGAATGCTCAGAGTATTTTAAAGACAGATATCTCTGAGGATCTAAAGTGACCTTTATGAGCATAGATGGCGTGACCACTGATGTGTGCCATTGAACTAACACAAAGTACAGCTTCTTAGCAGTGCCTTCATTCTGTGAATGAAGGTTGAATGGTTACTTTGAAAAGCTAGGACAAGCCACTAGATCTAGGTGTTTTACTCAAAAGATTTTTTGTACTTTGGTCATTGTTTCTGGCTTGTGTTTTGTTTTGTTTTTCCCGTTGCTCCAAATCCTGTAACAGTAATACACCTTAAATGCTTTGTCCCACCAGACATACGAAGGACCACACAGCACAGAAGAAGTATGTATATACCATTCTGGTGTACCTATATTCCATGAAGGGTTAGTATTCAGCTAACATCCATTTTTGTACCTATATTCTGTGAAGGGTTAGTATTCAGTTACCTTCAGGTTTTTTAAACTAGTCTTTTATGTGTTCATGCTTTCTTTGTAGATGTTGCCTTGATTTATTCTGTATTCCCTCTTCAGTCCAAAATGGCAATGCTTGAAGAGGGTATACGAAAGTAACAGTAATAGTGCATAAAGGAAAGATCTTAAATGTTCACAGTAAATAGTATCCTAAATATTGTTTGTTAATTACTTTGCAAACTTTCAAGGATGAAGTATTGGAGCTGTTGTAAAAGAAAAACTTCTGACTTCAATACATTTTTAGCTCAAGAAGGCTGCACAAGAGGAACACACGTATGGACTAAAAAGGATGCAGTAAGTAGCATTAAGATTGCATTCTATAACTGGCCACTCTGAATTTTGAATACTGAAATGGAGTTTGTAGCTTGATTGAGTTATTACTGTAGCTGAGCTATTACAGATCACTACCTCTGACAAAATGTGGAGGATACTGTGCACAGCAGGAAAACACAAATGGAGTGTGAAGTAGTCTGCGGTACAGGTATACTTGATTCTTTAAGAGTAATATAGAATATAATAATGGAACAAAACACTTGAAAAACATTATTTGGTCACACGATGGGTACAGGTGAACACAAAGTTTTTGTTACTACTATATTGTCTGTTGCTGAGGCAAAATGAGTTTGACACTGCAAACATCAGGGATGTTTAACGGAAGAAAATAAAGATATATTATAAAAAGTGTAGTCTTGTTACCTTATTCTAGAGCAATTCACAAATCCTTTACTTCCTTTAAATCTTTTAATTGCTGCTTGCTTTGAAGATTTGTATTTTTGTTCAAGAATTATTTGCAAGTGCAGAAAGTAGGGATTAAAAAAAAAGCAGAAGTTGTGAGCCTAAAGCAGCAGAGTGTAGAAAAAGAGATTAAAGAATTTACCCACATTTAAAGAAACTATGTGTCTTTTAACTGTATGTGTTTTGAGATAATGGGCTTCTATCCAACAAGGGGTTTTTTACTTTAGCTTTTTGTTTTTATTTTGAGGGTTTTTTTCACAGTTTATTTTTTCTGCATCAGAAAACAGAAGGTAATAAATTTTTTTTGCAGGAATATGAAGCATTTTTGGAATCATGGCATTGATTTTCTTTGTTAAGTTCCTTTCTATAATCTGCTGGCTAACTGTAGTCTTGGAAAAGGAGTTGATCCACCAAGTAACATTTTTTTTTGTTGTAGTTTGCTGGAGGGGGAGATACTGAAATGCTTAGTAAAAGAGTTGCAAGTGGAGTCTTGCAATCTCCTGTGAAGATGAAATACAGTCCTTTATTAGCTATGCTAATTGGCTATTAGAAAAAGTCCTGGGCGTTTATGCAGTTAATCTTGTAAAAAATTATTCTAATGTAATTCAAAGCCTTTTTTTCTGTACCTTTTTCCTTATATAGGGTAAGAAAGTAGTTCCATGCAGGCATGATTGGCACCAGACTGGAGGAGAAGTGACTATTTCTGTATATGCTAAAAACTCTGTCCCTGATCTGAGCTACGTAGAAGCTAATAGCACAATGGTGAGGCTCTACCTTAAGATCAGCAACTTGAACTTAGGAAATCTGCTCAGCTTTATTTACAAGGCAGAGATAGCATAAGACTCTTTTTTGAGTAACTGCTTTTTCTTGGCATTTGCGTTTGTTCAAGTATGTATAGCTTTGTTTCCCCGTTCTGTTTGGACACCTGCACTTTAATGTGTGGGTTTTTAAAAAGCTGCAATACAGTATGCCCAAAAAAAAAAAAATCTTTAATTTGACTTCCATAAGTAAAACCCAAGCGTGATGGATTTGCATCACCGTATGTGTAATTATAGATTCATCATTTAATTGTATTTGATGTAATGTAATTTTATACCATTCTTCACTGTGTGCTGTTTCACAACAGGTGTTAAAATGCTTCTCTGATTTTGTAATCTAAAATGATAAGCTACCAGTGGCCACTGTTGATTGCCACTGTATCAGAATCTATTAAAATAGATGTTCACTTCTGTTCCTGAGGGGCAATTTCTTTACTTTGGTCATTGTAGGATCCAAGCCCTTACATGATATATTTTGCTTAAACATGCTTGAGGTGTCACATGTTTTATTAACATGATAAAATTTTCTGTTGTTTTTCCTGTTAAGATAAATATCCATATTGTATTCGAAGGAGAAAAGGAGTTTCATCGCAGTGTGAAGTTATGGGGAGTAAGTATAAAATTTTTTTTTTCTATTAAAAAGAAACAAGAAATCAAACAAAAAATCCCAGAAGAAAAACAAAACATAAGCCTTTAGCTTCCTCTCTTTCAGAATGGTTTGGTTTTCCTCATTACTCTGTTTATTGAAAGAATTTCAGCTGCATGATGTTGAGTAATTACATTTAAATCCAAATATAATGCCCCAGGAGATCCAGTGTGGCATCATAATGGACACTGCTTGGCACAGAAGGTGACCCCCCAAGGTCCTTTCTGGTCCCAGCACCATGGGAGTGATGTTGCAGAAAACCCATGCTTATGAATGTTAGCCAATGTATATGTTAGACGTGCATAGGCACATGTTTATGCCATAAACATTCCATAGCTTGGGAATGGGAAAGAGCTGACTTTTCAAGATACCAGAGGGGTCTTCATCTACTTAAACATATCTACTGAAATTTAGTGATGAGGTACTCCCTAACTTAATCCCCAAATATCTGTCAGTCTGTTGAATTGAAGTGTGAAATACCTTTTCTGTTGCAGGTGATCGATGTAAAGAGGAGTTATGTGAACATGACTGCTACAAAGATTGAGCTCACCATGAGAAAAGCAGAGCCCCTGCTATGGGCAAGTCTGGAATTACCAGTATCCAACACACAACCAAAACAGGAGAGTTCAGATCAATAACGATTCCAAGAGACAAGTTATTTCCCATGATGAAGTGGTGACTTGCTACTGTAATCAAATATTTAACTTTTATATAGATTTCTTTTTTTTAATGCTAGATCATCTGTTCCCCTCTAGAAAGAAATTTGACGCACAGTAAATGGGGGTGTAAACTTAAAAGGGTAACAGTTATTTCTGCTCTTGCTCCCATGGGTATGTTTATGCTCGATGCAGTGTCTCCATGGGAATTTAGAGAAAAACAGCTATTGCCCTTTGCTTGCAACCTTCCCTGCCATGCACTGACTATCCCAGTAGACGTGCTCTCTGTTCACAGTGGGTGTCTTTGTTTTTCAGCTGTTCTGTTTAAACTGGATGCATTTGGTAGCCCGTGTTAAATTCAACACTGTTATGAAGCATACGGTAATGCAGATACAAAAATATGAGTTTGAACTGATTAGCATGCAATTCCATATCTAGAGTAAAAGGTTACAGAAACAGAAATATGAAGTTGTACACTCATAGACTTCCATGTTCTGAAACAAAGGTTTGTTTCAATACCTGTTGGCTACGGAGGGATGAAATAAATCGTATTATTCCAAGGATTTTAGTATTTGCTGACTCCTGCTGTCTTTCATGTATCAAAGCAGATCAGGTAAAAATTAAAAAAAGTTGACGAGAAGGGATTTTTTTTTTTACTCCTTTACATTTGCTGTTTGAATAGTTAAATATAAAAGCAAATGGACAGTGAAATGGCTGGGTAACTTCACATTTCAGCTGTGAAGAGTATGCAAACAGCAAACTATTGTAAAACTACCAAAGTATATGTTTGACAGTCTTTAGAATGTATATTCTGTCCTATTCTACAACATTGAAAATCTCAAGACTCTTCTCAAAGAAGGTGGATATGTGTAGTAGGAGGAGCCAGGACACACTGTAGGTGTCTTGGTAAAATAATTTCCACATAGATGTGTATATCTTTTGACTCTGAGGATGGTAATCTAAGAACTGCAGTTTTATATGGGACAAATCTTAGGAGAAACAACATGCTTCAAAATGTCTGTCTCAAATTGTAATTGTACCTTTGAATCAAAATACTTAAAAAAATACTATATCTTTTGAGCAGACTGTAATTAGAAATCAAGACCTTAGTTTTGTTTTCAGTTCATCAGTAAAGGTATGTGGCTGAAAGCAGGATAGTTGTAAAGATGAGATTTTTTTTTTTATCCAAGCAGCAACAGACGCAGTCATGTTGCTTTTTCGTTCTGCTTGGAATAGTTATTTAATTTTGGCTTGCAGCTGAAATAAAAATGTTTTCCTATAAAAGTAACACAAAATGCGCACCATTATTTATTGTGCCTAATCCTATATATGTAAACAAGAGGTCTTGTGGACTGTTAAAATGATGGATGCTCATCTACCAGCCTTGGCAGACCTGGAATAGTGCCAAGAGAAACACAGGGTGTCGTAAAGGCATTCTGAAGTGAAATACAGATTTCTAAGAATCTTGCTGTTTTCCAGTGGGTATAATTTGACTTGAGCTCAGACTTCTGTCTCTAACAGTACTTGAAGTCCTACTTCATGCTTAAAGTAGGAAATACATTACCAAAGAAACCGTCCCTGAACACCAAGAAACACCAGTGATACAAATACATATATATGTATATATACACACATATATAAAATCTGTTTTGGTGCTTCTCTACCTTCCTTTCAAGATCCTTTTTCCTCAATCACTTAGTTTGAGCATGGTTGCTTACTCTCTTGGGCTCTTTTTAAAAATTCCAGCTCTAAGTTCTGCTGAATAGATTCTATTAACCTCTAATAATGCCTTTTTTTCCCTTTTTTTGTTAAATTGAAAGTGTCAGGTACTGCAAAGTGATAGGGTACAGGCTTATAAAATGTGTGCCTGCTCTGAAAATTGAACAGATGTTCCATGATGTGTTCTGAACCAACAAGTTGAATACTTATTAGTATGACACTGAGAACATCAGTGGATGAAAAATTCTAGATAGCTGTAGCTTCTAGCATGCCGTCTGTGTTTGTCTGTGCAGAACTCTGAACTTGGACAGCATAATTAGTAGTGCTTAAATGCCAGAATAAAGTTCTTATTTAACAAGCAAGTTCAAATGTATCTATCCATATGGATGTATAAATATCCTAAATACGTTTAAAAAATGTGGAAAACATATTTTCACTTAATTTGCATCCTCACATGCAGTAGGTTTACATAATGTAAAACCCATTTTAAAGACGTGGAAAATGGAATTCTTTGGGAAAACAGAATTTCTGTTTTTAAGTAAGTCAGACTCTGCCTTAGTACCCTAAATGGAGAGAAATGTGGATGAATGGACCATCTGCTGTGACTGCTGCAGACTTTGGGATCCTGTAACTACTTGTTACATTCTTTCAACTATGTTCTGCTGGTAGTTGAGTCACCTTGGCCGTAACTCAGAGAAAGCTCCTGTAAACATGGTCCCCAATCTTGCTTTTGCTTTTTATTCATTCCTCCTGCTCTTCTCCTGTTGTTTGTTCATACCTTCAGCACAAAACTAAAGACACTTCAGGTGTTCTTTAAGGACTCTCCCTACCAGTGGCAATACAACCGCTTTCTAAAACTTACCTATTTGAAAAGTCAAGCAAACAAATTAAAGAACCCATAAAAACCCCACCAGCTTTGGTCAGGCAAGAAGGTATAGATTTTACAGTAACAGCATAGTTTCTATTGCCTGGGATGCTTTTCAAAATAAAAAGATAAACCTTCAGCTGGCCTAGACTGCCATAAACTGTCTGTTTAACTGCAGCAATTCTAAGCGAATTTTTATAGCCATATGTCTGCATCTGTCCTGAAGCTGCAAGATCTGTATCACCACTGAATTTGTGTGTTTTGGGCAGTTGCTCACAACAGGCTTCAACACACCAAGGGTTGATCCTGTTATTTCATGCAATGACATCTTGACATGCAGAGTGGTAGCAGACACTTTGATGGAATATTGGCTTGGCTGTAACTTTTATTAGTAAGTGTGGAGAGAAGGTGAGGCCAGCTGTGGTGTACTAAACCAATCGTGATACTTTCCCAAAAGCAAGATTTGTCAAGTAAGCAAAGTGATTTTTGATCACAGGCTTTCACCTGTCTAATAATATGACACTAAATTGCAAACCAGTATGAACAGGAATACTTGGTGTTGAAGTTATCCTTTTTTCATGTTTTCAGAAGTTGTGCTGTATTTATCAAGTTGATTAGGTTGATACAGTCTAGCTATATTTTTATAAATAAGTGTTTTAAGAGCTGTAGTGTGTTTCAGTATGGGTTTACGTGTTACACATGAAGACAAGCATGTTACACGAGTCAGAACTGACTGTCCACGTGCATATAAAACTTTACCTTAATAGTCCCTTTATAATATGAAAAATTGCATGGGTATACAAGTTTATGACAGAAATCTTAATCTTTTCCCTCATATATAAGCCTATTTTCCTACCTAACATAACAAATTTCGTACCCTAACATTACATCCCAGGTAACGAGTGATAGGATGAGAGGAAATGGCCTCAAGTTGTGCCAAGGGAGGTTTAGATTGGATATTAGGAAAAATGCTTTTCATGGAAAGGTTTGTCAGGCATTGGAACAGGCTTCCCAGGGAAGCAGTGCAGTCACCATCCCTGGAGGTGTTCAAAAAACATGGATAGAGCACTTAAGGACATGGTTTAATGGTGAACATGGTGGTGGTGCTACCTTGGTGGTTGTGATCTTGGGGGTTTTTCCAGTCCTAACAATTCTTTGATCTTGTATCTGTAACATTTCTTGGAGGAATTGGAATTTATGTTAAATGTTAACACACTTTTAAGCACAGGGCTGTTCAGCTACTCTGACTCTTAGGTCATACATGGCATTGATACAACTTGACAAAAAACTCTTCCATTGGATGGTATTCTGGATCATGTACATTATCAAGTCACCATTTCAGTAGTTTAGGAATTAGTTTTACTAGGAATTTTGCCATGGAAAAAAAAAATCTACCTATTCTACATAATGATGCATTTTTGGCTTGCATTCTCTAAAATGGCATGAGTATTGATTAAATACTGTACCTGTTAATCATTGGTCTTTCCCAATTTGCTACTAAATTTTTTTTACCTCTGTTCAGGAAGGAGATCCTTTTGAAAGTAATGAGTTATGTGTCTGGAACACTGTTTTAGGGTGGTAATAGGAACACTGTTTTAGGGTGGTAATAATTTTGCCATTATAAGAGTCTTGAATTACAGTTGAAGAGGAGATGACTTCTCACATGGCTGTTTGATTCTGCACATTCATAAAACTTCACGCAGAAATTAATCTCATGTCTTCGTGCTCTAGTTTTTTTCTAAATGTATTCAATAAAATTCTTATTACATGCTGGTTGCATTTGGGGTTGGTTTTTTACTTCTTTTGTTATGGGTGAGAACTTCCCTGTTAGTTTGCAACATGGTTGTTGAAATAAAATGTAAGTGGACATTTTCCACATGTGAGTTTATATAGGAGGGAAACTGCCATTGCCAAGGAGTTTTTCCCCACCTGTAGTTCCTTTATTTGCTTGTTGCTTTCTAATGCTACAGCCCCATCAGGATATGTGAGTTTTGCAGAAATCTGAGTGTGGTTACTGAGATGAGGGCCTCTCTCATTCACAGAAATAGTTTGGTCGAAGAATTTTGAGCTGTCACAAACTTAACAGAAGTGGAATAATTCCAGACACAGCGGCTGTTTCTAAAGTTGCTGAAGATACTGTTGCTCGGTTGATTTTTTTCTGGTTTCTTGGAAAAATAAGATACTTTTCAAAACCTCTGGCATTCACTCAGTGTAGAAGAAGGTTCACCTCTTGAAGCCTGATATCTTCTATGGTTATAAATACTTGGTTTTTCCCCAAAGTTTGGGTAGATGGTTTAACCAGAGGGTAACCAAGGTACTGTCACAGACGTTACAAACTAATCCACAGTGTCAAATGAGTGTAAAGCACAAAAGGAAGCATCCTTTTGAATAAAATATTTTTGTTACCTACTGGAAACAAGTATTTGAAAAATTAGTTCCTTGTTAAATTTTAATGAAAGCTGCATTGCAGCAAAATTCATTTAAAGCTACCTGGAGGCAGAGCTGTTACCTTACAACGATCTGTGAAATACCTTTAGTCCAGAAACCTTGTTCTCTGAAATGTGATTTAAACCTATGATAAATATTGATACTGCAGTATTATTGCTGAATTCCATGCTTGGGAGAAAACTAACCTAATGTGCTTATGGCCTTATGTGCTTAACCTAATTTGTTCCTCCTTAATTGGAAATCAGGCTTGTGTATGGGGAGGAAGAGTTGATACAATGTGCTTCTGTACCCCAAGGGACTTAATTTTAGGATTTTTTTCAAGGGAATGTGCCTTGTAATCAGGTTATATTGTTATATACATAAACAACCCAAATTTTAAATGTTCTGCCCATAGTGAAAGCAGTTAACATTTGAAGTGTCTACTCATGAGCATAACCTACAATAAAGAGGTAGTTTAAGTTCTTTAACTGCGGCTTTGTGAACTGGAAGCTTGTCATCTCTTCTGTTACCAGAGTTTTACTTCAGTGAATTAGTAACTTAACTGGGATGCTTGTACTTCCCGAGAGCAATTAACAGCTGTAAAGAAGAGAAGGCTGGTAAAGTGAATGGAGAATATTGAAATGTAGTTGAAAATAACCTTTTAAGAGAAAGATTTTCACATGTTAATAGAAGAATTAAATAATCCAGAGAAAACATGTGAAGGATAATACAAAGCAACAACTCCCAACTGCTAAACTTGACAGTGTTTCATAGTTTTCTCATGTGTCTTTGTAAGGGTTCACCTCCTTGCTGTGTGAGCACCGTGGCATTGGTCAGCACTTCTTTTGCTGTTATTTTTCCTCAACATTTTACTTTACAACACAGCCAATTAAATTTGTGGCATTTGTTATTAAACAGTTGTATTGGCACACATTGCCTGTAGACTGGGTATGGCTGGGACATGTACAATGGAAAGTGGCCAAAAACTTCAGTGTGGTTGAGTGGCGATACCAAAATGCTGAGTGGATAATTCTTAAGCTAAACCATGTGTAATTTTAATGAGTTTTTGTATTTCACAGTTGTATTATATAATGCACATATGTTTTACCTTTAACTGTCCCATAAGGGTGCTTAAATAAGCATAACTATTCAGGAGTATATTGCAACCTGCGGCGTTGTATGTCCTCCCTTTTCCTCCATACATTGCAGGTGTTCTTCACTGAAGTTGTAAGTGCAGTTTTGTGCAGACTGAGCAGTAGCTGTGGGAGAGCTGATAGATTTTGCCAGAGCTTCTCCATATTCTGGTAATTGTGTTTTACTACAAAACAGAGCATAATGGTGCCTGAGAGGCAAGTGCCGAGTCCTGCAGTTGCACTCTGAATTCTATACATATATCTGGTCCTCCGGCAGGTGTTTTTTATCAGACTGCAGATGACAAGAATGATATTTGCAAAACCAAAGTCCAGTCAGCCTGCATTATGTGAGCACGGGTGGTTTGAAAATACAGAAGGAAAAGCTGGGTTCATTTCATCTGTTTCTCAGGTTTACCAGGACTGGACACTAAGTGTGTATATGACTAAGGGTAAGTAGCTGTCCTTAATGATTGTTCTTTAAAAAACTTGTGACCTCCCCCAAGTAGTCCCGAAGTGCTGATCTCTGCTGACAGTTCAATGAACATGGGATTCCCATGGCTGGTAGCATGGCAGAAGCTTCATTCCAGCTCTGCAGGGTCCCTGAACCTGCCAGGCTTGCTTTGTCTAAACTTCTTTTAACCTGCCTGCAGCTTTGTTCTGGCTTGTTCAGCTGTTGAAAGTTTTCTCATGGCCAGGTGGCTATTGTCTTACTTGGTTTACCTTGTTGCTCATTCTGTAGCTGCTTGGTGTAGACATATTCTTTATATAACTACTAAAACTAAAGCAGGTTTACGGTGCAGAGCAACATCCTTCTGATTCTAGTGCCATGTCACAGAGGGGTACAAGCAGGGGCCTTGAAAACTGGGGCATGGGTATAGAGGACCACAGACATGGGATGATTGGAGAAGGGGCACTTCTGGATAGTGGAGATCCCAGGAAGATAAATAGCTCATAAATATTATAACTGCTTTGTTACTGAAAGGTTTGTAGTATCCTTTGTTCTTTTTCTTTTGTAGTAGAGACTAATTCTTTGATCACACAGCTAAGATTTCAAGCATACCAACAATGAACCTGTCTTTACTTACGAAGTGTGTTTCTTTCTGCCTGTAATAAGACTGGCAGGGTGTTTGTGTTTGACTCCTCTTCTGTGGCAGTGGGCAACACTACCACTCCTGTCAGTGCCCACACTCTTGCAAGGATAGTGCCAGGGTAATTTGGTGTGTGCTGCAGGCTGAAGAGAGCCTTAGTGCAGGCAGGAGGTGTCCAGGCATGCAGGCTCTGGTGGAGAGTATGGAAGTATGGCTTGGGAGACAGAGCTGAGGAAACAAAAGCAGTGCTTCAGTAGGGGGGTGTTGGTTCCAGGAATATCTGAAGGGATGAGCGACCTCAGAGAGATCTAAATCTTTCAGTGCTCAGTGTTCACAGCTGACCATGTTTCCTCTGCCTGAACTGCTTCTTCTAGGTTACATAAGGGTGTGTTGTCACAACAGTCACCGTGTCCAGCAGCTGTGACTTGGGTTTCCGTCTAAAAATACAGCCAAGTTTGGAAGTAACGTGGATGGCAGTATCAGGAATACGTCAGCTGCACTGTCAGCAAGCTAGCAAAGCACATCTGGGGAAGGTGCCATGTAAATTTAGCAAGTCTATTCTTATCTGATACCTTCCTGTGAAATGCTTTTCTATTATTGCCTCTCCTGTTCTTTCCCGTAGTGAAAAGTTGGAATGTGTTTGGAGTTTATTTGAACCAGGTCCAGCCCTCCCTCACAAAGTGCCTAACAAAGCACTCTTACTCCTCCTCCTCCTCCTCTTCCTCCTCCTCCTAGATTCTTTGAGCTCCCCAAGCTGAAGAAGATGTTTAAGGGTGCAGGATCCATCAGGAGAAGCACTGTGTTGATGCTGACAGGAGCATCCTTGACTTCATAGATTCTAACTGGCACAAGTCTCAGTGGTGTAATGGGAACAATCTTCTACCTTAACAAAGACTGCTCACTAAATTCAGCTTCTACTGGTTTCTCTAAGGACACTTACTGTGAGCAGGTGCTGTTCAGTGAGGAACAGAGCACTTTGGTTCTGCTCAGAACAGCACAAGCAGGATTTCTGTATTCCATTGGATAAGTGTTGTCTTTGCTTTGCCATAGGGAAGTTCATGATGTTCACCATCATTCAGCTTTTTCAATAGCACTGTCCACTGTACATGGAAATCACATGAATGAAACTAGAGGAAAAAAACAGGTCATGCTGAGTATGTCCAATTCCTACCAGCTGCAGAGAGAGGTCCCCAGATGAGTTTGACACAGTGTCACCAGGAGATTCCAGCACCCAGTGTTACAGATTTCTTTCCAAAGGCAAATCAAAGGTATTTGAACCATAAGACAATCTGAATCATAGGATCAAACAAAGGTTTGGGTTGGAAGGGGCCTTTAAAGCCAATCTAGTCCAACCCCATTGCCATCTTCAGCTAGATCAGGTTACTCAGAACCCTCACCCTGAATGTTTCCAGGGATGGGGCATCTACCATCAATCTGGGCAACTTGTTCCAGTGTTTTCCCACCTGCATTGTAAAAATCTTACTTGTATCTAATCTAAATTGACCATTCTCCAGTTTAAAACCATTACCTCTTGTACTAATGCAACAGGTCCTGCTAAAAAGTTTGTCTCCAAGCTGAATTAAACTTTGGAACTGATTTTCTAAAGAGACAATTGACAACCCAAATATCCAAGTGATACTTGGTCCATCCAAGTTTAATTTTGCCAGATTATTTTGCAGCCGCAGTCTAGACTACAGAGTCAGTTTCTCCCAGTTGTAGGATTCACTGATTGCTTCAGCCAGTCTGAGTGAAGGAACTGTGCAAATGGAATTGGGGAAGGACAGAGTAGGTGATCCAGTGTTAGCCATCTGTAAAGAGAGTGTGAAAAATTCCCTTCCCACACTTTGATATTATGGGCAGGCAGAGCTACACTTTGGATTGGGGGACAGCAACAGAGGCTTGTTTGCTTATCTATAGAACATAAGATCCTACTCATTGAGAAAGGAAAGGGAATTGGAGCTCTGAGTAACTGATTCTTTCAATACCAAGAATAAGGGATTTTGTGGAAATCAGTATAAGCCATTTATAAGTGGTTTGGTTTCCTTATTTATAAAGGTTTGGCTATCACTCTCCCTCAATAGAAATTAATAGACAGGAATGGAAATAGATTTAATCTATTTTGTATACTTCTCAGGATGTAGCTGGTCATGATGAATCTCACATTCACACAGTTATCAATTAAGTTGACACGAGGAACAAAGCGATCAATGCCAGCTGTGCACTCAGCCTGTTGTGAGCTGTAATTTATTCTTACAGCTTCAAACAGCACAGGGAACAAGGAGAGATTGTATGTTCTTTTGCAGCAGCAAGGTAATAATAGTACAGAACCTCAAAGGCTAGCTACCACTGAAAGAAAAGAGTATGTTTACTGGTGAAACATTTGTTCGCTGGTTTATACATTTCCGTGAATGAAGGAGGAAGCAAGTTTCATCAAATATTTCCTTTCTAGTAGAAACTCCTTGTTTGCCTTATACTCTGATAATGCTACAGCAGCGACAACTGGCAGATCCAAGGTTGGCTGCTGCTCATAAGGAAGAAGCACTAATGGCTTTTTCCCCACCACCTAGATATCCTAACCCTCCCTTGGGGGCACATTCAGTACTGCCCATTGCAGTTAATGTAAAGTTATGATGGAGCAGGAAGGGCACACGATTCGGAGAAAGGGGAAAAAAAACCCAGTGCAGTTATGTACCAGGCACATCATTGCAAGATATTCTCAGACAATAACTTCAGCTACAGATATGAACTTACTAACTGTGAGTGTCCCCGGTTAGGTACAGAGAACCACAAAAATGTAGTCACTGTTCATAGGATCATAGAATGGTTTGGGTTGGAAGGTACCTAAAGATCATCTAGTTTCAACACCTCTGCCGTGGGCAGGGACATTTTCCACTAGACAAGGTTGCTCAAAGCTCCATCCAGCCTGGCCTTGAACATTCCCAGGGACAGGGTGTCCACAGCTTTTCTGGGCAACCTGTGCCAGTGCCTCACCACCCTCACAGTAAAGAATTTCTTCTACTCTAAACCCACCCTCTTCCAGTTTGAAGCCATTCTCCCTTGTCCTATCACTACAAGTCCCTCTAAAGAGTCGCTCTCCAGCCTTCTTTAGATTCTGGAAGGCTGTAAATAAAGTCTCTGAAGAGCCTTCCCTTTCCTAGGCTGAACAATCCCAGCTGTCTCAGTCTTGTCCTCATGGGAGAGATACGCCAGAGCTCTGATCATCGTGGCCTCCTCTGGACTTGCTCCAAGTCCATCCCTGTTATGTTGGGGCCTCAGAGCTGGAAGCAGCACTCCAGGTGGAGCCTCACCAGAGCAGAGGGAGAGAATCACCTGTTCTGTGCCCCAGCATCAACTACTCTTGTCTCTTATGTGCGTGCTGGCAAGGTCAGTTTTGCACTCCATTTCCCAACAGAAGAGGTAAAGCATGGACTGTGGAAGTGTAATTTCCTCTTCATGTGCCTAAGGCTTGACTTGTGAAAAGCAATTGAACAGTAAATTATGAAAACAACATCCACAGGTACACAATTCTTCATCTTTCATGGAGGCTTATTGGAGGGGATGCCAGTGAAAGCCTCTCTTCTTGGTGGCATATATCCCTCAAAACAACTTCCCACAGGAAGTAAGTTCTGGTTCCCTTGTTTGAATTCAAGGCATCTGAGATGAGAACTCCTCTGTCCTGCTTCTCTAATTCTGTCCTTTTTAGTACCACATCTGTTCTATTCCCCATAAAACAAAGAGGATTTTATTCCCACAACCTGGTGCAATTTATGGTTGTGAGAAAAAGTGTAGTATATTTTGCATTAGAGAAGAAATTGGTTAGTGTCAGCTCCCACAAGCTGGAATGCGACTCAGTAAAATTCTAGCAATTTTATTCATTTTAAAGCATGTAGATTAGAATTACATCTAAAGGGCAAATGAAGCAAGATTTT
The DNA here is from genome assembly GCA_013397055.1 of Pachycephala philippinensis. Taxonomy (NCBI): domain Eukaryota; kingdom Metazoa; phylum Chordata; class Aves; order Passeriformes; genus Pachycephala; species Pachycephala philippinensis. Next base: position 849,622 of record VWZT01000183.1, read on the forward strand.
TTTTTTTTTCTTTTTTATACAAATTAAACACTTTTGTACAACTGGCCTTCTCATGCATTTCAGTTCCTTTTTGAATGTAAAATCAGCTCCTGCTGGGAAACGTTCTTCAGGTCTTATTTGAAGACAGAATTATCTCAAGCCCCATGCCAATAGTAACAATGCCCTCCAGCTCCTTCAGATGGAAAAAATATGAAAGAGATCACCCAGGAAAAAATAAGAACAAAAGCTGCCATGGGTTTGGAACTAGAGAAAGGGCCAAAAAGAGCAGGGAGGTCAGCTTTTGGTTACCCCCCAAAATCTTTATTTTCTGAAGTGCAGATAAAGGAGGGAGATGCACAGTGACTTTCAGAGGGATGGACATGCACTCCACTGAGAACATGTGTTTCTATTTCTGCATATAAACAGCTGTTTTCTCTGATTATCAGGAATGGCCAGTACTGCTTTGGGTATCAGTAGGAGGGTCACTTTTTTATTTTTTTAAGGAAAAGAAAACAAATCAGTGTAAAGAGCATTCACCAGTCCTGCAGAATGGATTCTGAAATGCAGAGATGCCTTTGATGTCTAATATTATAAAAGTAATTATCAGAACAAGATAAATGGACAGGCCAAGTGTTACATTTTCTTTGTCAAAATGTGTGCTGTTGATCACTGCTATGGACAAAATTTGCAGGTAGCTTGGCAAATAATGTTTTTTGTAACTGTACATCCAACACATTGGGTCCTCAAAGTTGGCAGATCTCTCAGAAAATTTTAACCAGAAACTGATTGTTCTGCTTCCCCTGCTTCCCACTTCTCCCCACACGCAGATTTGCTTTCATCCAGGGCTGTTCATAAAGCTGCAGTTCTGTCAGTACCAGAGAGGCAGCAATTCCTAGCTCAGGAGTTCTGTGACACACGGAGCTCTGCTCACCTGCCATGCAGTTTGGGAGGCTGGAGACTCAGGTGGAGCAGGCAGTCGGGGAGACTGGGCCACTGCAGCAGCCTGACAGCTCTGCGTGCCAGGCTCTGCTGTGGGAGTTTTCAAAGCCATCATCTTATGCCACTTCCTGCAGTGTTCCTGCTGCTGCCTGCACAGTGAAGGCTGCAATGGAAATCTGCCTCTTCACTTCTTCCCAGGCTTCATGTTGATCAGCTTTGCTTTCAATATCAAACACGGCATCATAGATTCCTGGGAAGGATTCTCCTGCATATTTGTTGTGGCTGCTTGGAGCAAAGATGATGTGTCTGTGGGGAAAGAAGGAAAATGCAATTATACTAAACAAAAGAAACTCTTAATGGGGTGTGTGTTCATTGTAGGTGTGCTATATAGAGCAGCTGTGGATTCCAGGAAGATCAGAACTTACTAAATACACAGGAAATTGGTCTTTAAAAAGACAGGAACAGTCCCAAGCGCAAAATCTATTGGAAAGGGCACAGATTTAGGTCAGGTGGCCTTCTCCTTGGGAAGAGATGATGCATATGTCTAATTAGGAACAAAACCATGTTACACTTTTTGAAAATGGAAGTTCGACAAACCTGCTAAAGTAATTTGTCAATCTGGAACAGGGAACAAAACTAGTTATAGATGTGTTGTGAGAAATGGAACAGAAAACTCAAAACAACTAAGTAGCTGCATGATGGTCAGCAGATGACTTACCTGGGAAAGGAATTGAAAAGGAGGGGGGAAATAATCTATGGGTGAATTCTTGAGAAAAGCATGAATTCTTCAGAAAAGAAGTGATCATATTGGATCAGAACTGCACAAAAGTATCAATCTTATTTTTTGGTGTGGGTTTGTTTCCTAAATAATGAATAGCTGCAGATATGCTCTTAAATTGATTTTAACTATGAAGTATCAAAGTACATTAACAGCATGTGAAAGAGTCCCCTCAAATGAAAAGAAACATTAAAATTACATTAATAAATGCAAGCAAGTAATAAATAACAAAAAACCCCAGACAGCTCTAAATGATACCTAACACCCAACAAGAAAATCTCTAGAAAGAAATTACTTAATTCTTCCCAAAGTGTGAATGACAGTTTATCCTAGGAGGATTGGAAGTGTGATTCTCAGTTCTACCTGCCTGAAGGACTTCTGGCATGGCGTGAAAGCCATCCATCAGTGAGTCAGATATATCCAGTTGTTAGGAAAAGGGGGATACTGAGAGCAAAGTGAGGTAGTCACACCCCTGACACTGAATTCTGGGTTCTTGTCAGGTATTCCCAATAAAAGAACTGGGTTTCTACAAAGGATATAGAAGTTAGTGGTTTAAGCTTTTTGGAGCACCTATAGAATCAGCCAAAGCTGGGACAGATGGGGCTCTGCAGCACAGCTCATGGGCCTTTACGCTGTGTCGAAAGGTCTCTCCCTCTCCAAACTCTCCTCAAGCTCTCCCTTCTCGTCTTCTCTCTTCAACTGACCCTCACTACAAATCTGTTCTCATTGTTGTCTCCCTTTTACTCTACCCTCTTTTCACCTTTCTTTTCAGTACAGTTCATTCTCCGCTCAATCCTCACTTTGCAGATGTTCACAAGAGCAAGTTGTAACAGCAGTAGTACTGAACACCTACAAGTAAAAAGCAGAGTATGATGGTGTTGTGCTAATAAAAAGAGAGCCAAAAGAGAGGAATTTGGCTTCACAAGACTGATGTAGCCAAGGAGTTCTCCTTAAGGTTTATAAACAAAGTCCACTACTCACTGAATTGTATTTAAAGAAATGTGTTGAACTGTAATTCCTCTGAGACCTGTACAGCAATTCACCTAACCAGTCAGCTGCAAAAATACAGTGACTTAGACAGCAGGTCAAGAAACTTTTAGCCTCACCTGTAAAACTTCCTTCCTGGCAAGCCCAGAGGGTCAGTGAAAGCTCTTTCTATCAACATCAGCTGATCATTCATGATGCGCACTGCAAGTGAGCTGCAGGAGAGGGAGACGGAGAAATGTCACACAGTGGGGAAACATGACTTCCCAGTTTCATTTAAAACACTTCTCTCTTTTTTTTTTTTCTGACGGAAAAAGAGAAAAAAAGACAAGTGTGGTCTACAGTTCACAAAAAGGATGAGGTTTTGCAAATGGAGATACTGAATCCATGTTGTATTAATGCATTTTTATTTCTGTGTTCAACAAGATTTCACACTACGCAAAATAAAATGGGAAACTTTCTGAGAGTGTCAGATACTTGCTTAGTGTTAAATGGCGCTGGAAAGATGCCACTTAAGAGAGGGGAGGAGAAGGCTGAGATTTACATCAAGATGAAGATACTTAAATTTTGGTGTCCACCCATAAGCCAAATGTCCATAGTCCTGTTCTAGTCTATACAGTAACACAGTAAATGGGATTCAGCTGCCTAAACACAACTGGCACCGTATGTGGCCTCCAGTCACTGCACTCAGAGGGCACAGGAGTCCTGCAGGGCCCTTAGCCTTGGAAGTATCATACAGATACCTCAGATACTCTGAAGCATCATCCTCTCTCCTTGAAGTGTGCTGAAAGTACAATTCTGGCATCACCTACAACGCTCAAATGTAGGTGTCTAAATAGAGATCTCAGTCCAACTCTAACTTTCATTGCTACCTGCCTTTCCATGTATTACAGTAATTTTAATGATAACCTGATACTAGTAATAAGCTCTATAGCTCATACTATCAATCACAGGAAACATTCTTGTATCTGGGAGTTATGGGGAGTTAATTCATCTTAGCAGATACTGCCTGTCTCAGAGTCAAGGGTTCTGTTCTACACTAATCAGAGAGAATCCTTGCGTAATAGAAGAAATAAAGAATTGCCACTCTGGGTACCTAACGCAGATGTAAAATATATACATATACATATATAACTCTTTTTTCAGACTCACTCTTTCTTGTCAACTTGATCAAGTCTCCTGTGAAATTCAGCAGCAGCCCTTGAGAAGTTCACCACAGCAGAAAAAAGAGGATCTAGGAATGGAAGGACTACATGAACAACTTCATAGTATTTACTAAGCCAAATATACCTTTCAGTTGCCCAGTGGGAGAAGAACTACATTTGTCTTGCTGATATAATAGCATTAATTTTGTTGTCTTTACATAACTGATTGGTTTCCCTAGTGCAGACTTTAAAGAGCTGCACTACTAGCAAATACCTTTTGCAATGAGACCAACAGTAAAGCAGAGTGCTTGGTAAAGCTTTCACAACCATACATCATCCCTCTGCCTTGCAAGGAAAAAATTGGCTGTCATTGCAAACTGAGAGCTCTGCAGTTTCCTGTTTAACAAATGCACTGCAGCGTTCAGGTATAAAAAGCCTGACTTCCATCAAAAATACCAGCTGTTCCAGAGGGCTGCAGAAGAACAGCAGGATTTCACTCCAGGAGAGAGATGTCCTATTCACAGCACAACAGGAGAGTGTGATACGTGCACTGAACAGTGTTAGGTGAGGCACAAAAGGCACAGCTGTCATGGCACACAGTGACAGACACAGTGGATGAAAGCAGCCAAGTCCTGAGCTTGCTGCACGCTGCAGTTGCAGCCCAGGAGGTGTCTCTGCCTGGTCCCTCCGTGCTGTCCTGCCGTGCTGCCACTCAGACCCCAGGGGTTTGCCTGGCTGCATACAGGCAGGCTGGCAGGAATGGCTGCTGCTTTTTCCTGCCCTGTCCCTGCCAGTATGTCTGAGACATGTGGAATAACTTACTTAGAGAAGCAGCAGGCCTTCTTTTTAATGGCAGTAGCAGCTGTGATGATTTTCTTGCAGAAGGCCCTATTTAATACAGACCTGGGAAAAGTATTGATTTATGCAAGTAATTTTTGTAGAATAAGTAACAGGTGGATGTTATGAGGCTAACTTCTGGCCCCACCAAAACTCAACTCAATTAGAAAGAAGGAAATTTTAAAACTTGTAAATTTTGACCAGGAGTTTCAGAAAACTTTGGCTAAACCACAGTATCCTCTCTTCGATCGTACATGAAGATGGGACATATGATTAGATCATCTCCTAAATCCAGTCCTCTGCTGACAACTATTATCCCTTCACTGTTTATAAATTTGTCACCCAATTTCATGTGACAGGCTTTCTGTTCCCAGGACTCCTATCAAAAGCTGTTCCTCAGTCTCATTTACTCTTCTATTCCTAGCAAACTTATTTATTCATCACAAGCCTACACTTGCTTATTCTTGTCTTAATGCTGTTGTTTAGTTGATGCAATTGGAGGCACAGGTTTTGTGTATCCAAGCTGTTTATGGACTGCGGCACAGAGGGACACGTCACCTTGTGAGGGTGAGAATTCACACTTGTCCACAGCCCTGTGGCAAGAGCTCTAAGTTTGCCAGGGGGCAGAGTTCTGCCCTGCTGATATCATGGCTATATCACAGCAACAGATTATATTTCAGAAGCAGCAGGAGGGGATTTAAGAGAGAAAAGAAAAAAAAAAGAGAGAAAGATCATCTGAAAATATGTAAGAAACTTTGTGTTCGTGTTCACTAGCTATTCAGTGTTGTCAATGTTGGCTATTTTAGAAAACATCACATTTCTTTTTTCCCCACTTGAAAACATTATTTCTTGATAGCATATGACTACAAGCACATATTTCATGAAAAAAAGGTTTCCAGCCTTCATTGTTGCAGAGGAACAGCTAAAATGTGAATCCAAATGCAAATAGGAACCTTAATCTATTATTTTGAAGGACAATTATATGATTTATTCAGGCTTAATCAACAATTTTCTGACATTCAGTGTTGTCAATATGCAATTCTATGAAAATGCTGAGTGAAATAAACTTTAATTTTCAGAGTATTGTAAAAAACACCTATGTTATTTAATGTACTCTGGTGCAATAGAATACCTAAAAAATTAGAAATTATAGCTTCATTCAAGAAATAATTTAAAATTCATCAGGCATCTAAGAAGACCCATGAAAATAATGAAAATACTGAAAAACATGCCTTGTAAAAAACGGTCAAAATGACATATTTATAGATTTATTAAGGAGAGGTTTCAGTGTTATCTGGGTGAAAAGAAAAGCTAAAAAACAGGATTGCTTCTAGATTCTAGGAACAAGGATAGATGCATTGGTCAGGAGGTAGTTTGTGCAACATCTAATCTGAAAACAGATAGAAACTCAAACAATGAAAATAAATGATTTCACAGAAATTTTGACAGATGTTCTACTACTGCAAAAAAAAAATAGATTTGATCTTACAAGATATGCTGCAGTGAACACTAAAACATATTGAAATAACTCCAGAATCTCAGACCAAATGATCCATCACACAAGGCTTCCTCTGTCTCAAGCAGCGTTTTTACAAAAAAGGGTGTCTTTTCAAAATAGTCAAGAATTTTTCACCTAAACCATTACATGAAGTTTCAAACGTAATTTTTAATTTTCCCCAAATGTGGGTTCCATTTGAGTTACTTACAATGTTTCACATACCCCAAACGAGGACTGCATCTCCAAAAGGTAATTTATGTCTCTAAATCATGGGTTTGTCAGATAGCAAGTGAATTAGGACTGACTGAAAAATCTCCTTGGTACAGAAACACAAGGAGTGATCAAGGCAAGCAGGAAAAAAGAAGAAAAAAGGGGGAGACAGAAAATGACTGTGGAAGCTATCCCAGCCTGGATGCACTCTGCTGCTTTAGACCTGTTTTATGTACTCCAGAGCAATGTGCTCAAGTGCTCAGCAAATGTACGAATGGATGTATTAATGCAGGAGAGCTGGAGAAGTGCTCCTGTAGCCTAAAAATGGCAACCAGGCATTGAGGGGGATGGTGAAGCTCCCCGGGGTCAGGTGAAGTGTTTGGCTAAGGAGGAATGGACACCCGTGTCCCTCAAGTTCCATGCAGTTGCCATAAGCACTTGACTTGTCTTCTTTTGTAAGCAAGGGAGTGAGAAGCAGGCTGAGCCACCTCTTTGTCCTGCATTTGAGGTCCTTGACTGCTCATGAACACTGTAATAATGCCTGTCATTAATAATATGCATGAAAGTTGTTATAACCCTCTCATCAAGACAATGTGTTAAACCTGGGTAGTGTTTAGGAAAAAAGTTAGACGCTCTTTACTGTGATGGCAAAATTCAAACAGGAAAGAAAGGAATTCATTTGCAGAGCTGTGACAGATGTAACATGTCCCTGCACGATTCTAATTAATCTAAGAAACAGTCTTGTGGTTGTTACTCACCAAATGATACTTTGTAAAGTTTCAGCTGTTCTTCGTGCTTCTTGGCCAATTTATAAATTCTGTTGCTGTATCCTTTTAAGGCTTCTCCGTAGTCTCTACAGTCGAATGGAATGACCTGGGAATCTGCCAGTTCATAAACCAGTTTGCCTCGTAACTGGGCAATTGTTAGCTGTTTCTTGAAGGTGGGGTCGTAAAATTTTTCCACTAGCTCAAATGTCTCATACACAGTGTGATAAACAGGATAATTGCTGAATTTGTCTGCTTTCTGGAAAAGAGCAAGAAAATTTGTCAATGCCCTCTATTCTGACTGCAGTTAAGAGATGTATTGATCACTTTATGACTCTGATGTTTTGTACGGTTTCCAAATCAAAAAAGCCATTTGCTACAAAACTCAACTTACTATCCTTCATTTTTGTGTGTTCCTATCAAAAAATTAAACCAGTCTGAATCCATGGACTGTTGCACAGGATTAAGTGAGCAGGCTTCCTTCTCTCTACCTCTCTACCTCACAGACCTGCCTTCAGTTCCATTGCACAGAGATTGCCTTCTACAAGAGTGAAAACAGTTTGGAGTTTGGATAGCAAAAGTCCTCGATCACAGCCCCTTTTTACCTTGTGTAGCTCTTTCTGAACACAACTATGGAAGATTTGTATATTAAGGGGGCTATTAATAGCATGGTGGAACAAACTATCCACCTTCAATCAGGCTCTATAAATACCTTTCAGTGAACTTGACATCCTATAGAATATACACACCACTGTAACATGTTTTATTCTCCAAACATTTAGGTTTCTTGCTAAATTAAGAAATGTCACTGATATACAAACCAGCCAAAGATGCTTTGAAACTTTTTTATTAATTATGAATAAATGCTTTTAACAGGATGACTGCTCAGCACTCTCAAACTTCTTCAAGCAATCTGTCAGACTTACCCTGTTCTTGGTGTAACGAGCTCTGCCTGATGCAATGCCCAGTCGCTGGAAATAAGCTTCAAAATCACTGCCTGACCCCAGTTTATTTATTCTGCATGTAGAAAAGACAACATCTTAGTGAGGGCACTTACTGAACAGTATGGTAGTAATTTATGCAAAATGCAGATATTTCAGAGAAATTGAGGTCAGTTCTTCTGAAGGGCACATCAGGGACACTAGTGGGATCAAAGACTAGATGAGTGGCAAGCTTAATTACTTAACTGATTTTATTCCAACACTCTGATGCAGTATCCAATATTGCTAGGAAGATCTTTTAATTGTAGCAATCCTAATTATGGCAGCGATGACATCAAAAATACAAACACTTTATGCGCAGGAGCCATAAAATTGTACCAGACGTGTCTCTGCCGTCTTAAAACATCAATCATCTATTTCCAAACTAATACGAATTGGGCAGCAGTGTGTGTAAAGACAGATGTGTTTGTGTACTTGGCACATTCCGCCGCAGAATCCAGGGCCGATAAATAATTCCCACTGCGGAAGGCACGGCCGGCGCCTGCGGGCCACTGCTGCCATCTGGTGGGGAGCTGCGGCGTGGCAGGGGAGGAAATGGCAGTAGAGAGACGTAGTATTTTAAGTATTTTCAAATGTTTAGGTTTGATGTTAAGTTTTAGGTTTACATGTCTGGCCTGGTGAATAATAAGTGTTTCTCAGCTTTAAAAAAAAAAAAAAAAGTTTCTTCTGTTCCAGCTGAAGTTAGTATACATTTCTGATTTCTGCAAGGAACTATTTGTATCAACTAAGAAAGATCAGATCTGATAGCTTTTTCAAAAGGAAGAAATCTCGGCGAGACTAACGAATCCAGAAACTCATCTTAGAAGGGCCAGAAACATGCAGAACATTTTGGCCAGATCACAAAAAGAGGAGGTTCTGTTTACCTTACATCAGTAATGCCACACTGTGAATAAGATTTATTCTGTCTGAGTCATAGGCTGAAAGAGTGTTTTGGAGTTCTAATACCTTCAAATATGAAGTCTTAATACACTCCTATATAGATTTGTAATGTAATACATTTACATCCATTGTATAAACAAGGAATAATTATCACAATTTTTTAATTACTGCTTTTTAATTACCACTCTAGGCAGCTTTTTTCAACTGAGCATTTGTTGATCCTAACAATTTTGATTTTATCTCATCTGATAGGTGACTAAACTATGTTTCGAACTCTTTCCCCACCCTGCTTTTTTTATTGCTTTCCACATTGCTTTTCTACTAATAAAAAGGCCTTTTAAAAGTGTGAGGTTTCATTTCACCACAAGCATAATGTCACCATCATTAAATAAAAATAATAAAATTTTATTTTATTTTACTATAAAAGATATTGCTAGAGAGTCACCTTGTGCTAAAAGGTTTTGTATTGCTGCCATAAATAGCACATCTCGAAAAATTCTGGTGAGTAGCCATGCCACGATATGATTAAAATATTGGGGGAAAAAACCCAAACATATTAACAACTTACCTGGGATAGGTATTATTTTCAGTTGCAGGATCTTTCTCAAGCCAGCTCTCATAAAGAGATTTATTTTCATAACCCTCATCAGGGCTTAAAATCTGGAGAGGGAAATATGATAATCTCATTGGAAGTACTTCTAACTAGACTCATTATCAAAGGAGATCTTCACAGCTCCCTGCATTGTTCTTAACCAGCAGTGTTGTTGCACTCAGGGAAGTGAATATTGGCATTTGTTACACACATTTATGCATTCCCAAGCAAGGAAAGCATGTCACAGGCACTTGGAACCATCCACAGACAGTAGGAAAGAACAGCTTAAAAGCTTTAGGATGCTACCTGGAGCTCATCTACTACAGGGGGAATGTGCGGGCACACACACAACAGCATATAAAATACTATGGGACTCCTCCAAAAACTAGGATGTCCCAGCTGCTTTCCTTTCAGCAGGCACGGGGAGATGACAACCACAAGCCTGTCTGCCCTGAGGTTTGCCCTGCACAGCAGCAATATTCTCTCAACAAAGCTAAACCTAAAATTTGACTGCTTGTTCTGTAGGAAAGGTACAAAAGAGCTGTGCTAGAAGGAAGGGTCCAAACCAGGTGTATTACAGCTGTGCCAAGGGGACTCAACCAAGCCTGGAGAATCATTGTGCAAGACACCATATGTACAAATGTAGGTCTCACCTTTACCTTAAAAAAAAAAACGCCAAAAGCTCTGTAATCAGGTTGGAAAAGGTAAGTATTAGTGCTGTCATCATGCTGCCAACAAAACTATGAAAGAGTATAAAATAAGTTGAGCAAAGCTCTTACAAAATCTGTGGCAGAGTAAAAATAAATCAAGACTCCAGCTCTGGTCCCCACCTACACTTAAACAACCTTTAATAGACACGGTCCTTTAAATTGATTTAAATTTAAACCTCTAAAATTAGTTATGATGTGCAGATGATTGGATTTTTTTTCCTCAAAATACAAAGCATAAATGCTCATGGATAGATACACAGTCCCATCATATTGTTGAGACTAATTCGACATTGAAAAATCTACAGACTCCAAATTGAAATTCCAAAGAGTTCTGACCTCTGAGATTCTGTCAGCAGCTAGCAGGAAAATAACAACTTTGTGAAATAACTGCTTGGCTGCTGTCATTTTCAGGGTACTTTGGCCAAGTCCTAGGGCTAAAGTGAAAACGGCAAATTAATAAGAGCAAGCTGAACTCTGACATATGGCAGAAAAAGCACTCTATGCTCTGGCAAAGATGTTATTCTGACAGCTCTGGTTGTTTAAAAAGCATTGGTCAGCTTTTTCATGCAACACTGAGAGCATAGTAAAACATAATATTTGACCTGACTTAGATCCAAATCTAGGCACAGCATAAGCTTCCTGCTAACTCAAGGGAAGATGCAGAGTTCTTTAAGTATAAATGCAAAAGAAGCAGTGATAATCACAGGGGAATTGGAGTTGAACTGTTGTACACACTGTCTGGTGGTGACCAAATGTCTAAACCCCAGCAGTAAAGCAGGGCCAAAAAGACAGTCAACAGCTAAATGTCCCATCAGTGTGCTGAGGACCACACTTAGATGAGAACTCCCTGAAGGAAACACTGCACGTGTACACTACACTTCTTTCTGGTGAGAACTGGCTCACTAAAAAACAAGAACAAAGAGATCTTTGGATGTTGGATAACTGGATGTTGGACTCCTTAATATGAACAGAATAAACTTTCCTTTGGAGATGCATAATCAGGGGTCAGGCTGCCAGGTTTTCTATTGTTTACATCATGCTTCTACTGTTAAAAGCTAAAATAACAGTGAATATGACATTTGGTTTTTTTAACTCAGTCTCAAGTACTTTGCATGGAACTTTAATGGAAGTTTTCTACTCAAAGCAGCAATAGTTGAATAGTTGACTTAAGAACAAGAGCGAGGTACTATTTTTAGCCCAGAGCACTTTTTTTTGAACTTTGTTTATCTTTCACAAGAAAATGTCTTCCTGAGTTAATGGCTTACTGCAGACAGAAAGTAAATTATTTTATCAAGGGCCCTGCAGCACTAAGGACACGAAAATTTTTATAGTCAAAAGAGAATGCTCTTCAGTGTGCCAAGTGTCAGAGCTAATATTTGAACAGCACAGCTTCTTCCCTCTGCAAAGATGAAAGATTAAGATAGAAAGAATTGATTGGAAAATAAAATGTAGAAAAGAAAATAAAATCATGGGAATAGCATAGATAAACCTCCCCAGATCTAAACCATGGCATTTCAGGTGGTAGAAGTGTACTGTGTTTGAAAATAACTCAGGATGAATGCATCTGGCAGGATGGGAGAGGGGTACCTGGAGTCATCCTACCAAGTGACATTACAGGGCAGGTTTTTACACTGGACCAAGTGACCTGTGTTCTCTTAAGATCAGGGGGGAAAATAGTTTGAGTTCTGTACATACAAAGGTAGACAACCCCATTTGGTCAAATGACTCTCATACTAAAGGCACCTATTTCTACCCAGGCCTTTACGGGGAGCCTATGTTGCTTAAGTCAGACAGAGCTGTCTTCTTTTAACTGAGATGAATCCACATCTGAGGATGGTGGCAATGGCTCATGAGAGGTGCCTAATCTGGTTAACTCCTCACATGGCCAATAAAGTTCTGTCTTTTAATGGATCACAACCTTTCAGCCTTATGATGATGTATCCTGAGAGGTGAAAGTAAAGGAGTCATGGTTAGACCACTTGTAATCATGCAAATCCATACATCAGACCTTTTACAAAACCTTCTCGATCCTTCAATATTTATCACATATTTCAGGGGCTCAGTGAGATATGGAGGAGATTCAGGGGAACAGACAGAGAGAAAATGGTAGCTAGCCAAAGTGAAAATTATTTCCTTCAATGCTTATCGCTTTGGAGACTTGATCTTGCTCAAGTGTTTTACCATCCTGTTTTTATTATTATTATATTTACTATATATTGCAAATAAGATCCTACTTATGTTAGTGACACATTTCAATCCTTTTAAGAATACTGAGGAGCTGTGAGCATGGACTGTCTACTGCTGATGGGATGTTTTGCTATTCATTTTGGTGGAATCAAGACTCTTCCAGCACAGCAACAATATAAATCCGGTATTATTCAAAAACGCAATTTTATCAAATAAACTTGGACTCTTACTTATTCTTAGAAAGGCAGAAAAAAATAGACTGATTCTGTACCTCTTTTGTCAGATTATACACCAATTTGTAGAGAAGAGGGGTACAGTCAACTCTTAATGTGTAGTTACCTGAAAATAAAACAAAGACATGGAAATTTTCGCTTCATGTACCAGTGGCATTATCTTCTTAATAGATTCAACCCTGCAGTCCTTTCTTAGATAAACTTTTTGATTCTAAGGCAAGAATTTATATCTTGCCTCAGAATATATACAGAAATAGATTGCATGGTCTCACTGTATGAGCTACTGCCACTACATGACAATGATGTATTGGTTATAGGACATCCACAGTAATGTAATTAAGCCTTCCCATAGCTCTAAAGTATGCCTAATTATCCCTCATTAGCTACAAGCCCTTGTCACTCATACACTTCCCAAAGCTTTTGTTAAACAGAAGGCAAAAAGTAAGATGATTGAAAAAAATACCAGATAACCTTAATGATGTTTCCAAGTGGAATCAGTATTTGAGAACTGGAAATCCAAGCCACAAAAGTGCTCAAAACAATGACCTGCTTTTCTTCTTTTCGTTGCCATAGGACAATAAATAGAAATAATTTGCTGTCCAAAAACTGGTGTAAGAAGTGTTGTGGAGAACATATGATGACAAACAAAATCATTCTCAGACTACATGGATGCTATGAGTCTACAGGGGATTTTACTGCTCAGTCAGGTGAGAGATGTCCAAGATACTTAAACCAGCACACTGAACATAGTGTTCTTTTCCTTATTACATACTTCTTTTCCAGTTGTTTTGCTTTCACATTTTCTTTAATGCATAAAGCAAGAGACATGTTTGAATAATCAAGATTCAGAAGAAAATTGTTAAGGCAGCAGCATGTTGGCTGCAAACCAACTAAAAAATATGCGTTACAATCCATGGTGAGAATATGAAGCAGTTGTAAAGCCATTATTTCATTCGTGAGATTTTCTAGGCGTGAAATTCTGCTCCACTTTTTACACAGCATGCAGGCTGCACAAATGAAGGAACAGCTCTAACCCTCCTTATTCCCCAGCTCCAACTGAGCATTTAGAAACTGGGTTTGGCTTTTCTTTCTTTCCAATCCTTTTGTGACAGACAAAATTTTCAGCTGACAGGAATAAAAAGAGTTCCTACATATGCCTGTTGATATCCATTTTATTCACACACAGGAAGCCCAAATAAGTTGGGTTTGACATGGGAAGAGCAATGCCCTAAATAACTGAGGTTATGATTCAGAGCAGCTTCACAGGACTCTTCTGACTATTATTTCACCACAGACAACAGCAAAAAAGGTCTTTCTGTAATAAAGTACAGCATCATTTCAGAAGGATTTTGTGAAATCAAAAAAAAGGCCAGTTTCTAAGCAGCATTCCTGAATGACACATTCTTCTCATAGTCTGAAGGACATAGTAAATTGGATAATGGTACATAAGGGTTTTTTTGTGAAACACTCTTCAGTGCTTATTTTTCTAGAAAAGTCCCGCTGTAGTAAATATATAACTCCCTGCTCCTGGCAAACAACAAAGGTAAGCACACTGGTTGAAAGCACCAAAGCGTCTCCCACCCCCACAAAGTGTAAGCCTGAGGTCTTATAATTGTAATAATTTACAGTCTCAAAATATTATCATTCCACAGGGAAAGGAGCTGGAGCTGTGATCAGGACAAGGACCAGACTGTCATATATTAAAACTACGACTGTAAATTAAGGCTAATGCTGTTAAGAGACAGTTTAACATACAGAATGCTCAGTTCATTAGCACAGAATAATAAACTCCTCCAGAGGAGACATTCTGGACTCAGACACATGGACTGCAGCTCATGGATGGCACTATTTGCAAAAGAAAGCAGCACGAAAATTTAAATTGTTCTCTCTCTCCACTTAATTCTGTATTTACAACACTTATTCTGTATACCACAATACCTGTCTCAAGCAATAAATAATTCACAGAGAACTATTAAAAATTACATCTGTGAAATAAGGTAAGGTTAAAAATAAAAGACCCACCTTCTATAGAAGAATCTGAGTTGATGTAAGCGACTGCCCGTTCCTGAAGGATTTTGGCATTTTCCTAGGGTTGTAAATGTGTAATTGTTACTTTCAATTAGTGGCTTTCAGTCAAGAGCATGTTAAGTGCACTGTTTTTTACCACATTGCCTTTAAGATCTCAGTCAGGATAATTACCACTGTGTACCTTACTAATTATATTGCTTGAGGATGGGTAAAAGATCTGGGCACATGAAATTCACTATTCCTTTCTGGGACTTAATTTGTTGTGGAAAACATCCACAAAATGTAGGTGCTGCCTGCTGCATCACACAGGAGCGAGTTGCAACAGGAAAATTATTGAATAGAATTGTAATACGGTAAAATAGGCTTATTACATGCATTTTAGCTCTGCACTTCAGGACTTTCTGAACATGCAACATGTGACTGGGAGGTCAGCCAGAATTCCTCCATGCTCTTAATCCCTAGTTATTCATATGTGCTCCCAGCACTGAACTCAATTTGAACACTGATAAACTGAGTACTCCTGTCATTTCTACAATCTTCCATTTCAAAAAGGGATAAGTCAAAGCACTGAAATTCCCTACTAAAATGCAGTTGACTATTTTGAGTGCACTAAGCCTTGATTTCATGCTAAATATGTACACACACATCTTGTTTATTTTTTTTGCAAACTGGTAATTATGTTTGAAATGGATATTCTAATCAGTAAGTGGTATTTCACCAGGTTTTGGCTTTGTGACAGATATTTTAATTAGGTTAGCAATTGTTACTTGATTCATTCAATTTATAACCCAACTAATAATTTGTAAGTCATGTGAACTAAAATTTTAGTTGGTAATTGATAACTACATAATGAAATTAGTGTCTAAAAAAAACAGTAGAGGAGACCCTGTAAAAAATATGAAGGGAGGGAGCAAGCCTGTATACGCCTACGTGGGGCCTTGCATATACGCGAAATCATATTTTCAACATCAAGAAATTCCATTGTTTATGAGCAGTGGAGATCGCCTGTGTAGCAGAAGGATGTTGCCACAGTTGCAGTCTTTCTGTTACACAGAAGATGGTGAATATCATGGGTTAATTTTCCTCGAGATTTAATACATGACAGATCTGGCAGCTGCAGAGAAGAGGAATGTAAGCTGTGAGGAATGTCTCTAGAGAAACTGAATCTAATTTAGGTCTAAAAGAGTAGTAATGCACACCATCAAGATGAAGCAAGGAAACAATAATATCAAAGCACAGGTTCAAATATGAACTGTGCTTACAGTTTTCTAACTTTATACAGGTGCCATTTCATGAAATAATGAATGATAGATTACCAGATACAAAATTATTAAACAAAACCCATTACAGAACAGCAGTAGCAATATTTGACAAATAGAACATAAGAAAACTCCCTAATTTATTAATGCCTTGCTCAAGAGAAATTGATCCTTTAAGTATTATTGTTTCGTATGCCTCCCAATTAAAACAATTGTGTGTTTTTTTCTTGACAGCACCTAAATTTATGGAGAGATACACAGACAAGGAAATCACAAATAAAAGTTTTACATACAGCATACTTTGCCACCAGTGGCGTTCAGGTGGGATGAAGCTTTAATGTCAATTCCTTAAAATTTCTCAGTAAATGATTTAAAATAATTTACATTACTTTTTCTTCATCCAATGTTTCATAAACCAACAGTAAGATGAAGAGATTCTGTTACAGCTGGAAGGCAAACACTTTATGGATGAAAAAATTAGTGCAAATCTGAAGGAATAGAAATAGCAGTTTTGTTAACAGAAGAATGATGGAATCCCTTTGGTGTTTGGGAGCATATTTCTGGGTTTGTTACCTCCTCTGACACGTGCCATTTTGCTATGTAATTTTGTGATTTGCTGAAATACATGCCAATAAACTAAACTAAAAAGATTAAATTTTTTTATTTTATAGATTATGAAAGCTCTATCCACATAGCTAAATATTAACTTGTAAATAAAATTCTAACAGAAGAACAAGACAACATATTTCTATTAAACCATTCAGTACTAACAAATTGACATAGCTCAGCAGAAATCTGTTTCATCAGGCAATTTTCTGCCTGCTCTATTTCTAATTTGGATTTACAGACAAAGCAATGAAAACTCTTTTAAGAGCTATATTTCTTATTGGGGCTGAACAAATCCACTAAGAACTGAACATGCCCAACAGGAAAAGGAAGATAAATGCATTCAGAACCTCACTTCTGAATTTCGCAACATTCTTCTCTCAGGCAGGAATATAGTCAGGGATCCTCCCACAGAATTAATCGACTGTCCTGGCCCCGAGACTCTACAATGCTGGAATTCACAGAAATTTTGAATTATTCACTCACAGATTCATTTTCCCAGTAGGATTAATTTTCATACAAAGGGCTTGGCATACTTATGGATCAGAGGTTCAGGATCTGGGCTTAAATTTATAGAAACTAAGGAATTTCTCAAAGAGAGAGTTAGACCAGTCTGGGTTATATAAAATGCTATCATTCTGTTAAAAGATGGGATAGATTTCCACATAGAGACCACTGCAGGATATTAGCTTTGAATCACAGTAGATTTTTAAATCTTAGAAGAGTTAGTGCACTTATGTTGTAAGAAGGTAGGTAGGTAGGTAATTTATACAAATACATGAGTGCCTCACAGCACCTGAAGGAATCTGTTGTGCTCCAATTTTACCATTAAGTTTTTGAGTGCAGTCTAGGAATAAATTTTGGGTACTGCAGCCACCTGCAACACACTTTCAAGTTTTGCTTTGCTTTACACAGTTTTTTTATTTACCTCAGCCCACTCTGTGGAACCCAATAATCCAAATTCTTCTGCATCCCAGCTAGCAAAAATAATAGTTCGCCTAGGTCTCCAACCTGTAATCACAGAGTTAAACTTGAAAATTCAGCTTAAACTTTAAAAGTATACTAACCACAGTTAATTGAAATTGCTTTAAAAACAGCACTTAACTGACATAACAGTAAAAAAAATCCTCTCTAAAATCCTTAGAGGAATATATTATTGCAGAGGCATTTCTTCTTAATGCAATATTTTCATTCTGCACAGCTAAGAGGGTACCATTACACTCATGAGGGAATAAATTCATCCAACGCTATGCTACATATGCATCTCTTCAATGAATTTGCATCTTTCATAATGAGAAATAAAACTTTATGTAGAGGTGAAAAGTTAAATCAATACAACAGCTTATGGAAACACTGTTCCTCAAAGCTGCTGTTTTCCATATCCATCATTTTACATCTGTAGTAAGTTACCTTCCATCTTCATTTTACCAAAGCTCCGTACAATTTCTTGCAGAACAGCGGCACCCGTCGTTGGATCAATACCACCAAACACCCAAGAGTCTCTATGACCACCTAAAATAACATATCTGTCTGGAAACAAACATACAGTATCAATTAATAATTAAAAATGCACTTGGATTACCTGTATTTTTTTTTTACTGCATCCTTACTTGTGTCAAATGAAATCCAAAGTTCGATACCAGTGCTACAAGTTTATTTTTCAAGGGAATCTGCAATCATTCGCTTACTCTACTGAGGTATGCAACTAGAGACAAGAAATATTTAATAAATATTTTTCTATCTAAAAGTCTTTCATGTGTATGACCTGCTACTAAGTATCAATAGTATAATGTCAAGGTCCTAAATCATCTCTAGTTTTCTGTAATTTGAATGATGTTAATTTTTGCAAAGGCAAAATGTAAGGGGAAGACTGATGTAAGGGGAAAACTACTGTAAAATGACAGGCATCACAAAAAATATTCTCTGGCATCTATCATTGTAGCATTCCCATTAAAATACATTTCTTCGGAATGCCAATGAAAAATAGTGAAATGGGAAGGAGAGAAAAACTATTAAGAACTTCTCAAGACTCCATATTATATGGCTATCTAAAAAAATTTAAGCTTCTTACAACACAAGTACAATTTCAACAAACACAAATACAGAAGGAATTAAAATCATCAAGCAGCTGATGCTCACCTGGTTCCACAGCTCCTCTGAGGATGCCAATGACGTTGTAAATTCGTGTTATTTTATTGTTTGTATGAACATGCATTCTGACTTTTCTGAAATGAAAGGCAGTGTGGAATAACCATTTCTGACTAATAAGCCAATAAAAAGCCAATACTAATAATACAAACCAGAGTTTGTGCCTCTGTTCTGCTTTGTGTGTTCATCACTGATTCAACGTGTGTTCAGCATTGTCATGCTGTCTCAGAGTCCCATTTTAATTTCAGCTTAGCCTGTTGGTGATGCCTTAGAAAAAAGCTGGGCCAGTCTATAAATTTGCAAAGATTTACAGAATTTATTGAATTTTTATTTATGGGAGCCAATCAGATAATTGTGTACTGGAGGATTAAACTGAAAAACATGCACAGTAATTAAAAATACATTTATATTTTGACCAAAATTATAATTGTGGATATACATATGTTTATAAAGAACACACTTTGGTTTTCTAGCACAGGTCCATGTAATAATATAGAACTTGGAGTAAAGGTTGTTAGGAATATTCATCCAGGAATAAACTGAAATCTCTGTTTAGGACAGCAGATCTAAGTGATCAAGATTTGTGAATCATAGAATGGTTTGGGTTGGCAGGGACCTTAAAGATCATCTAGTTCCAACCTCCCTGATATGGGCAGGGAATCTTCCATTAGAGGCAGGAAACCTCACAGAAGCACGGCTTTTTTTTCCCTGCCCCCCACCAATAAAATCCACTTACAAAATTTCACAAAAACAAAAGGAATCCAGGTATTGGGAGAGATAAAACTAATACAGTATTCAGCCCCCTTAACCTGTAGAAGAAACAAAGCACCAAAAAATGGGGGGGGGGGGGGGGGGG
>VWZT01000183.1:869265-912131 GCA_013397055.1 Pachycephala philippinensis
GGGGGGGGTGTCTGGCAAAACCTCAGGAGTTTCACATTTGAAGTTATCTTTTCAGCAGCAAATCTGCATAGCTGTCAAAATCAAAACCTACTTCAGGACAGCCACTGGATCTGTGCCCAGAAAATAACTGACACCAGTGCCTTGAACATGCACATACGTGCACACTGCCCACGTGCAAGTGACTTTCTACCTAGAACCAAAAGGTAAATTTTGGTATGGAACTACTCTGAGAAAGAAGTATGTGCAGAATTAATCCATATCTACAAAAAATGTAACTCTACCAAGTGGGAAGATGTTAAAAAGTGAATTCAAAAATACAAGTTTTGTGGATGAATCACATTGTTTTCTCACTGTTGTTCTTCAAGATACTCCAAACAGCGCTGTAATTATGTCAAATACGCTTTCTTATTTAGTTATTCCTACTTTATTCATTTTCAGCTAGTGTTAAAGCAGAGTAGGAAAGAATAATGATAAATGAAGTCTCTATAAAATTAAGTACTCAGACATACTCTTGTTGTCCAGGAGAGGGAGTAGTGATAATGATACACTATTATTACACTGTCCATCGGGGTCCACTACCAGTCCTCATTGAATAATACCTCATGTAAACTGAAACTATTTTTATGTGGAAAAGTCACAGAAAAGTGATCTTTAGCTTTATTGCAATTTATTGCCAAATGTCATTGTCATGTGGCCTGATCTGCTAATCCATGATCTTTTTTTAATGTAATTTATTTTCAAATTTTAAGAATTATCACCAAGTGTAACCCTAACAGAAGGAAGTAAATTTCTCTAGAGTATCTCTAGATGTATTGTTTCAGAGTCTTTCCCTCGTTGTTTTTTTTTTGTTTGTTTGTTTTGTTTTGGTTTTTTTCTTTTTTTTTTTTTTCTTTTTTTGCAATATTGTATAAACAGGGAAGTATTAAAACAGACCTTGTAGAAGAGTTGCCTGTGAATCCTGGCCCTATGTTATAAGACACATTGAGACTTCCCTTCCAGCTGTTGTCTGGAGCTGCAGGTCCTCCCATTGCACTGTGAAGTGAAAACCAAGACACCTGCAGTCGATCAGTAGGCTAAAACCTTAAATTCCCTTTAAAATTATTGCAGCAAAACCAAGATGGTTTTGCAAAATTCTTAAAAGCATTATTTCAAAACCAGATTGCTTTGAATTTTCCACATTTCCTGAAGCATGCATTACTACAAAAGAGTAGCAAATTCAAGTAAGAGCATAGATTTTGCCTATCTTAATACAAAAAATTTGCCTGCACGTTTGTCAATACTGACTTCTGGAGAGGAAGACTGATGTATACTCACCGTAGTAATACTTCTGCATCGTGATATCCAATGGGATGAACCGGGATTTTGGGAATCCCTACACCTTCATTAACTTTATACCTGAAAGTGTACTCTGAGAAACCAGAACAAAATGTTAAGTTTATAGTGTTCCTAACAACTTTTACCAAACTGGAAACACTTCTGAGCAGTGCAGCCACAAGCCTGCATGATTCTTTTTAATTCTTACATCATTTCTCACACACTGCTTCTAGGAAACCCAACTGTAATGACAGAACCACAAACCCAGTAATGCATCTGCACAGCTGTGCAAAAGAAGTCCCCACACTTGATGCAAGGTTATATTTGCTCTCCAACCATATTATAACATCTCCTCCCGGCTGGCTGTGGGGAAACCAAGCTGGTGTGCCGGGTGAAGGTGGCACCTGTGCAGCTGGTTGACAAGATGCACAGGACATCCACGGATGCATTTACCTGTGTTGAAGACAGCCAGTGTCTCTCTGAGTCTGGTACACACAATCTCACCTGGTTTTAGGTTGTCTTATGCCCCCCACAGTGGTCACACAAGCCCATGAGCTTTGCAGAAGCACCCCCTATAAACATCCCACCAGCAGATAGCACTGGCAGGCATCTTAGTTCAGACTGGGTTTAGGATGCCAACAAGGACAAGACAAGCACATGGTGCCAACTTTTGAAAGACTCCAGGCTACTGTTGTTTTTGCTACAGGAATTTTATTCCCCTTAAAGAGGATTTTAAACTGTTTTTTCTGCTTGGAATTTATGATCAGCAGGGAAACATACCTCCAAGTAAAGCTATTAGTCCTCTTTGAAGGCAAAATATAATCTAGTTTTAACTGGTCCTCTTGAGAAACACAGATATTTTAAAATGGCTATAAATTCTCAGTCATTTTCTGCTGCTTCACAGTCTGCAAACCTACACATCCTGCTTTTTTAAGTGTCACAAGGGTGGGACCATACAAAGATTTTTCTAGAAACTTTCTTCCCCTGCATAACTGAAACCAGTTGGAATGACACAGATAGAACTTCATCTGCAATAGGAAAATAAACTACTGTCAATAATAATTTCAAGCAGCTTTTTTTCTCTGCATCTGTACTGAAAATAAATTAATTTCTAGTGCCACAGTTTCAGCAGCAGTTTATAAAGTACTTGATGGTCCAGGCTACAGAACTTTCACTTACCTTTTGCAGGATAACCTGGTGTTAGAGGGTCCCCAGCTCCATTCAGGTTTAATACATTCCCACGCTGGACTCCTCCACCTGGAAGGTTCCAGCCATCTGGATAAGCATCTACTCCTGGGGCACAGTAGTCAGCAGGGTCTGAATAAAGTATGATCCCTTGGGCTCCTGCTACTATGGCATTTTTAACCTGCAAAATTATTTGCTTTTAAGATGTGGCTTGTTTTCTTTTAAATGCAGCAATAAATCTGAATGTTGAGGTTCGCTTCCATGCAGACATAGTTTTAGAACATAAGTATGTGAAAGAGTGAAAATTACTCCAGATTCAGCAGAAGAACCAAGCACTGTCAAACACAATATGTTCATTATTTGTGTCAAACCCTTAGTCATAGCTCAAGGCTATGAAATAAAGCACAGAACACAAAACTGAGGCACAAAACCTGACAACTATCCGCACTGCCCCACTATCAACAATTTTGGCAGATTTGTTGTCTAAAGTCAGAAGAGAGTTTCTCGGTTTCTGTGCATCAGACTCCTTGTCAAAACGCTACTATTTCAAAGTACGGCAGTTCCATGGATGGCAAGTATCAAAAGCCTTGGCTCTACAAACTACTCAGTTCCCTAACTATTCTCTTGCAAGAACTGCCTAGGGAGTTTGCAGTCATCTCTGTCTCAGGAGTTTAATACATTCATCTGGTTTTATTGTTTTGGAAGTTATTCTTAGACTATAGTCACAATGGATACATTGCAGCTTCCTTCTGCTCATATGTTCCAACGAACAGATGAACAGAAGAGGGAAGTCTTCACTACTTCCCTCAAGCTGGACCATAGAAGTGTCTGACCCACGGAGGAAAAATTAAAACACAACCCTTACTTTGTTTCCTCTGAAGATCTTCCCATATCTGGCAATGACAATCTTTCCCGTACAGTTAATTCCCATTTCACGCTCCAGCTTAAAAAAATCTTCTGTCCGGCCATAATTCACATACACCAGATCTGCCTGGGCAGAAAAGAAAAGCAGTGTCGTGGCAACTGGTCAGTCAACAAACAGAATACCCATTATCAGAAATACAGTTTCATTCACTAGGTATGATAGAGGATTTTTTTTCTTTTGCATTTCTACAAATGAGATCCAGTGCTCATGAAAACAATAGCAAAAGATATCCACAATATTCTGTATGAAGAATTGGCTCAAACTTCTGACATTTGGATATTATCCTGCACTTAACAACAGTCCTAAAAACAGGTTTGGAAAATAAACCAATGCACTTCGATAAGCTGACAAATTTCTCTGGCTGTGACAAAGCAGTGGTATGCCCTGCATACACAAACACTCACTACTACATAATTTCACTCATTTATCCAAGGCAATGTTGTCCCTGACCTGTTCCATAATGAATTAGCAGATTAAGTGAGGAATTTTTGTGGCCTTTGAAGGCATTCATTTAATCTAAAATGTCTTCCAACTTGACTTAAATATTGTTACTTCTACCTGTGCCTTAAGCAAGTCCTCTACATATGATTGAATAATACGGAGCAATCCCAGATGTATCCAGATTTTCCATAAAGATAAACATTTTTCACTTGTTATGTGATTCTGAGTTCTAGCAATTTGAGAAAGCTTTTTTTTTTATCATAAAAGACTTCTAACCCTTGCACAATATGTGGCCTATCTGTGCTTAAGTGTTCTTTAATTGAGATGAATGGTTAATTAAAACTACTACAACAAATATTTTGAGAAGCTGGAGGAATCTAACCCAGCAAGTGTTTCAAAAAATAGGTAATAGTACCCTTACATAACTTCTTTTCTTACCTCTGGCATTCCTTGTGCTGAAAAAGCATTGTATGGTGGTACTATATCAGTAACATTTTCATACCCCTGTGGAGGTGGTTCAAACAATGATGTTTTGAAAACCTATCCAAAAAATAACAGTAGTCTTTGGTCAAACACTCCAGGCACAAATTCACACACTAAGCAAATGCTAATTATAGTTTAAACTAAAGTCAGAAGAGACAGTTATTCAGCTTCTGTGTGTTGGACTCCTTGTCAAATAATTAGTTTCAAAATACTGCAGTCCTATGGACGAAAAATATCAAAAGCCTTGGCTTTTGCCAAGTTAGTTAGCTTTTTCAGCAGTTTAAACTATAACTTCCATAAATTGCTAGCAAAAAATACAATTCTAACTAGCACACGTAAGTTCAAACAAAAACACAGCTAGGGATCCAGATCTGAACTTTTGTAATAGAATGCAGATATGAATACAAAGAGATGGATCACGTGTCAGAAGATGCTCATCAGTCACTGCCTGAACCTAAGGAAAGAACTGAAAATTGTCAAGAAGTGGTGACAGTAAAACACACCTGGTTCATCCGTGCCATCCCAGCTGTCTTTTGTGGTTTCTCCCACTACTATTATTATTATTATTATTATTATTATTATTATTATTATTATTATCTGCATCTCTTTTCTAGTAATGCTCCAGTTAAACATGCTGCCTTTTATCACTGTGTATTGTAACACTCATGTTGCTTTAAGGTTCATGTCCACCTTTTGTCACCTTGTGAGATTATAGTAGAGACACTGTTACAGGGTTTCTGGAAGAATTTCTCCATTCTTTCACCTCTAAGCTCCTGTCATCCCCGAGCACATATCCCTTACTTTCTACCCTGGCTCTTCATCCTTGCCTATGTGCTATGATGCTTCTCTAGCAGTCCCACCTCCTCTCCTTGCTCAGGATCCCTGTCAGAATTTACATCTACTTCTTTATTTGCTCGGGTATTCAAAAGGGAGAAGATGTCTATAGACTGACTAGTTCATTAGTACTTCCAGCACTAACTCAGGAGACACCACAGGATGTCAGTGGGATCAGGTTCAGAGCAAGGGAAACAAGGCAATACTACAAAAAACTGATAGTATCTCTGCAAGTCCTTACCTCAGTATGCTGTGGAAGCAAATATTGTACAGATGCTCAAGCAGGGTTTGGATAGGTACTTGGAAGAGAGATGTAATGAGGGTCACTGACTGCATAAATACTTGGAAAAGGTCTAACAAGGATTTTTCAAGAGACTAATTGCAGCACATTCAGAGAACCCCTGAGCTGAAAACAGCAAGACACTGGAAGAACTGCATGCCTGAAATACATTTCTTTGTTCTTAAACGTCCCTGTGCATCTACTTAAGGCTGTTTATGGAAACAGGATGTTAGCCTAGGTGTATTCTTAAGCTGAACCCTTCTAACACCTTACGGTCTACTGGTGTTAACTGCAGCCTCTCCACACATCCTCACTCTTCTGTTATGAGGCACTGAGATCTCAGCCCCTCTGCTGTGTTTTCTGCTTGCCCTGGAAGACCATTTCTAAATATGAGTTCCCTTTGCACTGGATTTTTTTTTTTTTAATAATATAAGGCACATGCTGAGCTGAGTAGGTGGGCATGCAGAGGAAGACACTGCTTTTTTAACAGGAAGTCACTGGGGTTTTTTTTGGTTTTACATAAATATAGTTTTGTCATTGAAAAGATCACCTCATTTCCTTGATCATCAATTACTGAAATGTAGTTTGGCTGCTTTTCATTTGGGTATGAAAGAAGCACATCATAATTAACAAGTTCTGCTGAATCCAATCCAAATTCCTTCCACTGGCTTTGAATTTTTTTGGCAAGAAGAAGATTCTGTTCAGTTCCTGCGAGGTGAGGCAACTTGGTAAATGAACTAGAATAAAACAGAAAACCACTAGTAAGCAGGAAATGCAGAGCGATACAACAGTGAAATAGGATCAGTGTGTATGAAGCTAATCTTCAAGACACATTGCATAGACAGTAAGGTCTTAAAGTTTGAGCTGTGTAACATGATTGCTTATCAGAGTCTGCTTCAGGACACGTACAAAATGTAGTCAGAGCACAGGATCTTTCCTGAGGCCTTAAGATAAGGCAGCTGAACTTTTCTCTTTGCATAACAGGAATAGCCACATCTACACACAAGCAATGAAAATCAGTGTCAGAGATTCAGCAAAAGAATATTAGCAGTATGTAAGAAGCAGAAATAAATATAGGAAAGCTACACATTGAGAAAGGAGCCTTCCAGATAATTCTGGTATCTGATGGTGGATTTGTACTGTTGGCGTAAAGTGTCCTAATGTCCTAATAATTTTAACTTGAAAATCATTACATTAAATTATCTGCACAGGTTTGCTCTTTTTTCTTAATCAAAAGGCTGAATAATAAAATCCTTCTTAACAACTTTTACTTCCATACCAGATATAACAGATCAGGATATAAGTAGTCAGGAACAGAATCCAGTCGCTCTGGGTGACCCTGCAGAAATCTGTCTACAATTTGTTCAGCCCACTGAACAAGTAATGGTGAAAGCTCATCAGTCAGCCAGGTACTCAGCATCAGCTTCCAATTCCCAACAGGCTACTTGTCAATGGTTGCCCCACAGATGTCAGATACCAGCAATTACCATTAATTAGTGGTAGCAAATACCATGATTAATATCACTTCAGCATGTCACTTCAGATTGTTTTCAACCCATGTTTTGCAGCGTGTACTTCCTCAGCTTCCAAAGGAGAATGGACCTGAAGCTGAACAGCTCACAGTCCCTCCAGGTTGTCCTTACTAAAAAGGGGGCACAATGTCAGCCTTTTTCAGCCACCCAGGGCCACTTTCAATCATCTGAACTTCTCAACTACAGCAACACTCCAATCATAACATCAAGGTCTTTCACATGAGTCCCACCTGGCCCCAAGATTTGAATGCCTCCAGATTCTCTAAGGCCACAACCTCTCTGCTGTTGCCATTCCCTCTCTTTAAACTGTGTGGGTATGTACCAGAGTCTGGAAGCAACCTTTGCCAAACCTTGTTGCTTGCTGTCTTCTTTCACGTTAATTCTCACAAGTATTTTAAGTACCTTCTAATTCTTTAAGTAGTTTAAATACTCTATATGCAGTCAGGAAAAACACACATGATGATTTTTTTTTCAAATTTTCCCTTCCAAACAGTTTAATCCTTTCCAGAGGATGGATTGTCCTCTGGAAAAACAAGATCAAACAGAGGTATGATACAATGCTAAGACCAAAGTGTCTGCATTTTCTGAGACTCCCAGGTTTTTTTTCCCATTTGATAAAAACAGATGTAGTAGTCTGAAAAACTAAGAATATGGATCAAAATTATCAAGTTCACATTTCTTTATGCTTTTGACAAACTTTTTGGATAGTGTGTTAACAACAATTTTTCTGCATTTCTTGATTTTTATTTGAATTTAGGCAAAAAAAAAAACCCCAACCAGCATGAAGCATTTGGCCCACCACCAAAGCAAGCAGACAAATGAGAAACCAT
Source organism: Pachycephala philippinensis (assembly GCA_013397055.1). Classification (NCBI taxonomy): domain Eukaryota; kingdom Metazoa; phylum Chordata; class Aves; order Passeriformes; genus Pachycephala; species Pachycephala philippinensis. Next base: position 877,090 of record VWZT01000183.1, read on the forward strand.
TAACATCCCACGGCCAAGAGACTTTGGCATAATTACAGAGCTATTTCATGTTATGTTGCCTAGATTCTCACCCAAACATAATTTTCAGGAACTCTGCAATCTACTGAAAGCAAGAAATACAAAATAAGATTAGGCCTGTAGACTTAAAAAGCTGATTGATGTTAGGTATGAAACATTTTGGGTTTAGAATAAATGTATAGAAATCAAATTTGTCAGCAATCCTTTGATGTTCTTGATGCAGCTCCTGACTTACATGCTGAATACCAACACTTTACTAACCAGAGTTTGTATGTATTTACTTTTCATGTGAATATATTTTTTCCTCTGTAGAAAATATAAATATACACAGTAATGTGGGTTTTTTCATTTTCTGTGGAAAAAAAAAAAGTTTTTTTATATCCCTAGCATTTTAGATGTTTTGAAAGAACTGCATGGATGCACTGGGATGCAAAAAAGATTATTTACTAACAACTGCATCATGCAAGCCTTAACCAACCATACAAGCACACTGACCACGGACAGAGCCCTTTATCTCTGAAGCAGAAGACAGGGTATAATGGGATGTCAGAGCTCCCAATTAACAGCACATTATCCAGTATGGCCACACTAAAGGAATTATCAGTTGTAAGTATACATGCAACTCAGTGCTATGAAAATCTGTAGCGTTAATTTTTAACAGATTAATTTTCTACTTAGACTAGCTGCTCAAACTGAAAGTTTAAGGAGACACTGAGAGATGATCAGTCAGATGTAATTCGTGTCAGTCATTGTATCCCAAATACAGTAAAATCATCTCAGTCTGAAAGAAAGCAAAGTTATCTGATGTTAGAGCTTCAGACACTTGCAAGAAAAAAAAGGCACACTTCTCTAAATAAAGAAGATGGGAAATCAGGAAGACTGGGAAGCACTGGCAGTAATGCAGCTGAGGGAAGTACACTTGACAGTGCAGCCACTTCAAAAAGGCAACTTCAAAAATGGGGAAGGGGGGAACAGAAGAGTTGCAAGCCTCTCTCTTCCCTCAGACATTCTGTACAAACTAAATACTTCCAAAGCATCTTAAAAGCTCTGCTTTCAGAGGCCCTTCCTTGGAGCTGATGTTATCACTTTCTGGCTTTTTTGACTGATAAAATTGTTCAAAAAACGATGCACAAGGCTTACCGAAGAAATCTCCTGATGTTCTCTGCTTTCATTTCAGCCACAAGTTTCTGTCTCACATTTTTATGGACAGCTGAAGAGTTGGGGTTTTTCTCGGTCAGTTTTGTAAACCATCCTGAAACACATTTGAGAAGTTTCCTACTTAGCAAGAATGTCCTCACATGTTCGAGGGCAGGTGCAACCTGTGGTACTAAACAGTTAAAACCACAAGGATGAACAGAGCTTAGAGCACCCTCCGTCAGTGTGTGCCGGCTCAGAGAAGTGAAGCAGAAAAGTAAAATATATTTCATTAACTGAAATGCCTAAAAGTGACATAATGAAAAGAGTACACCCTAAATCCCTGGTAAATCCCCTTTTTTAAGGCAGACTCATCTCTCATTAATTTTAACCTATAGTTTAAATTCTCAATTAACTGTTTGCAGTGTGAGGTTTGAACTCCTGATACTCATGATGAAATTATTTAGTTTATGCATATATTTTAAAATATATATGTTAGCACATTTCTAGTGAAGGTCGAGGACTCAACAGCCACCCTGCCAGATTGTAATAGTTACAGACTTGGGGAAGGGTGGGTTTAGTCTCTTTAATAATTAAAAAAATAAAGTTAACTGTCACCCAAGTCAGCTTTAAAATGTTTAATATTTATTCAGTAGCTATAAATAGTAGTAGGAGAGGGTATATCAAGTGTATGCATTTGTCTTAAGAAAAAAAAAAACAACAACAACAAAAAAATCCTTTTATTATTATAGCTAGACAATCCCAAACTGGAAAAATTTTCGTAAGAAAGAGAAATACATGTGCTGTCAGATGCAAAGTATATATGACCTGTTACACTTAAATACAACTCTAGTAGTAACACACTAAACTGAACAGTGATGCTTGATCAGACCAAAAGCCCACCTTGCCCAGTATCCTGTTTTGGAGCAGGGCCAAAAGATGATGTTCAGGGAAATGAATAAGCATAGCACAAGTACCAGAAATTTGCAGCTCAGGGATCTCCTAAATTAAACTAATATTTTATATATTCAATAGCCCTCATGGATTTTTCTTTCATGCTTTAGCCTTAGGTTTGTGCTACAACACAAGTTTAAAAAGGACATGCAATTTTATATTTAAAATCAAATGCTGCAAGTGACTTCAGAAAAGAATCTCTAGTAAAGATCGTTGTGCATGATGAAAACTTCAGTAACTTGGCTGTCAGTCAAACTCCTCCTCCTCCTCCTCTACATTCTACCCTTAATTTCTAAAATAGCAACTGAATAGGAATATTTAAATATATCTTCAGTAAAAAACAGGAAATTAAAAAAAAAAAATCTGGGAGATCTTGCAATCGTTGAAGTCTCAAACTTATGTATATTTCTTTCCTCTTTGAACGCCTGGCTGCCTGTTTCAGGAAGCTGTCAGTTCACCAGGGCTCATCCTGAGCTGAAGGACGGAGCCGTTCTGTTCCTCACTCCCTAAAGACTGAAATTGCTAGAGAGAAAACTTCTTAGAAAAGCGGCGGGACGAGTACTTTACCATGTCCCTAAAGAGCAGTATAATCTGCCCGCTGGTGAGTTAATCACAGCAGGGGTGGCACACAAATATGTGCAGGGGGAAGAAGCCGGGGGCTGAGCCCCTGGGTCTGTACTCACCTGTAAGAAAGCCCAGCAAGAAGCAGCCGAGCAGCGCAGGGCACACGAGCCACGCACGGAGGGTGGCCTTGCTCCTGCTCCCGGCCATGTGGTCAGCACTGACCAGCAGCTTGGCAGGCTCTGACGGCTGGCAAGCAGCTGCCTTCCTCCTCCTCCTCCTTCTCCTCCTCCTCCTTCCCCCCGCAGCCCCAGGTCTGTCCCTGGCTTCTCTGCTTCTCAGCTCGCATGCTGCCTAACCACCCCTACTCCCTGGGCGATGATGATACAATTTTCCAAGTGCAGTAAAACTCTTCCACTTCTTAGTCTCACCCCACCAGACAGCTCCTGTGTAGCTGCATGTGTATCTTCTGTAACAAATAAATATCCAGGCACCAAGCACCAAGCAGTGCACAGGTACTATTTAAGAGGCTAATTTCTATTAAATATTAGGACTTTCTGGTTTTGAAAATTCCTGTTTTAGGCTTGTTCACCACCTGTTCCAGTGGAAGTGGCTAAGAGATGAAATGAAAGGAAAACTTGTTTCCTCTTTTCCAATGAAACACTGAATTGCTTCCCTTTTAAATCCATGGTAGCATTAATCCTTAGCAAGGAATGTACACATAGAGCAGCTGAGAACACAATTCAGATTGGCCAGCAAGAACACTTTCAGATATCATCCAGTTTGCAACTGGGAAAATTTGCAAATTTATTTCCTTATTCCCTAGCTACTTGCACTTAAGATTACAAAGTTCTTAAGATCAAGTTTTCCTAGTCTAATTTAGTCATATCCATCCAGTATTTCATGGGGAAGGAAACAACTGGAGCTCAAGGAATAGTCAAAAACGATGTTCATAGAATCATCACATTTCGCACAAACTGACTCTGACCTTGGACATCACTCCCTGCTGCTGAGTCCCTTCATGGATACATGGAAGCCAAGACTGATCTTTCTGGAACTGAGGACCTGCCCATTTGAGACATGGCTGAAGGCAGGAAAGCTTTTCTGGGAGCCTGAGCATGCTCCAAATTCCTACCACTCACTCCCAAAGTCCAAAGTAGATACATTTTGTGAAAGAAATTTCAGTACTCTGAGTATCAAAACTTTAAATACATTTTGATGAGAGGAAAATATTCAGAAAAAGCAGAAGAGATTGGTTAATTTCCTAATTACTTAAACTAAGGCTTTTCAGAGAAAAATTACACCACTTGGGTATTCTGTGCCAGTCACGGCCACTGTCTTAAGCATAGGGCTGGATGTCTTTGTTCAAATGATAAGCACGTCCACTTTTGTGATTTTTTTCCTGTCATTTCCCAACTGCTCATAAGCCATCACAAATTCTGAACAGCAATGACATTTCACACCAGCATCTGAATTGACATATACAAACCAGATGGAATTCCACCTACAGAACTCATAAAGAATGAGCATATTGATGTATTATTAGCATTTATATAGCACCACAGGTGTAGGACTGGCACATAATAGACAGTAGAGTGACAAGGGCTTTTGGAGATTACTATCAAAATTAGACCTCACATGATAATAACATCAGTGGAGGAAGAAGGTAAGAATAGCAACAGTGAGAATGTATGAAATGCGTTTATTTCTATGCGTACGTATTTTTAAAGTGACAAGGGCATTAGCAACGCTGAGGCTGAACAACGAGCAGCAGCCAAGTGGCTTATACCATTTAAAATACAGGCCTATTACTATTAGTTATTAGTTGTGACATGTTCTTACATGCCATGTATTGGCCACAGGTGGAGTATATCACGTTACAATTAAATGCAAGTGTAACATACAGTGTAAATCTGTCTTCAATCACATGCCCTCCACAACAAGAGTGGGGGAGGAAATAAGACAAAAAAGCTCATGGGTTGAAATTAAGAGAGGGGTATCACTTGCTGATTACCATCTTAAGCAAAACAGATTCAACTTGGGGAGAAGTAATTTATTACAAATAAAAATTGACTTGGATAGTGAGAAACAAAGCCAAAAATTAAGACATCTTCTCCCACATTGCAACTACTTTTTTCAGCTTAACCTGTTTTACTCCCAAATCCTTTGTGCCATAGGGTTGCCATATGCAACACAGGGGCCATCCTAGGATCGGGCCAGACATCCTGGGGTATCTAAAATGTGATAAGCACCTAACTTTAAGCACTTGAATTATTCCATACTGAGAGTGTTCATTTCCTAACAGAAAAACAGCCAGTGCCATTTGGGAGCGCATGGAGTGTCCAAAACCTCTAGACAGAGCAAACCAGTACAGGGCAGCATTCGTGTCCTGCTCTGAGGTAACAGCTACAGGCCAGGTGAGACTTCTCTCAACACCTAAAGTGAAACTGCAGAGCCTGTTTTCAAGCAACTGAATACTGCTCTGTGCAACCAGGGTGCTCACCATGGCCTGCACCACGGGGCTCCAGGAAAATCTCTGCTCAGAGACTTGGAGAACCTCCTTCCCCTCCTTCTGCACTAACCTTGGGGTCTGCAGGGTTATTCCTCTCACAATTTTTTGTTCCTCTCTAATTGGCTCTAATTGTTTCTGCAAAGTAACTTTCTTCCCCTTCTAAAATCTGTTATCACAGAGACACTGCCTCGATGACTGATGACTTGGCCTTATTCAGTGGTGAGTCCATCTCGGAGCTGGTTGGCATTGGCTCTGTCAGACACAGGGGAAGCTTCCAGGGCTCCTCACAGAAGCCACCACTGTAGCCCCTCACTACAGAAACGTTGCCACATGAACCCAGTAGAGATGGGGACAGACTTTTTAGTAGGGCCTGTTGCAATAGGTCAAGTCATGGTTTTAGACTAAAAGAGGGCATATTCAGACTAGATATAAAGAAGAAATTTTTTACAATGAGAATGGTGAGCCACTGGCACAAGTTTCCCAGGGAGGTGGTGGATGCCCCATCCCTGGAAACTCACAGTCATGTTGGACAGGGCTCTGAGCCACCTGGTCCAGTTAAAGATGTCCCTGCTCACTGCAGGGGGGAAAGGACCAGATGGTATTTGGAGGACCCTTCCAACCCAAACTGTTCTATTCTATTCTATTAATCAGCTTGGTGTGCTGTGGAGGCCACTGAAAAGAGTGACATTACTACACAAGAATTTTTGTTGTTTCCCCTTGGATCATATCTGTTTTATATACAAACATTTTGAAATTGCTTGCTGACAGGTTGTGAAAGTATCCCCGAGTTATCTCACCTACAAACTCCTTGGAAGAAAACCAGCATATGAAGGCTGAGCAAGTACCATTCACCCAGGTGAAATAGAAATGAGATGAGGTTTGGTTGCATGCATACATATACACACATACACATTACTCAATCACAAAGCCAAAGGTGTAGTATGAAGTCTTACAAATGCTCCTCAGAATAACTGGAGTCTGAGAAAAATGAACCTGACATGTGAGATCCAAAGTAAAGCATGTCAGGAATGCAGTCACATATGTGAGAAGGTGGAAGAAGCTACTCCAACCCAAACCTCATCTCACTCAGCTCTTACTGTTCATCTCATTTTGTACCCAGGGAGAGACCTCAGAGCTCTTGAGATGATCAGTAGCCCGAAAGATTCATCTTCCTTTGAGTCCTTTCCTGGCAAAATCAAAGCCACATCCATCAGCCACCCTGTTCTTTTACACGGGGCTTTTCCAGCTAGAACTAAGGTACTACCAGTGTGAGATACTTCTACAAGTGCATTGCTGATAATAGCTGAGTATTTTACTCAGCTTTGAAAACACCCACTTCGATCTAAGTTTGATCAAAGGTTTGAAGCAGAAAGGAGATAAAACCAACCCAAAGTAGTCAGAGAAATTATGCAAAACAAACGGTGAAAAGATTACAGGGTAAAAGGACTCCTTTTCTTAGCGCAGATGAGAAAAAAGGTCCAAACCATAAACTCCTGAACGCACAGTGCTTCTTTAAATTAATATCACTTTTAGAATTATCAGGAAAATTATCAGTTACCACATATGCCTCATACTGAGTTCAGGAGTGGTGAGACTTGCTCATTCTGACAGTGAAAGCAAGAGTGAGGTTCAGCTGAAGTGAAGAGCACTTGCAAGTAGCTACATATACTCTAGTCACTTAAAATACATAAATCCCTGGTAAACTAAAAAAGCTCAAAAAAAATGGCAAGGATACACATGCCAAATGCAAACCTAGCATGCGTTTGTGTGCTGAATGCATAATTATGTTATTCAGCCAATTACTAAAGCCAGTAAGGGTACATGAAACACAGGACGGATGCCAGGGCTTGTAAACTGTAGTTGTAGCTGCTCAGCAAGTGGGCCCTAAAACTTAATATCTGCAGCAAGAAAGATACACTACGGTTGTGCTGCTTGACCTACTGCTTGACTAAGGGTTGAACTTGTGGCTTGAGAGATCAAGGGACCCTGGTTTGTGGGAAAGACAGCTCTGGCAGGAAAAATGGCAACAGGGGAATGCTCAACTGCAGTTTCGAATCAGTAATTTCCTTCTGACTCTGCCAGTTGCACAGTCTCCCCTGAACTCTCTCACGGCCTCTGAAGTCTTTCAATCAGATTTAAATGGTAGTAGATGTTGATGCTTTGAGTCGGAGTCTTTGTTATCTTGAACTTCAGGAGACCATTATCAGATTCCAACTAAAATAAAGTTTACATTGCTGGCAGCTGACAAGTGCAGCTTGCAAACTTTGACCCTTTCTTCCACAAGAGGAATGTACCCACTGAGGCAGAGAGAGTGAAGGACTGTGCACTGAGCACAGGGACTGTGCACTTCACCTTAAGGTAATTCATCCTTGTCCTATCACACATGTCCTTATAAAAGGTTCCACTCCAGCCTTCTTTAGGCGCTTTAGATACTGGAAGGTGCTCTGAGGTCTCCATGGACCCTTCTTTTCTCCAGGCTGAACAGCCCCAGCTCTCTGAGCCTTCACAGCAGAGGTGCTCCAGCCCTGTGATTTAGTGGTTTTTCTCTAGATTCCTTACAACAGGTGTTTCTTACACTGGGGCCCCAGAGCTGGACACAGCACTGCAGGTGGGGTCTCACAAGAGCAGACCAGAGGGACAGAATCTCCTCCCTCACCCTGCTGGCCACACTTCTCTTGGTGAAGCCCAGGATGCAGTCGGCTTTCTGGACCACAACTGCACTTTGCCAGGTCATGATGAGCTTCTCATCCACAAACACCTCCAAATCTTTCTCCCTAGGGCTAGTTTTGATTCATTCTCTGCCCAGCCTGGATTTGTGCTTGGAATTTCCCCGACCCAGGTGCAGCACCTGGCACTCGGCCCCGCTGAAGTCTGTAAGGTTCACACAAGCCTATGTCTCCAGCTTGTACTCAACAGGAGAGAGAGAACTTCTGTTCCTGTATCCCATTCCTTGCAGTGATTAGGGAACAGGCAACAGATTTTTTTTCATGGATGCTGTAGTTGCTGTAGTTTAAGAGTGTAAATACTTCTGTATTTTGTGTGGTCCTGGGCCCTAACATCGTGTATTATCTGCTAACTATTACCAAAAATAGCCCTAATTAAACTTAAATGAAACAATACTATGTTTAGGCCAGAGATTAAAAGATTATGTCTTCTGGACTGAAAGGAAAAGTTGCTGAACCATCATACAGGTCACATAGGGAAAGATCTCCACAATTTTGGAGTTTGGCACTTCAGTTCATCCTCCCTAGCAATAGAAAAATACTGTTATTGTATCCACCTGGTCAACAGGAGCTGTTTATTGCTGCCCCTCTCTGCATGGTGGATTGGGTTATCATTCTCCTGATTGCTACAAACAAAATCTTCTACATTAAGATAACTAAACTAACCTGGCTAATACTTTTCAGAGGTGGATTATAGACATCCATAATGATTCTCCACTCGTAGAAGTGGGGCAGTGGAGCAGCCAGCAGTGACAAAACAGTCACCAATGTCTCCCATCAGCACTAGATTTGGGGAAAGACATCTCCATGGTTTTACTCCAACCAGTTTCATAAAAAATGTGAAAATAACTGGGCAATAACTATGGGTATAAGAGCCTTTCCCATTATCTGGCAAACTAGATTATTTTATCAGAAAGACCAACAGTTAAGCAAAATAATGACTTAATTATAGCAACTTGTCTAAAAGGTTTTAATGTGACATGCAGAAATATTTATGAACAAATGAAGCCTCATGGAAAAGAAAATAATCTACCATGATACTGAAAACCATCAGATCATGGGACAGTATTTTAAGATACAGTAGAGGCCTCAGCTAACATGGCACATCAAATCAAACAAAATATTAGCTATGCAAGAGGTTAGTAATACTCCTGTGACAAAATTTCAGATGAAGGGATCTGATTTTCTGAGTCTTCTCTGTCTGATCTTGGTTATCCCATGGTCCATCTTAAGAGTAAGTAGCACATGATAATCAGACATAAAGACTCTACAAAAATGGTAATAATTTGGTATCCTTTCAAACTAAAGACATGATGAATCTTCTTTGCTTCTGTCTTCATATTAAAAACACCTTTAGGGACAAGGCATAGCAAGGGTAGATTTTGGTTAAAAGAGTAACGATAGGGTCTTCATCTCGAAAGACATCTTGTGAGGTGACTGTATGTCTGACAAGATGTACTGCCTTGTTTTTATTACAGTGACTGAAAGCTTCTTGCTCAAATTTATTGGCAAACAGCTGCAAGGTTAAGCATGTGAGGAAAAGAATGTCATGGATGAGTGTTCTGGGCTGGCTGCCAAAAACTTGTTACAATTATTATACATGCCGCACAGGGTATGTGACAGTTTTCCCATCTCCATACATGAACCTTTGTGTAAAAGGAGAGCTGAGAGGTCTGTCTTGAAGTATAATTATGCAGTCCCAGGGCAAATAACAAAAAGGCAACAACAAAATTAGTAACTGATAGAAACATGAAATGAGTTCTGTTTTCCTGAAGAACTATGGAGATCACCATAATAATCAAGCTAGAAAAATTTAAAATTCTGAAAATAAATCCAGTGGTTAGCAATTCTTAAAATACAAATCTGAGAGAAAACCTGAAAAATTTTCATTCTCACTTCAGAAGACATCTAAATCCTGAGCTCTCAGAATGGAGTATATTACCTTGTTAACATTACTAAATACGTTCCACTTGGGTATATTATTTGCAAAGACCAAGACTTTTTTGATTTTGTGTTCTTTGTCATAATCCTCCTAATGTTTTCAAATGCTCCATTTTTAAGGTTTCTGCAAACTGTCACATTTAGTCTTCATTGACAGCTATATTGTTCACATTTACGCTACTTCTTTCAGTGTTTCTGCTGCTGCCTGCACAGTGAAGGCTGCAATGGAAATCTGCCTCTTCACTTCTTCCCAGGCTTCATGTTGATCAGCTTTGCTTTCAATATCAAACATGGCATCATAGATTCCTGGGAAGGATTCTCCTGCATATTTGTTGTGGCTGCTTGGAGCAAAGATAACATGTCTGTAGGGAAGTTGAGGGAAAAAATAACAGTATCATGCATTAGGAAAGTAAAACATACTATTTTATGGATAAAACTAGTCTGTTTCTATACCAGCTGTAAACTCTTGATACTGAAGATGTAAATAAATAAGATTATTGCAGCAATAGTAGCTAAAGTCCATGAAGCAACAAAATAACATAAGCTACATTATGCCATATGAATTCCACCGCCTTATAGCTACTTGAGATAAAAGTTAACTAAAGTATTTTCCTTTCCATCAACTTAGATGAAATGAAAAGATTAAAAAAAAAGCCAGCTTTTTTTCTCAGAGGTATACACAGTCTCCAACAGACACAGGTATGCCTTGAGGTAGGAAAGACTTATAACAAGAGACTGTTCTCAAAAGATTTTTAACCATGAACTATGAGAGATACAAGGATTGTAGATCTTAATTTCTCCTCCTGTAGTTAGTTTTCAGTGGAGAGATTACTGTTCTGAATTATACAGACTGGTAGAAGGACCAAAAAGCTACACTTGATTCACTGCCTCTTAAATAAGATTTACTTCTTGAACTGGATGAGAGGACCACTGAATTCCTTCCCTGCTATTTCAGTACTGCCCTCCACACTACATTTGCTAGCATGACTGTGCTCTTAAAATTGATCAAATTGTAGATACTTCAAGTATACACTATTTCACTTTCAAACAATAAGAACAACTTCCTAAAGTTCCTACAACTAAAATGACTTAAAATGACTCCAGGGCTAAACTTTCACATCTGTTTAGAAGTCAAATGAAACCAAGAGAAATTATCTGAATAGGCTTCCAACAAGAATCTTCCTTGTATAATGTATCACACTGAAGTTTTCCCCAATGTCATCTCCCCTTTTCAATCTTATTCCCCCTGTCTCATCTACTTTCACTGTGGTGAATAAAATCATTGTAACTCCATTTAGAGACCTGTAAATCTCAAAGCAATTCCCATAGCCTACTCCATGAGGAAAGTGAGAAGTAAGCCTTTCTCACCTATAGAATGGCCTGCCAGGTAATCCAAGAGGGTCGATGAAAGCCCTTTCTAGAAACATGAGCTGATCATTTAGTGATCTGACAGCAAGTAGGCTAAAAAAAAAAAAGGAATATGTTGAATACATTAACTACAGTGACCGACTCTTATCCCAGCATACATATCCATATTTATGAAGGACAGTGGATCTGTGATGTTGAACTTTAAGTGTAGCCCACAAAAGATAGCCCATGTCAGCTAACCTGCACAACAGAATTATGCTGATCTATGCTGTGGCAGAGTCTGGTTCATAACTGGAAAGCCTCTTAAAGCTGTTTTTAAAGACCAAGTGATAGTGTTGAAGAAGACAGTGCTTCGGGTATTTTCGGTCATGTTGCATCTTACCCCTTTACTTCCTTTTCATGAGGATCTTTAGGCAGACCATTCTCTTCTTTCATACAACAGTTTTCTACGGAGCCTCTTTTCCACAAAGCCAGCCAGCCACAAATTACTTCAATAAAATCGCATTTGTTTTTAGGTAAAATCACAACATCTAAGGAACCCTGTGATGTTACAATCATCTTTTGAGCCATCTGAGAATTGTGTTTTTCTGATGGTAGATTTTGAATTCCCTAGAGCAGAGACCATCTGTGTCTGTGTGCTTTGAATAGCCCTGCGCATACTGTTGATGCTTAACAAATAAAAGAACTGTGAAGAAGTTTATACAGAGTATATGTGGGCTTGGTGGTTTACATCCAAAGTAAGTTGTAGACCTTCAAAGGCATTCATCAATTAAAAATTACAAAATTGATATCACAGTAAGCCTGGAGCAATTCTACAACTATTAAGGAAATCGTTTCAAGTTTACAGTGGTGTAAACAGAAACTGAAACTGGTTGGTTGAATTAAAGCATAGATTTAGGCCATCCATCAATAAAGCCATTTTGAAAATGTCACATACATGTCATACGTCATAAATGTCATCTTTTGCATAAGAAATTACTGTTAACTCCTTTATCTGAAAGTTGCTGCCATTAAAAAGATGGCTTTTATTCTCAGTTAGTGTTCCATAAGGCTAAGCATATGGCTAAATTAGATTCTTCCCAAGAAATGGAACATACATATATGTATCTACAAAAGGAAGTTTGGCTTGTCATTCTGGGCACGGCCTACAAAGAATAAATTAAGAATTAAGTCAAGTGCAAACTAGGCCTTTTGGCATAGCTGGTGCATAGAATTTCTTGAAAGCTCATCAAAAGGCTTGCCACAACTACAGCTTCTTTTCTTTTTTTTCCATTAAGTAGCACCCAGTGAAGACTAAGCCCTCTCCAGCTCAGAGGACTACATGGCGTATTTTACCGGAAGAAAAAAACGAGTTAAACTTACTTATTGATATCTATTTGTTGCAGTCTCTCATGAAAGCTAGCAGCAACTTCTGTAAAATTCTTCACAGCTGAAAACAGAGCATCTGGAGGGAGCAGGAAGAAAGTATTTAACTTCAAATTCTGAAGATATCATTTAACAAATCAAATTGTTCAATTAAAGCTTTATCTTCCACTGTGATCATGATCATGAACTGTTAAAAGTCTCACTGAGGGAAAAGAAGATGACCCCATATTCCTACATTAAAAAATAAGTAATTCTGTGTGAAAACCTGTCTTAGAAACAATAGAAGAAAGTATTTTTGTGAATATTGTTCACTATTTGCTACTTGAAGAATGCACTGAAATATCAAAAACCGGATCATGGAACCAGAGCCAGACTGTTTAGGTAGATCTGAGATTTTATAAATCCCAACAACCTGTGTTTTACTGTCATGTCCCTCCACACAAGAGTTTTGAGAAAGATTGAGAACATGCGTGTGTGCACATGCTTGCACGTGTACCTGATATTGGCCATTAGCAGTGAAATCCTAAACTGAATACTCTATAATGTTGCTAATTAAAGAAAGGTTTCTCAGGCACGGAATTATCCAACACTATAAGCTGCAAAGCAGTGTGATTTTTTTTTTTTAAGGAAACATGACAATGATATATTGTTGTCAACACTGGCAAATCATATATAGGTCAAAGCACATGCAACTGTAAATGTTAGCTCTATTTGGTAGTGGCATAATCCCTACACAGGCATGCTAGTGACAAAATATTCCCATTTCAAGTTAATGGAGGGTGTTGCTCTTGTTTTATTTACTGTTCATACAGCACCAGGTGAATACCAGGTCATAACTAAGACATCCATTAATATAAGGCACTGTTAGCATTAACAGAGGAGGAGTGTGATGAAAGACTGTACGTACCAAAGGACACGTTGTATGTTGCCAGCTCCTCTTCGTGATTCCTTGACAAATTATAGATGATGTGAGCATAGTTGCTCACAGCTGATGCATAATCTCTACAGTCAAAAGGAAGCACAACAGAGTCGGCCAATTCGAACACCAGCCCTCCCCGTACCTGAGCTACTGTCAGATGGTTCTTGAAAGTGGGATCATAAAACTGTTCCACAATTTCATAGGTTTCATAGACACTGTGGTAAACTGGATAGCTGCTGTATTTTTCTACGTTCTGAAACAAAAGAAACCAAGCCAAAACAAAACCATTATTCAGCTATGGATATTTCAGTGTGGCTTGAAAACCTTTGCTGTGGGATTCAAGGTAAAGTTTATGTGTCCAGGTCACACTAATCCTATGAAGCCACTATAGACTGTCGAAGGAGAAAAACTGGTCAGTGGAAGCTCTCTTAGACATTAACCTATGATGTGATGAATGGTCATTTGGAGAAATCTCTCTCCACTGACCACATACACAGCCCAAAGAAGGTAGCTAAGCACAGATACGTAACTCTCAGTTGGCTAAATCCAGGTGAGACTGAACTTCCTCACTTGCTTGGATTCAACAATCATTTGTTTGTGGTTTTGGATATTTCTTCCTTTTCAGAGGAAATTACCACACTGAATACTTTGCTCCTTGAACATTTCTCAGTTAATCTCTTCTCAAAGCATGCTCCAGAGCCCAACCCATATTTTCAATAAAACACAAACCATTTTGAACTCAAAGCTTCGTAAAGTGTTACAAATCATTCAAAAGTCACCATAAGCTACTCGGAAGCCTTCATCAACCATAGGTAATTCTGAGCACATCCATTTATCCTGAGCAAAAGTCCTTTTGTCTGATTGACACCAAGTTGATCATTCTTATTTATTACGTATTTGTGTGGAGGTAGCACAGAGTTATAGTAATTAGACACCACTCTGACACACCGAACTGAACTATTCTAAAAAGCTGGAAGTCTAAATGGCTCCTTTACAGGTGATGTTGCTCAGGCAGTTACAAGGGAGACCAAACTACAAAGACACAGGCTTACCCAATTTTTACTGTAACGTGCTCTGCCTGAAGCGATGCCAAGACGTTGAAAAAAGGCTTCAAAGTCATTGCCAGAACCCAGTTTATTTATTCTTTAAAGAAAGAGGAAAATGCCTTGAGTGACAATACTTGAGGTATAATTTTAGTTTGCTTCCAAGTATACCATGGCAGTTATTCAGCAGTCAGTCACTACACACTACACAGTCATTTCCTAGTGTGCTCTTTTTTGTCAACACACCATGAACTGCCTCTGACTCCTACATTACCTGCACCTCATCAGTTGCATTCTCAGAGGGGCAGTCTCCCTTCTCAAGGTCAGAGATACCCAGTTCTCAGGAGAAGAATTTACCTCACTGTCTTTTATCACTGACAAGAACCAATGACCTTCCTCTTGCTGAACTTCCACTATCCCAAGCTCTCAGCTCAGAGAAATCACAGCAGTACCAGCATGGCTTCATGGAATAAAATCAGTTTTTGAGATTCTGTAGAAACCCCCCATGTAATTTTGAAGGACAACGTTGTAAAATCCTGCCTGGTGTGCTCCCCAGCCATCCAAACTCAGAGGCCTTCCAGGAGACTGGAAAAAAGTGCAAAGGAAAGCTGTTGAGTTAACACTTTGTGCACCTGCCACTGGCTTGTGCATACTACCTTTATTTGTCTAAATCTCTATAAATCAAATGAAGACGTTTCAAACATAAAGCCTCCTGTTCATCTATAAAGGCAAGTTCACAAAACTGTTGTACAATAGGGTATGAGCTGCAATCATTACAACTCTGAAATTTATACCAGATGAGAATCACATTTCTTTTCAGCACTCAGCTTTTCATGTGAGTATTTCTTTAAAACCCACACTCTAGAAGTTATAATAATGTTTGGAATATAATTTGTTTTCTTTTGTCACTGACCTGGGGACCTCTTTATATTCACTAGATGGATTTTTTTTATACCAGCTCTCATACAGAGATTTTCCTTCAAACCCCTCATCCGGACTTGGTATCTGGAAAAAGACAAAGGGTACAGTTTTAAATGTTACCAAGCAATAAGTCGACAACCTGTCATCACATCAAGCCTATGGCTTAGGGCAGTAAGTAAGTCATCTTAAGTCCCTCAACCTTTCTGCATTTGCATTTTAACACTTCAAATGCATAGCATTTTCCAGAAGAATAGTTTATTTGCTAAAAAATAGGTAACTTTAGATGGAAGAAAACACATGGAAAGCAAAACTTTTCAAGTCAATACTTACATTCTGATATTTCTTTATGAGATTTTCAGCCATTTAATTTAAATATTCAACAGAGAAATCCCTCACAAAACAAAACCATTTTGCTTTCCTTTGGCAGGAATTTTCAATTTTGTTTTACTTGAATTCAAAACTGTTTCTACCTTGTTTCAGTTCACAAAAAATATGTTTATGGATGCAGAAGCAACCTCAGAAGGGCAAAGTGCACACTACCTGGTGTTTATGTCATCACAGCTGCTAGACAGGTATACAAATCATGATCATTCTAAAGTTCATTCCTATCACTGACTAATTTGGAGGTAACTGAGCAGCTTAAACACTGTGGATGTTTTTTCATCTTTATATTGGTGGACTGATGAGGCTTTATTATTTTGAATCTATTAAGTATTATTAATATATATCCTATTTAATAATATATCTATCTTCTATCTAAGAATTACTTCACAATAGGAATCAAATTAAAACTAATTTATTTGGGTTTTTGTCCATGAAGGAAATTGTCCCTAGAACAGAATTATCAGCATGAAGACTTTTAACCACAGATTAACTTTGGATGGGATCACATGGGACATGCTTCCCCATCAGCATTCTCTTCAGACATCAGCTACCAACAAGCTGTGGTTACATACATTCATCAGCCTTTGCTTCCCAGCTCGAGGAAGGGTTACACAAGCATTTTTACTGTATTTAGGTCAACATTTTAATGATGGCTCTTGGTGTCCAAACTGAAACTTTGCTGACCTGATTTCCTGACAGTCCTGAACACCTTCACTTAGCACAGGTTACCATGGGAACTGCAGGTGATCAACTCTTCTGAGTTCAGGACAGAAATATCTTTATCTGGGTACCTACTTTTAACAGAGTTACATTTTATTTGCTGTCTTTTAATTGCCAGAAGATTATTATACTGATTTACTACTTTTCCTTCACATTTGCACCAGTCTAATGCCAGCTTCCAAGAGATAATAAATTATCAACCCTAGAAAAGACAGATGACTGAATACATAAAGCAGATGAAGGCAGATAAAGTAAATTCACAGAATATACACAGTAGTCGAATGTACATTACATTGGCATCTAAAACATACACAAAAACTAATTAAATGTTCATTGTTTAATACAGTTGAACAGAAAAAAACCTCAGAAATAAAATGCCAGCCTCTAAGACCCACTCCCAAAGCAAGGAACATCTTACATCTAAGATGGTGTGGCTGTTTCCTGAGAAAGGTCCCTACCTCTTAATTTTGTGTGCCACACAAATGTGTGAGAGCATCATGGTCAGAGACAACGAATAACTAACAGGGTACACTGACGCTGAGCACATTGACCAAACCTGTCACATCACACAAAAACAACATGGTAGCCACCCTAATTTCTTCTCCTGCCTAAAGGGAGTCATAGTCTCCCACCACCATGGGCATTCTAGTAGTTGATTTGGGCAGCCAGGTTTGTGCTTGTTTCTGTCCTCTGGTTCACAGCATTCTTTTCTTCTTTTGTTTTTAGAAGGAATGCTTTCACAGGAGGAGTGGAAAAAACCCCTAATCCTGAATAGCTAATAATTTAAAGGTATAAGCCTGGAATCCCCTTATCCCTCCCGGGAAAAAGCTCCAGTTCCTTAGCTATTGACCTAAAAGGGGTACTGCAGTCAGAAAATAAAGCTCTGACACCATATCTTACCGACCTTATCAAGTGAGTGAGCACTGAACATACTGGCTAAAAATTTCAAGTGATTTTACCTTTTTAGTCAGACTGTACACCAGACTGTACATCAGTGGTGTGCAATCCACTCGCAGTGTGTAGTTTCCTGAAAATACATGAAAAACTATTTATTTGAAGAAGGAAGTTCCCTTAGCTGAAATTTCATGCCATTATTTATTAACAAGGAAGGGGTTAAGGAGCTACACTCTTTATGAGGAGCAAGTCTTCCTGTGATCTTCTCAGTGCATTTGTGTTGGTTATGATGAATTACAGCCCAGCTTTTGAAGCAAGTCTTAAGAGCTTTTCTTATGTCCCCATGATTATTATGCACATTATAAGAGGAGAAGCTGACTCTAAAGAGTTGCCACAGAACTCAGGGCACAACACTTCTTGTTTCTCCTATGACTTCCCGAAGAGTGTAGCTACTGCAAAGGACTTTTTCCCTGAAACAATAGGAATAGCTGAAGGATACTTTACGATTCTGGGCCACGGTTTCTCCCCATATCCATTTCTGAGTTAATGCAACAAAAATTATCACACTGAAGGTCTTATGAATTTCCAGGCCAAAATCCCTCCCAGTCATACTATCACTATTCCCGTAAAATACAAGTCATATCCATGTACCTTCAACGGAAGAATCTGCATTGATATAAGCCACTCCCCGTGCTTGCAATACTTTGGCATTTTCCTGTGAGAAAGAAAAAAAGGAAGAAAATGCTGATAAACCTTTTTTTCCCCTCAGAACTATTTTCCCATTCACAAAAGAAACAGCTGTTTCAGAGAAAGATATCATATACTGCAAGGAGCTAGAGATTCTTGGTAATTCAAAAGGAAACTCACGGGAGAGAGAGAAAGTGTGTGTAAGGAAAAGAGGGGGAGGGAGGGAAGAAGTGCTGCTTTCTAGTGCAGATTTCTCAAAGAGCAGCCACCATACAAATTTATTTTTGAACACTACTGGTTTACCTCAGCCCACTCTGTTGATCCTAACAAGCCAAATTCCTCTGCATCCCAGCTCGCAAATATCACTGTTCTCCTTGGTCTCCATCCTGCAGTGAAAGACCATGAAAATTGTATTACAAAGATAAAGGATGATTGTTACATGACTAATGTGAAAACAAATGGCATTTTTGGGGGGCTCATCTTTTACCATGATCTGTGGGGAATGAGATATACATAAGGAACTTTAACACAAACTTCAGTAACCTAATTTAAAAATTATTTTTTATTGTAGCAATCTCACCTCTACTTCAGTATTGTGCCAAATAATGTATTCCTTTTCGTCTCTCGCCTTTAAATGCAAGAAAATTTTCTAGAATCTAAAACTCTAATCAAGAAAAAATAATGTGCTGTGCACAAATTCTTGAAAGAAGGCTTTTCTAATCTTCTTGCTCTGTTCAGTTTAGTATACATTGTATACCAGTGTCTACTGTGACAGAAAAGTGGCATATTTTCATATCTATTACAGAACTTCTTTGACCTGCCTTTCAAATGCCAGATTTTGAAACCTAAGCAATTCCCTGTAACTTTGACAGATCACCTTCAAAAGAAAAATCTTTCACTTGAAGTCCTCCATTCAATTTAAACCCAGGCCAAACGGAACAGGCTCTACTGCCCTTCTGCTGTATCTCAGCCTAAAGTTTTCTTTGAAGCTACTGGAACCTTTTCATCTTCTACTCCCTTTCTTTTTTAACTTTTAATTTTTTTCCCCATTTGCATTCCAGTGACAGCTTCCCCTGATATTCAGTTACTGGGAGGAAATGGAAATAGCACTAAATGTCAATAGGTTTTATGTGTAATAGGGAGGCAAAGAACACTTCTCTAGCATAGTATTTATGTCAGAGCTTCTCTCCATGGGATGTCAGATAGGGAGACAGCATTTGCTCTGACAGGAACAGAAACTCGGTGCAGTTGACACTTGTTCCTATTCTAATGCAACTAGGCACGAGGTATTTTTAACCATTACCTCCTACTATGTTTGCACAGCTCATTCTCTGCATTACACTGACATCCTTCACTTATTCTTGAGCATGCCTCACTTATTCTTGAGCATGCCTCCAAGCCACAGTCAAGTGCTGAGAAGGCTCTCAGTACTGCCCTGATGAAGCCTTTATCAGTCCACCACTGTGTCACTTTTACAACACCACTGACATATCCAGTCTGACCAGCCTCAAATACACAGTAGTCAATTGTACCTAAATGTCATGTTAATTTCAGCATCCCCCATTTTGTGTTTTGTTTCCCTCTGGGTGTATTTTCTCTTGAGGAGAAGTACTTCACATCTACCAAGGTGCACAGCAGTGTGTTTATTCAAGACATCAGCGAGATACACATTTTTAATTTCAAGCAAATCTTTAAATCTCACAGAAATCAATGGGCACTGCTGAGAACAGCTACTTTGATGTGCTTTATTCTTTCATTAGATTACCTTTCTCTTTCAGTTTTCCAAAGCTCCTCACAATCTCATGAACCACAGCTGCCCCACTCTGAGGATCAATGCCACCAAATACCCACGAGTCACGGTGGCCTCCCAGGATCACATATCTGTCTAGAGAAATTAATTTTGGAGGTTTACTTAGGAAAACTTTTTTCCTGACATAGAGATGTTAACTTGAAGTAATTTACATATTTATCAGGCAGCAGAAATTAATAGTTTATGAAACACACGATAGAAAGGCAAAAAACATTTTAAATTTCTGAAGACATTTTTCTGTATTTTCAGTCAGTGCTGAAGAATTTGTCAAACCAAATAACTGGATCCCACAAGACTTAAAACCTCAAACTCCATGTTGTTACTGCTATTATTAAATATATTACAGGTTTCCTCTAAAGATAGAAACATTTTTCCATACTTCACTATAGTGTGTTTCACGGTGAAGCTGATCCACTAATTGCATCTGTAGAGCACACAAATTCACAACATTAGGGTGTGCTGAATGCAGTATTTCTCTCTGGATATATGTAATCATCACAAAAAGGGTTGTCCAAATCATGACAGAGATTTGATTATTGAGATAAAATTCAGACTAAATCTCTGTTCTACTATAATATGGTTAATAGTTGTGTGTGTTTTAGGCAAAAGGAAAGTGCTGCAGCAAGAAGATAAATGATGTTATCATTATTTTAGGGATGTCTATATATCTGTTTTTCTAGAGTATAAAATCACACTGGTTACAAGAGACTGTAAGACAGACCAAAAGTCAATAGTGGTGGATATAGTGTCTTCCAATGGAATGCAAAATCCATTCCCATGTTTATTAGGGAAGAATATCCACCTAAAAATATTCTTTCAATTGCAAAGTTACTTGCCTGAAGACAAATATTTCCATCTTGGTTATGACTCCCCCTTGAAAATTGGCATTTACTGTGAAAGTGCTGACATACCCTGAATCATATAAAAGCCAGCGCAATAAACATTTCAACACCAAAGATCATGCAGTGCAATATTTCAGAGAAAACTATATTCCTCATATCCTCCTTGTAACCATGAATTACATGTAGAGGTCACTGCTCACTCACATTATGCTGAAGGCAAATGATTTTACCTGGTTCCACTGTGCCTCTGATGGTACCAATCACATTGTAAATCCTTCTTACTTCATTGTTGTTGTGAATGTGCATTTTAACCTTTCTAGTGTATTGGGAAGAAAATACAAAGAGAAAATCCACCAGATTAGATAAACAAGCATCTTGACACCTTTCAAAAGTGTACAATATAAATGATAAGGAAAGCATTTTGACCAAATTTATCTCCTATTAAACCAGAGTAAATCTGAAAATATTACAGGGTAGTTTTTTCTGGATTCATACTTGTGCAAATGAGAACAGCACTTAGCTCTTGACAGCTATGTAATATTTTTGATGTCAATAAGATTTATACAGATAACAGGATTGGAACTCCAAAGATCTTTTGCTAGCAGCTAGTTTTTAAATTTGAAATAGTGAAAGAAAAATGGAAAGCACCTAATGTTAAAAAGATAAACAGTTCTAATTTTCTGCAGTTTGGTGCAAATCAGAATTGACTTCATGTCACGGTTTCACCCCAGCCAGCAACCAAGCCCCACACAGCCACTCACTCACTCCCCCACCAGCAGCAAGACAATCTGGATGGTAAAAGGTAGAAAACTCATGGGTTGAGATAAGGATAATTTTATACATGAAGCAAAAGCCATGCACACAAGCAGAGCAAAACTGTTCAGCCATCTCCAAAGGAGCAGAGCCCTATCATGTGTAATGGTGACTTGGCAAACACTGTAACTCCAGATGTCTCGCCTTTCTCCTTTTTTCTCCCACTTTATGTACTGAGTATGATGTCACATGGTCTGGAATATCCCTTTGGGCAGTTGGGGTCACCTGTCCCAGCTGTGTCTCCTCCCAAGCACCTGCAGCTTCCTCGCCAGTGTGGCAGCACGAAAAGCAGAAAAGGCCTTGGCTCTGTGTAAGCCCTGCTCAGCAACAACAAAATCATCCCTGTATTATCAACCCTGTGTTCATGACAAATGCAAAACAGGTTCATACCAGCCACTGTGAAGAAAATTAACTCTACCCCAGCCAAAACAACAACACTCCAGCACAGCCAATACTACTGCAGCATCTCAGGCAGCAGAAAAATCAGACAACCTGAGGTGCATCAAGAGATTTTTTCTACAACATCAAGAGTTGTTTATCTGTACCACAGCTGAAGGTGTAACAACTCAGCCCCAAGGGTTCCTATACAGTTCAGTATGAACAACTATATAAAGTTAAACAGTTCATATGAAGTCAGTACATTGTACTCAGTCAACATGGAAACACATAGACTTTAGTCCTAAACTGTAATTACTAATTCAGTTTAAAAACAATCTGAAGCAATAAAATTGACATTGTAGCTTAAGCTTATATGAAGCAGTTTAATACTGCTTTATATAAGTCAATAGATAAGACCAGAAGCTGGATTTGCATGAATTTAAAAAGAAAACAAAAGTTTTCAAAAAGAAAAAAAAATAAAAAAAAAAAAAAAATCACTCAACAAATAGTTTGTCAAAGCCTAGATGCTTTTCAAATGAAACTGGTTCAAGACTAGCTGGAAACTAAAATCCATCCAATCAAGATACAAATGTGCTAACACTTTGCACTGAGCACATTTCAGCCACAGAAATAGCCAAAATTAAAGGAATGATGTAAATAAACCCAGCTACTCTATCTTTGGTCAAATTCTACTGCTCTACCTGTTTTTTCTCTGATCCCAAGCACACTCTCCTTAGGAAACAAAACTGACCTTGAAGAATAATTTCCTGCAAAACCAGGGCCAACGTTGTAAGATACATTCAAATTTCCTTTCCAGCTACTATGAGGTGGTGCCTGTCCTCCCATATTACTGTCATGGAAAAAAAAACCATTATTAGTTACAGACATCTTACAACAGCACCAAACACAAATGAGGAACCAGAAACCGCACTTTGCTAGGTCCCATGCACACACAAACCAGTGCTGGTCTTTGTTTTAGACAATTTATATTACAAGCTTCAGTGGGAGAATAATCTGGAGTTTTAGCTACACTAATACTAGTAAATTAACATAAAGCAATAATCCTGGGCATAGAGATCAGCTTGGAATGGTCTACAGCTACCCTGGAAAACAGTGTTGGCCTTGAAAGGTTTTGCATATAAACTGCCTCTTGTAAATAGTCCCTGGAACATTCTACTGCCTTGAACTGCATTTGCATTTGAATTAGCAGAGAGCAACTTGGGCCATTCCAACACTTTTACAGCAGAGGCAATTTTCTTCTGGTGCCTGTCCCTGCACACTGTTTAATCTCACAGCACAGACAGTTGATGTGTGTCAAAGATGGCTAAAGTGGAGAAACACAATCAGTCCAAGTCACGTTTTCTTGTTCCATTGTCAAAAATGACATGTTTTTCCTGTTAACACAACTGGAAATGCAGTAATTCAGTGGATCGCAATCACCCAGACTTATTCCCCTGAAGGACTTATATTTTTGACATGAACTTCTGAGATACAAAGAAAGTATGCTGGATGTTCTGGTTCTTAGGAAGTAAAATATATTTATTGTAAATGAAAGCATGTCTTTTACTGTAAATGCATACTTCAGTCGAGCTTTATTCCAGAGAACACTTCAACATGTCTTCAGGTCCTCAGTAAATTGTTTATACAAAAATATGATAGCAGGAATAACAAGAAGCTATGACTTCTCAAGACAAAAGTGAAAACAAGGACCCAGTATTTTTAAAGGATTTAGGTTTCCTTTACAAATATTAAAGCAAAGTTCCAGTATTATTTAATAGTTATTGAACAGAAATGTCTAGCTACATCGTATTTATACATAGTAATCTGCTCTATCACTACTAGTTGGCAGTGCATAAAAGAGGTCTTTTAATCTATACCTTTATCATTATGAGCAGTTATCCTGATAACAGTGATGGCTATAAAGTTTTAAAGAAAAGAAAATTTAGAGACATATTAGTCCATATTACAAATTATCCTTTCCAGATAACTCTGCACATACCTGATACGTAACAACTGACACCACACTTACCTCGTACAGAAATCCTAATGAGAAACAAACATATTATTTCAACAGCTACAGGAGAAGCAGAGTGCAGAAGTCTTTTTACTTGCTTTTCAAATACTCTCATAACTTCCAAAAAACAATCTGCTAAAAACTCCTCATGGCTCCCATGCACTTACCGCAGTAATGACTCTGCATCATGATAGCCAATAGGATGAACTGGAATTTTTGGGAGCCCTACACCACTGGCTTTGTCTAATCGGTACATGTATTCTGAAAGCAAAGGACAGATATTTTCATATCTACAAGTCTCAGAAGGAAGCTGTACAATTCATAGCACAGTCCTAACACTGGAGTCAAGAATAATCATTTCACTTTCCCGGAAGCTGAGCTGACATCTTCCCAGTAATTTTATTCTTTGTGCTTTATCAATGTATTTTCAGAGAGACACTAATAAAGGTTCTCCCATAGTGTATGCAGTCACTCATTTAAAGATGGCTGGAAATTTTTAAATTATTTGTTCATTTTTTGTGTTGAAATACTTTTACATGGAAATATTTCTCTTCATGGAGAAGAACTTCAGACTAAGCAACACATAAAGAACAAGAGCAAAGAAGGAGCCCATAGTTTGGTGCTTAGAACATTCAGCTGGGAACTGAAAAAAATTTGCCAGTTGATAAAGAGATGCAGATAAAATCTTATACACTGGACTACTGAATACTCTGGATTGCTGTTTTTGTGTACAGACCAAAATCTAGGTTTTGTTCTGACAAAGCTCAAATACAAGTAATTTTTTCTTTACAGACAAGAATCTTAATCTTCACGATGCGGACAAAAGCATATATAGAAAAGAAGAGTTTCCTCCTTAATACAACATTCACAGACAATTGACGTGTGACAGTTGATTCACAGGGACCCTTCGTGATTGAGGGAGACAGGGATTCATCTGTGAGATAACTGACTCTAGCAGGAGGAACCAGAAACTTTCTTCATGCTGCTGTTTTGAACATGTATCCCCTTCCAGCTCAAGTTCTGCTGCCTAGAGGCAACACTGCCCCTCACTTAGGGACTACTTTCCTTTAGGTGACCGCCTCTCTCAGGTATGCTGGCCCAAGTGCTGGCATAAATAGCTCTTCATGAATTTCAGTCAAAATGATCTGGTTTAGTTGCTAAATGAAACAGCTTAGGCACACCTCAAGCAGCTGAAGAAGCCTAAGGTGAAGGTGGTAATACAGATCAGCACTCTAGGGTTCCCTCTAGTATCTCCTCACTTTCTCCCATGCAGTATTTACAGAAGCGGCCTACTGCAGTGAAACCCAAAGCTGCCTCTTTTGAGCAACAAAAGTGTGTTGTTACAAGGGAGAAAACATCCCCATCCCCTCCCCTTTCCTGATATCAGACCCTCAGAGAATGCCTTCTCTAGAGTCACTCACCTTTTGCAGGATAACCAGGAGTCAGAGGATCCCCTGCCCCATTCAGGTTTAATACATTCCCACGCTGGACTCCTCCACCTGGAAGGTTCCAGCCATTTGGATAAGGATCCACTCCAGGTGCACAGTAGTCAGCAGGGTCAGAGTACAGAATAATTCCCTTGGCACCTGCCAATTCAGCATTCTTCACCTGCAAAGCACATCTCCTGTCCCCATCCAGTCCTTTATAGCTTGACCCCAGAGTTCAAGGGGCAAAAGAAAGTATAAATTACATGGATTTTTCCTCAGGGTCTTTTACAGTGCTTGGGGTAAGTGAAGGGCCCATAACTGTGTCATAATTTCCTGAAAAATATATATGCAAATATCATGTTTCATTTGAAAGTAAAAGGTCTGCTGTTGCTTTGACTTTTAGTTAGGAGATAACAAAAGTGACATGGAAAACATCCTCCACAGTATTGCTACATAACCTGAGTCTTCATTCTGTCATCCACATCAATACAATCAGCTGACTATAGAAATGTGCACATCATGAACAGAAAAAACTGTATCACATTAATGCAACAGTATCTTTCAGGCAGTCTTGTGCTTACCTTATTTACCTAAATAATCTCTGAATGTTTCTCAGGGTTCAGACTATGTAGAAAGATGGGGGACCTTGAAACTGCCTTTGGCTGTGAACAAGACTAACTCCAGAGAGCCCGTATTTTAGGCTTATTATGGCAGAAGGACTGACCTGCATGCTATTTTAAAAGCATTCTTGTGTGACTTTATTATTGTACAATATATGTCATTCTGACATCCCAATCTGGTTTGCTACTAGATATGACAGTGATGGATAGTGACTGACTGACAACTAATCCTCAACAGTTTTAAATTTGGGTTTTTTAACTCAGAAATATCATAGCTTTTTTTCCTTTTCTTTTTTTTTTAAAGAAAATACAGTACTTGCCTTCATCCTCCATCCTATTTTTGCACACCATTAGGAAGTTGAAAAACTTTCAGTACAGTTCTCCAGATTTTATACAGGCTACCAAATTCTTCAGTATATAAACAGTCATTAGAAATACTACTGTAAGAATGAAGATATCCCTTTGTGTCAATGAGGGCATATAATTTCCAAATCACAGGAAAACTGCCTCTCCAGATATTAGCAACTCTAAGGTATTGGTGTTTCATTTTAAGAAAAAATTCATAGATAGTAAAACCTTCATTTTTTAAGTCTTTTCCATTCAGATAGTATCTTTAGGAGTGGTAAAAAATTTAGTGAAAATATTATCTGACCCAGAATACGAGTTATATACCACTTTTCACTGGTGAAAATGACACATTTGTAAACCAGTGAGTTATCTATTTAAAAGCTTCACACAAGATTAATCAACAGTATATAATAAGAACTGGCATTCCAGTGAATTCAATGCTTGATACCCTCAGGTAACTGACAAATACAAATCATAGTCCTGCTCAAATTAGGGTCAAACTAGTTGTTGTAGAAGAGCCAAACACACTTAAAATAGACTGTCTTCTTAGATCTCTGTTGAGAAAATAACTTGAGTGTATGCCTGAAGTATGTACAGGATTATCAGGATTATGTCCTTTCCTGTTAGGTCATGGAAATCTGCAGAAAGCTGTAGTTTAAAAATAAATTTATATGACAGGGATGTTGAATAACCAAATACAGAATTTAAAATAACCTCCATATAGTTATAGTCTCTGCCTGCTATACAGAACCATTATAAAGAAACACAATATAGACATGGTAAAGAACAGCTGAACCAATAGGAAAGAACAATCTAGTTCAGAATTAGAGTATATGACACTCTATTAGTGATATTTTGGAACAATTCATAGAATGCATATGAATATTAATATGAATATTAAATTCATGCAACATTTTCCAACTGATTTACTTCTATCCTAGAAATATATTACATATCTATGAAATACATATTTGATAGGTTCTACTAAAGAATCATCTTTGAACGCAGCTGTATGAAAACTCAGTTACTCTAAAATCTCCAGAACAGCTCAGGGAAGTGTTTCAGTCTCTTGAAAACGCTGAAGGGCAGAACAGTTGAAGTGGGAGTAACGCTGAGAAAGGCAGGAACATTTTTATATACAGGGATTACCTTATTTCCTCTGAAGATCTTCCCATATCTGGCAATAACAATCTTTCCTGTGCAGTTAACTCCCATCACACGTTCTAACGTAAAGAAGTCCTCAGTGCGGCCGTAATTCACATACACCAACTCACCCTGAGAGAAGGAGGCAGGATTTGAAACAATAATGTCAAAGAGCATGTCGAAAGGAGGATGTGATCTAGTAAGATAATAACCTGGGAACAATGATCTCTGCGACTGGCTCCAGTATGAATTCTTTGATTGCAAAGCAGTTAGGTAGGCAAGTGACTTTTAGTGAATCCTGCAATCCAAAGCTGCCAGACTTTGTGCACAACAGAATGTTCACATATGACTTCTGTATCAGAAACTTGAAGTAAGTGCTCAGATAACATTTACTTCTCTTTGTAGTCTGCTTAAGCTGGAGTAAGTCTTGGATAGCTGGAGGTATTTTGGACACAGACACCACAGTAAATTTCAGTTGTATTTTGCGCAGTCCACATTCTAGTTAATAGAATGGTTTTTAACATAAAATTCTTGGCCTGCAAGAACTCAGAAGAGCCTTGGCCCCACTGAGTATTCCTGCTGAGGGGCTTTATACAGGATCCCTCCTGTGCTGTTTGCAGTACAGATGCAGGCAACAGCTCATTGGAGAATGCTATTGCTAACAGCCCTAGATAAGTACCTGGAAGTCCCGTCAAACTATTATGTAATAAGGTGAAAATAAGCATCATATTTTGAAAAGACAATCTGTCTTTAGGTACTGTTTTCATTGGAAACAAAGTTCTTATATTTAATTAAAATAAAACAATTTCCTAAAGAAGGAAGCTGAAGCTTTTTAAACTTGTTTTCATCATTTCCCACATCTCATCTTACATCATTTCCCACATCTCATCTTCCCACATCGCTACTTACTGTAGCTCTCCACAAACCAAATAAAGCAGTGATGTTAGTCTGTCTTTCTTCTGTGATATGTTATGATGAAAGGTCAAAACCCATGAATTTTATCTTACACTATGTTCCAAAATTCCCACTGCAATTCTTGAAACACTCAAAGCTTTCATGTCTCAGGGTAAAGATTATCTGCCTGGTTGTCCAGCTTTGAGTATCTGAGGCAAATAAATACAGTATACCTTTTGTTTTCTGGACTTAAACAGCTTATTAACAAACTTCACAAAGTACATGACTGATATAATACTGAGCTGTGTGAATAGAAGCATTAGCATGTTTCCAGATCGAATCTTAAAGCAGAACCTGGACCAGATGACTTCACACGGTTCTCTCAACCTAAATTATTCTATGTATAGACAGGAAAGATATTGAGAACAACACCAAGAAATTCTAATCTTACAAAATATTAATTGAAACGCCTAATGATCATAGAATAGAAAATTCCTGTTACACAGGCCAGCTTTATCAAAGAAAGCTGATACCATCTGTATATAACAAGACATGAAAGATTAGTGTTAAATTCAGATCATAGCAACACTTTCATCGCCAGCAATAGGTTTTCAAGCATAATCAACACTGTGCAGCTATACCTGGCAGTGTGAGCCTTGGGCAAGCACCATTTTGAAAAGTGAGATTGTTCGTTTGGCTGTGTAAATGTAACAGTCTCTTTGTTCACCAAGATGGGAAGAAATGGTGCATAGTTACAGAAATGTCGGGGAAGTTTACAGCAGCTGATATCAAAGATTTATTACCATTTTTTTTAAAGGAAAAGAAAAAATAAAATCCAATTCTGAATCAAACTAGAGAAAAAAAATCAAACATACGTATAACTGCTCAATTTGAACACTGCTTCATCACAATAATCCCAAGAACATCAGAGCTAGGTCACCTTTCCTACTGGTGGTAAGTCGGGTTTTGAACTAAAGCCTAAGGAATTTCACATTATTCTGTATTGCTCTCTGATATTCTGTGCTATGCTACAGTACACTATGGTATTCCATCTTTTCTATTTCTATTATTTCTATTTCTGTCTCTGCTTCTTTTCCTACTTCTGTTCCTACTTCTATTCCTTTATTCCATCTTTTCTATTTCTATTATTTCTATTTCTGTCTCTGCTTCTTTTCCTACTTCTGTTCCTACTTCTATGCCTTTTACTATGTAACATTCTACTGTTACCTCGGGCATTCCTTGGGCTGAAAAGGCACTGTAGGGTGGCACCACATCTCTAACAGCCTCATATCCTGGAGGAGGAGGCTCAGACAATGATGTGTTGAAAATCTAATGGGAAAGGAGAAAAGGAATAAGGTAAACAAGGCAATATGGAAAAGAAGTACTTTCTGTTCACAAACACATTTCACAAGCATTTGCAATCTAAAGGACTCTAGTTTTAGAATTCTACATAAGAAGTGGCCAAAACCTTAGCAAGCACTAGGCATCCTTTTCCGTAGGCATGCTCAGTGTGTGAACTTACAAATCCCATCTCTACTCTTCACAGAGAATCCTGCATAAATGAACATAGTGTTCCCTGAAGTGGTCTCGGTACAACAGATAAGAGCAGGTTAAATCACAGTGGTAAAAATGCTTGCATTCTGCTCATCCATGAAGCTTCTACACGCACTAGAGCTAGCACGTAATGAACTCATGTCCCTTGTGATAGCACATCTCAAGGCCTAAACTCTAATCTTCCAGAAACTGAATTTAGCAGAATCAGAATACTGTACAATAAATCAATGCAAAGAATGGTGCTGACCATGTTTTTTTTCCTCTTTCTAAATAATGGAGTAATTTTCAAACAACTGAATTACAGGAAGTAATTCTCTCACATAATTGTCCTTTAATCCACATGTCAGGATGCTGTATGAATCAGGGTAAATATTAGTATTCCTATCACATATATTATGAAACAAAGATGCAAAATATAAAAGCAAACTGGAATCCGTGATTTCCATGAACTTTGCATCAGGCCCAAAACCATTAAGTGAACAGAGGACAGTTTTCCCTCACAGCCTTCCCAGGTATATGAAGGTGATTTTGTTCCCTGGTTGGAAAAACTGGTGGTTTTTGTACCTCATCGCCATACTCATCAATTATTGAGATGTAGTTGGGATTAGTGTCATCAGGGTAAGAGAGCAAGACATCATAATGAACCAACTGAACCGAATCCAAACCAAATTTCTTCCACTCAGCTTGGACTTGCTGTGCCAGATGTGTATTTTCCTTTGTTCCCGCTAGGTGAGGAAGCTGTGTAAAATTGCTAGAGAAAAGGAAGAAATGAGCAGAGTCAGTCATTGAAGGTCATAACCAGAACTCCTCTTAGCCTAGCTGGAAATAAATCTCATAGAGAAGATCAAATACACTCAGGCTAAATAAGGACCAAGACTTCTCTGAATCTATGCATTTTTCTGTCGTACACATAAATTGAGGTGAAGAGTTTCAGGCTGTCCTGATCTAGCACAGGTATTTACATCTTCCTTGCAGCATGGTTTAGCAAGAATGGTGTGATGACGCCAGCTATGGGGTCTTGTCCTTTCTTTACTGCTTGTCTTCTGAGCAGCAGTAGGCCTGTGCACTCCTATGCACAATAAGACTTCTATCATTGTGAAGTGATAAAAGAATTGAGTACAATTATCTCAGCGTGTTCAACTTAGAAATGTGCATAATTACTCTGATCCTTACTTGTAATTAACTGGATATTCTCCTTGGATCCTGCTAATTTAATTAATTCTGGCACAAATACTGATTTATCTAAAAGTTCACTCCTAGTGTGTCTTGTTGGCAAGTAAAAGAGAGTGAGTTTTGAGTACCATATAAACAAGGAACAGAAACACTCAACAGTTTGTGATTTAAAAGCCATGCCAGCATGAATAACAAACAGCAAAAGAGAGCATAAATAGTGAAGAGCCCATTGTTTGAAAAAAAAAAATTGTCCAGACCATTGTGAAAGCCCAGTGGTGAAGCCAGATGAAAAAACCCTCAGTTGAATGTGACTGTCATCATGATGTCCTCATTCTATCATATGACCACGCCATAAACATGCCAAAGAAGCATGTGTGGCACCAGCTGGTGTTAATGTAGGAAATTGTATCTTCGGTTATGAAGGGGTGTGAGATTAGGAAAAACTTAAAATTCTTGAGTTCAAATAAGACCAAAGCCATCAAAAAAAGCACTTTGAAAGAACTATACACATTAGAATAGAATAGAATAGAATAGAATAGAATAGAATAGAATAGAATAGAATAGAATAGAATAGAATAGAATAGAATAGAATAGAATAGAATAGAATAGAATAGAATAGGTTGTAAGGGATCTACAACAATCATCTAGCCCCACTGCCTGACCAATTCAGGGCTGACCAAGTTAAAGCCTGTTGTTAAGGGCATTGTCCAAATGTCCCTTGAACACTGACAAGCTTGGGCCATTGACCACCTCTCTAGAATGCCTGTCTCAAGTCTGAACATCCTCTTGGTAAAGAAATGCTTCCTCATGTCCAGTCTGAACCTTCTCTGGTGCAGCTTTGAACTACTCCTATGCATCCTATCACTGGATACCAGGAAGAAAAAATTAGCACCTCTCTTGCCGTGCCCCCTCCTTAGGAAGCTGTAGGGAGCAATGAGGTTGCCCCTCAGCCTCCTTTTCTCCAAACTAGACAACGTCCTTAGCAGCCAAATGCTGCTGGATAAAACCATGCTCCGCTGATCCTGCCAACATCTAATATTGTAATAAAAGCCACTGTTATAGTGACAGCATCATCTTCTGGATGATAGAATGAACCAAGAGCACACTTATGTGTTATTGTGAGTGAGAATGGCTGTTTTCTATACAAGTTACAAGTGTTTAAGGATCACATTTTCATTAGAATTACAATAACATCTTCCTGTATTACATTCCCATTTAACTGAACATTGTGTTTTTCTTCATTTTCTCTTTTAATCTGACTGCCTGTACTGGTAGTTCTGAGCAGTGACTAAACATCTGCCGTACTTCACTACAGGACTGGCCACATGACAGTAAATGAGGTACAATGTTTTCTGCTTCCATAGAGACAGGGAGCTGAGAGGGCAGGAAGGTCCTTTAGCAGAGCTCTTTAACAACAGTTGACTTTGCAGGAGCCAAAACACAGGTTAAGACTCTAAAAACTCCTAAATCTTTTGGTTTTGAATGTGCATGTACGATTGCTATGTAGTGACGAGACCATACTTTCCAGCTTATTTATTTGCAATAGTTCATGGCAAATACACTTAAAATGAAAGCAGTGGGATTGCCACACTCTTATAAACTGAAAATGGTCTTTTAGTAATTTAGTTTTGCACAACTCCATGCTATGTAATCAGACTGGGAGTATGAGGCAAATCCAAATTTGTTGATTATTCCTACAATAGCTGATGCTCTTTCTTTATACTGAAAGTAAATTCCTATCAATAAATTACGACTTGTGGTCTATTACTGACTGGAATAAATACAAGTTTTAACAAATACAACACTCTCTTAAGAGAAAAATAATCCATTTACAAGAGCCCTAAAACAAACAAATCAAGTACAAGTACTAGCAGTTAAAGCTTTTAAGTTATTAAAATAGAGAAATTTATTACATCGATTAAACTTTAGTAGACTTTAAAATATCTATATTATCATGTTCCCTTGTTTTGAATTATTTGAAGCATGGCCAACAAGTCCAGAAAGGTGATTCTGCCCCTCTACTCTGCTTCATGAGACCCCATCTGCAGTGCTGTGCTCAGCTCTGAGGCCCAACACAAGGGCAAGGACTTGATGGAACAAGTCCCAGAGGAGGCCATGAAAATGATCAGAGGGCTGGAGCATCTCTCCTGAGAAGAAAGGCTGAGGGAGCTGGGGCTGTTCAGGCTGGAGAAGGCTCCGAGACCTTACAGCACCTTCCATTACCTAAAAAGGGCTCACAAAAAGGCTGGAGAGGGACATTTTTCAAGGGCATGTAGTGATAGGACAAGGGATAATGGCTTTAAACTGAAAGAGGTCAGGTTTAGATTGGATATTAGGAATAAATTCTTTACTGTGAGGATGATGAGGCACTGGCACAGGTTGCACAGAGAAGCTGTGGATGCCCCATTGCTGCAAGCGTTCAAGGCCAGGTTAGACAAGAGCTCTGAGCAACCTGGTCTAGTGGAAGGTGTCCCTGCCCATGGCAGGGGGGTTGGAGCTAGAAGATCTTTAAGGACCCTTCCAACATAACCCATTCTTTAATTCTGTGACCCTTGGGCTGGTTGCCACCTGATTTTTCTTTTCTTGTCTGAACTGATTAGTCTACACACTGCTTACTAAAGAAACTGCTTGATGTTTTCAGCTTTCATTTCAGCCATGAATGCTCTCCTCATGTCCTCATGAGTACTCAGAGATGTCTTCTTTTCTGTAGGTTTTGCAAACCAGCCTGTACAACACATGAACATACAAAAGTAAAAACATCAGAGCAATATTTCCATGACACACACCACTTCTCTTTGTTCTTATCACAAGATCTTCACTGTTTTACATTTTACAATTGTTTTTATTTCAGCACAGACAAGCAGCCACAACCTAATCTGTTAGTCCCACGAATGGTAAGAGAACTTATTTGCCTAGGTAGATGTTGAGTGACATAAAACACTATATTATATTTATTCATCTGTTGTTTTCCTGTAGATGCTAAGGAGACTTATCTATCTTCCTTGAGCACCACAACATCACGGTGCCAGTCACATGGTTACCTTAGTAATAAGGCAGCAGCTTTACAAAAATGTACAGAATGTGCACAGACACACTTTGTAAGGAACAGATGTCTGGTAACTACTTTCTCACTCTCTGGTCTGTCTGGCTCTTATTCTGAAATCCTTCCCTTACTGAGCAAGCACTACCAGAGTAAGTGATGAGAGGAACACCTGGCTAGAGAAGTGCTCCTGACATCTGTTTTTAAGTCAGACTGGACACATTCAGTGCTTATGCAGCAGCAGCTACATGGGTAGCGTGAAGGAGAGAACCAGTGGGTTCAAGAGGGTAACAAGCTGGCACCAGTGAGGCACTGGTCACAGGCACAGTGAAAGGCTCTACATGAGAGAGGAATTCAGTCGGGACTTCCCAATGGCACCAATCCCAACTACATACCAAATGGCATTGCAAAATAGAAGTGGCTCTTTTGTTTTCTCTCCTCCCCTAAGCTGATCCTGATTCATACGTGAAACCAAAAGGAAGGTAGGGACAGCAACCCTCAGTCCTGCCTGCTTGGGACGAGGAGTAGGCGAGACACAGAAGTAAAGACTATTTCTCCCCTCCTGTCCGTGTCCCTCCAGCCCCATATTTATCCTCCTGCCTCTCTGGCTGGGGCTGGTGATCTCTTGCCCACAGCACTACTTTGCTTCTATTAACGTTAACAAAAAGTAAACAGAAAAACAAGGAAAAGAGACAAAAACCCTTCTTCTGTGACTGCACCTGCCCGGTGTGAAGGGAGGGAGGCAGTGAGGGAGGGTGGTACGGGCCGGCTGAGCACGGACTCACCTCAGGCACCCTTGGCACAAACTCCCGGGCAAAGGAAACCCGCCCGCTCCTCCCCCC
>VWZT01000183.1:912676-1069906 GCA_013397055.1 Pachycephala philippinensis
TGGGAGAAGAGGCTGATCCCCACCTGGCTGCACCCTCCTTTCAGGTGTTGTAGAGAGTGATAAGGTCACCCCTAAGCCTCCTTTCCTCCAGGCTGAACACCCCCACCTCCCTCAGCTGCTCCTCATAGGGCTTATCCTCCAGACCCTTCACCAGCTCTGTTGCCCTTCTCTGGATACTGGAATGTCCTTCCTGAATTGAGTGGCCCAGAACTGGACAGAGGATTCAAGGTTCGATCTTGCCAGTATCGAGTACACAGAGATGATCACTTCCCTGTCCTGCTGGCCAGGGATACAGGCCAGAATGCCATTGGCCTTCTTTGCCACCTGGGCACACGGTTCTTTTGATTTACTACAAAGGGCAGCGAGAACACAGAGTGACGACTTCCACACCTGGTTTGCCATGGATTTCTCACACTGTGCCATGCCATGCCATCCTCCACGAGCCACACACCGGAGTTGGCAACACCAGCAGGGCAAATGTGAGGGGGAAGAAATGTCTTAAAAGAAATATTTTAAGAAACATTTTACTGCAATATTCAATACACTCTGACAGGCTATAAAGACTCTTCAGAGAAATATGTGTCCCTATGAAAGTGGGGTGACTACCACGTATCTCCATGCCCCATGTTTCCTTCCATTTTATGGAGGCACAGCCCCAAAGAGAGTAGGTTCATCCAGCTGCCGGTTTAAGGACAAGGCTGAAACTTCGTGCACTTTTGACTTTGCTAGTGTCTTCTTTTTCTTCTCTTAAAATTTTCACTGTATGATTTTAGAAAAACATCTCCATTCAGTTCAATCATATTTGGGAGGTACCTTTAAGGCCATGAACAGAGTGGAACTTTGCCTGCAGAGGTGACCTCACTGGCTCTGTGTGGATTTTCATCCTCAGAACCCTTGCTCAGGTGTCAGCAAGGGAGACAGCTGATGTTTAAAACAAAAAGTCTGTATTTGTGTTGTACCCATGTCCACATACAGTACGGGCAGTCTGTACTCAGCAGCAGTGCAAGGACTGTGCTCTCTACAGGACTGCTCCTATTGAGCCACACTACTTGCTGATGCAGACAAAACCTGAACCTAGGAGGAATGCCAGGCACTGGACTTTGCCTTGCCTCATCTGCAGAGCCCATTGCACTAGGAAATCTTGATACAGTAACACTAGAGGGCTACTGTCAAAAGCTGAAGTTGGTTTCAAAAAGCAATGCACCAATAACAACAGTAGCATGCTGTGAAATTTTATGAGACAAAAAACCCTGCAAATGACCAGCCAGAAGGGAAAAAAAAAAAAAAAAAAAAGCCTGTATTTGTGATATTGGTCCTGTGTCCTACTTTACACTATTGTATGCAGTCTGACCCTGCTGTGCAAAAGTCCTGCTTATAGTGATACTCTGAGCAGGGCACTCTGTCACACTGTAAAGTAAAACTCAGATGCCTGACAAGTTGCCATCAGCTTACTACAGTTGGTTTGGAAATGTGTATGGTGGAAGGTTTTACTTCTTCCCTGCAGTCTGCTTTCCTTCCCCATCCTGTACCTGCATAATGTACCTGTGTTTGCTTCTCATCCACTATTCACTGGTGCATGATGAAACCAAGATAGTGTTAAGTAGGCTGAAGAATGGACATGTCTTCTGGTATTCTTAGAAAGATTAATACGGCCAGGGCACCTTTGGGCATAAGGCACCTTTGGGAGAGCCCCTGGATCAGTTAATTGGTTTTTGAAGCACTTGGAAATGAGGTTAATGAAGCACCATGGGACTAGGCACTGAACAAAAACATATTTTATCTCTTGATTAATATTCCAGAGGGATTTAATCAATCCCAGTGGTTTATGGCCATACTTTTTCAAGTAAAATAAGATGGAAAGGAGCAGTGAAGAAATTGAGATGAGAATATTGTCAAAAAGTTTGGTGCTGTTTAGTACTCTAAATTTAACTGACCTGCCCACACCACTTAAAAGTTCTGAATTATTGCTTTGAGATGTTTTATATATAGTTTTTCAGTGTGCCTGCAACTTGGGCAGCATATTATGAACTTTAAATATACAATAGCAGCAGCCAAAGGTCATAGAAAAAAATTATTCAAGAGTAAATAGCAGTTGTGATAAATGCATAAAATGTTATGCTTGTTCTACACAGAATCATATAGGTCACTTTGTAGGCAAAGCCATTTCATTAAACCAAAAGTAAGAAAAGTTAATTCTCCTCCTGTTTCTGTGAAAAATCTTCTACTAATCAAAGTACTAGAAATTTTTTTTTCTTATCGCTGAGATTCAAGGAATGTATGAAAATTTTTCTTTCAATTCATCTGCTTGAAGAAACAAACTCGCTGGGTTTTGAGATGCAAATTTTAGGCCATGTTTTGGTTAGGATTATCCAATTTTATATCATTTACCATGACACAGTTTTCCTTAGGTCTGGTTGCAACCAATGGTAGGATCTTTACTTGCAGGTGTTTAGGAATCCATTTGTATGTTAAGGTGTTGTTCAAACAGAGATACAATAAGTTTAACTTCTGTGTTATTTTCTTTTTATATACTCGCAGGTTAACTCTATTCTTTGCTGGCCCTTCAGCATGTGAACATGTTGTCACAGTAATTTACTGCATGTAACGCTTGGACATATTTGTGGGGAGGGTTCTTCATATACCTACTGAATGTATGCTCTGAGTTTACTCATGTTTGGGACCTGGGAAAGGGTGGGGAAAGGTTGTCTCTGGTGGTTTTTGCAGTAGCCTTTCGTTACTCTCAGTCACAAAGCTATTTGGACAGATGTTTGAGTTAGGAGGTTCCAAATTCTTTTGTTTAGGGCATAAAACAAAGAAGGTGGAACTGCCTGTGTCACTTACAACCCACTGGAGGAACAGCCGGTTTAGTGTGGAGGTAACACCAGTGTGGTGTCCAAGGACAGCCTTTATAACTTGTCAAATAAAGGTGTCTTTGCTTACAGCTGCCAGTCTTTGTTACAGTTTTAACTGTGAAAGAGTGGATGAAAAGAAGATGCTTAAATGCCATGGAGTTCTGCTGTGGAATTATGTGTCAAGATTCAAGAGGAGACCAGCAAGGGGACATCATGGGGGTCACCTACTACTGACTGCTCTCTCAAGCTGAGAAAATGGGTCAAGCCTTCTTTAAACAACTAGAAGAAGTTTCATGATTACAGGACCTTCAGCATGGGAGCACTAGAACAGGCTGCCCAAACATGTGGCATAAAAATTCTTGGAACTTTGCTAAACACCTGAACAAAGCCCTGTGGAACCCGATCTAACTTGGATCCTAGCTCTGTTTTGAGAAGGAATAGGTCTGACTTGACCTTCTGGGGTCCCTTCTAATGTTTTCCTATGATTCTGTGATTTTAATAGAAAGTTGCATGTGGATTCATATGTGGTCTGCTTTGTAAATGTTAAAGTCTGTGTTTCTCTGTTACAAATTTAAGGTACAGACAGTAAAATAAAGACTTGTCTATTTCCCAGGGGTTCTGTAGGATTAAATCATTTCCTTAAAAAAAAAAAAAAAGAAAGAAACAAATTAGTGAGTTCCAAGTCTCTATTATGCTATAGAAACAATCACTAATTAAATTTTACGTGATTTGTTATTGTTATATACTTCACGAGTGAAATAAATTGCATAAATAGTTGTAAAATGTCAATATAAGAGCATGAAATGAAACCTAGAAGACTTTTCACCTAGAAACCTTTTCTTACACTTTATTCTAACTTCGTATTTTCAAACAATTCAAAATATCAGCCTCACACTTTTTATTCGTATAGGGCATGCAAATAATTAGGTTTATAGCTCATGTTTTCCTTTCCCATACTATATGCTCTTCTCATTGTATTTGCATTAGAAAGTGCATAGATAAAACTTTGAAGGTGCCCAGAAACCATGCTGCTTTTGATTTTCATGAGTCACTACAGTGCTTCTGAAACATCCCATTCTGCAAGGTGCCACACAGGGCTATGTACTGGAAAGAAAATGTGTGTTTTCTTAATATTTTTCTCCCTACAGGTCTCTGTATAAAGAAGTCAGAATGCTGCTTCTGTGCCTCCTTAAAGCACTAAGCAATCCTAGAATCATAGGTTCACAGAGTAGTTTGGAGGAAGTGACCTTTGAAGTCCACCTCATCCAACTTCCCTGTCATGGGCAGTGACATCTTCAACTAGACCAGGTTGCTCAGAGCCCTTTCCAACCTGGCCTTAATCTATCCAGGCATGGGACATCCACCACCTCCCTGAGCAACCTGTTCCAGTGTTTTACCATCCTCATAGTAAAGAAATTCTTCCTCATATCTACTCTGAATCTACCCTTGTTTAGTTTAAAATCATTTCCTTTTGTCCTATCAAAACAGACCCTACTAAAAAAAAAAGTCTCTCCTTATTTCTCTTACATCCTTGATTTGAATTGTTGGTAGTCAAGTTTATTACCTGCTGTGTTGGGTTTTTGCCTTGACCCTATGCTGTGAGCTTGGAGTGTGGAGTATTTGCTGTATAAAATTCCTTCTGCTGTGACTCTGGTGACTGTCAAAAAAAGCAGCAGTGGCAGGGCTGCTTTTCTACGGTAATGGCTCACTCATTTTGTCCTCCTTCCCTCTTCTGGGTTCCTTTTGTATCCTATTTCCTCCTCTCCCGGCTCTTAAAGGTCTCCAAGGGAATCAATTTGTACACCCTAAAGGAAATGGTAATGAATTTGCCATAGTAACTACCTGTCCAGGTGCATTCTTTTGTTGACTCCCTTCTGTCTTGAATGGTGATACTTGTCACTGTGTCTGAAATAATTGTGCTCCCGTCTTCTCGGCCATCCTAATGAAATGCTGGAACACTAAGTTCGACAGAGGTCATAGAAGTAAATATCCATCTGTTTGCAGAAGGGAGTTTGGTTATTCAAATAGTACAACATTTTGGGGTAGTACCGTGTGAAAGAAGGGAGAGGAAGGTACTGTGAGCTAGTGTAAAGGCCCACAAGGATCCGTGCTACACGTGGAAAGACCTGAGGAAATTCACAATTGTAACCAGTTGTAACAGCAGCCCCAGTGTTGCAAGATGCAGAGGTGTAAAGCTAAGAGAAGGTACCTGTGCTGATTTAAAAGCTTGTCACATTGAATGAGGAGCTTTTGCTGTTACTACTGCTCTTGGCTTCACAACTCAGTTCTCTTCCAGCTGTGGTACTCACTGGCCTGCTTATGAATGGATTTGTTATGTTTCATCATTATGGCACAGAAGAGTATTTACTGCTCTCAACTTCAGTTTACTGCTGGGTTATGGTGTTGATTTGGTGTGTGGAGGAGTCAGACAAGCTGCATATGTGACACCAGGGACTATCTGCCCCTTTTCTGGCAGCAGAGTGTTAAATCAGCTCAAGGTGCCCTGTGTTAAGGTCACCATGAGAACATAAATGATCTGTTGTTACTGCAGAATTGACTCCACCGTGGCTGAATTGCCTTGAATCATTCTATGGCTGGAGAACAAGTTTTTACAGAAATATACAGAATTTATTCTGTGTCTGTGTTCAGCTTTTGCCTTCCCAGGACACTGATCTTCCCCATATTGCAAGTACTGCAAGTACATGTTCTTCTTGTTGTTCTTGCACCAAAGACTGGGGTGCCAATGTGGAAAACAAGGAGAATGGAGCAG
This sequence comes from Pachycephala philippinensis, assembly GCA_013397055.1. Lineage (NCBI taxonomy): Eukaryota > Metazoa > Chordata > Aves > Passeriformes > Pachycephala > Pachycephala philippinensis. The sequence goes on from VWZT01000183.1 coordinate 918,299, forward strand.
AATCATGGGTACATGGAAATCCTCTGAGATGTGAGAACATAGTTGATGTCAAAATATGTGCCTCTGAGAAATCAATATACTGCAGTTTAGTCAGGTTGCAGCTGCCTTAAGATGAGCATCCTGACCATTTTTCTTTCCTCAAAGGTGCACTGGAGTGCTCTGAAGCCTACAAATATTTTAGCTTTTTCATTCTACAGGAAAAATAGAAAACTGGGTTTTTTTTTTCTGTGCTTATTTGCACAGACTTAAATTGTACTGCCTGTTAAATACCCCTCTTTATTGACGGTGAGTCACAGTTAGCCAGCATGTATTCTTGGAATTTTACAGAATAATTTTGTTGCTGTGATTATCACTATTGTATGCATTTTGGCTATTTGTCTGCTCGTAGCTGCTTATTCTTTAAGATTTTCTATTGCAGCTGGAAGAGATTTAGTATATGTAGACAGAAGCAGGAAACCATTTCAATTCTGTTGGTGAACAAGACATAGTGGCTTTAACTTTTAAAAACAAGTTAAAAATAGGCACTGCTGTTATGGACATTTGTGTTTGTTGTGTGATTACATCGTAATGCAAAATATGAAGCTTATTTTTTTAATAGTTTCCTGTTGTGAATTTTATTTTCTCAGAATTGAGAGGCTAGTAATTCTCAGTGGAATTTTTGTGGTCAGATGTAAGAAATAAGTATTTGCTCAAGAAGTTTACAATGTCTATTTCAAATTTTGTCCTATTCAGGATAATTCTGTGGTTGAAGGTTTCATGCTCCTTTATTTCTTTTTATTCTTTTTATTATACAGAGAAATTAGAATACCTGGCCTTAGCACCATTTGTCCTGGATTGTTTGAAACACCTTATGCATGATACTTCTTTTAATCCTCACAGAGCCTGAAGTGCAGAGTATTTCTGACTTATTTGAGGTCATTGTAGTAGACACGAAGTTCTCTGATTTCTCAGCCCTGTGTCCTGGTCACAAGACTACAATATTCCAAAGCCAGACTGTAGTATTCCATAAGTCTACATTCTTCTTTCAGATGATGAGCTAACAAGTTCTTTGTATGTGCAACTGCTGCTATTGCAAAGGCAAATTGTTTTGACAAAGATAGTTATGCACTGTGTGCATGTAAAAAAATGAAATGCTACCAGAGAAAGTTCCACTTACTGTATCGTAATTTCTACTGTCAGTAAAAATTGGGGAGGATTTTCCTCCCCCCCATTTGTCTGCCTTTTTCAAGCACTGTCTTTCCTTGAGGAATATCCCAGTGGCCTGGGGACTGTCCCCCAAACAGGCAACTAAATACTTGAATGATTTTCAGTACTGCATACAAATCTGTAGTGTTGGCCTGAACCACAGCAGTTTTCCTCTCTAGTCTTTTTAAAAAGAAACTGCACTGGCGTGAAATTGGAATGATACACAAGTAAATCAGACTCCTGAACTTTGTGTGATCACCATGCGAAGGACAAATTGAAGTGCACTCAACCTCCTGATAAAAAAAGCAATTGGGAGAGCAATAAAAAGGATATGCAGCTGTAGAAAAAAATGTGAGCAAAGGACAGAGTTCAGATTAAAGACAGAAGCTGAAGAAAGGCAAGGCAAGAAATAAACAACTCTTTAAAATAACTCTTGTGAAAGTCCTGCAGTGTAAGGGGAAAAATTCGTTCTCCTGCCCTGACCTCTACGGAGAAGTCATCCGTTCTCTGAAACTCTATGTGAAAAGGAAGTGCTAACATCTGTTTTTCCATGTTCAGTCAGTGAATTTGATATTGTTTGAAGAAGAATTGTTTGAAGAATCCAGTCATGTTGGCTGTCCTACCCAGCAGCATAAGGAAAACCCTCTTCTGCTGAGCCTTTTTATGTTGAAAATGCATCATTCAAGTGGAGTTTGAGACAAGTACTACACTAAATTGACTGAAATGAGATTCTGGCAGCTTTCAGGGTGAATAAAATTGGTTCTGTGAGATCCACTCCTTCCCTCACTCACTACAAGATTACTTACTTCAGTTGTAAATGCCTTTTCTTCTTCTCTTGTTAAGAGATAACTTAATAATTGCAATGCCTCTGTGGTTCAGTTAAAATTACATCTACCTCTGAACGTTCAAGTATGAGGTAAATGAAAATAGTGACTCTGAGGAGACCTGCCATGTCTATCTTTTTGTTTCTTTCTGTGTGAATGGCAGGCATGAGAGATCAGGTCCCATTCATGTCTTAGTCTGTTTTCCTTGCTGAATATCATTATCATGAAAAAAAGATCTCTTCACAGATGTGAGAAATGCAAACCAAACACATTTCTTGCACCTCCATGGTGGAAGACTGAAATGAAAAGACGTATGGCAGTAGGTGTGTATGGCAATCCATTCAGTATGTCCCATCAGCAGCTGATGATGGTCAGTGAAATTGATGCAGACTTTAGATTTTGTTGCTAAAAGACTGCTAAAATAAACAAGTTGATGACGACTTACTGGATATTTCTTGGATGCTAAGAAGGAGCTGTGAAGGTTGGCTACATTTGGCATCCAAATCTATAAATGTGATCATTGGAATAAGATTACATTAGTTTTCGTATGTGGAACATGTGTGAGATTTCATGTGCTGTATTATTAATTTGTGTTATAGGGGCACCTGCATCCTCAGGTGGGACCAGTGCTATGCATATGTAGGGATGCCTGTGAAATATGGCACTGTAACTGTACATATTTTACTGAAGGTTTTACATGAGTATTTTACCAAAATGTGTAATCACTTCTCCCTCACCTGAAGAGTTTAAATAAAGGCAGTCAAACTTACTTACAGTATTTCACTGAGTCCTTGGAGAAATTGTGTTCTACATTCTGAACCCCATGGTGAATCCTTCAGACAGTCCTACAGAAGGGGGTTAAGAAAGAAATCTTTCCAATAGCAATTTGTTCTTCTGTTGGAACAAGCCAAAGATATTTGAAAAGACAGCATAGAAATAGGGAAGCTGGGGAGAATGAATGCTATTTTGAAAATGTAAATGGAACAGCCCTAAATTGCAAGGATTTTGATGGGGAAGTGAAAGCGAACAATCTATCCTACATAAACCTTATAGAATTGCATCCTGAGTAGCATTAAACCTCAGTCATTAGACTTCCTCACGATGGGCGTATCATCAGTCCCTCTTCTGGTGCTCTTGACCTCCTCCATATCAGCCCCCTGGACATCATAACCAATCAACACCTTCTGTTATTGTGTGACAATATTGTCTAGATTCCATAGGATCTAGGGATGTGCTGGTACAGGAGTGCTGGGGGTGGCAAAGCCTGCAGGATTGGTGAGAATCTCTTGCCCTTCTATATGCAACTACTTTTTAGAGCTTTTTAGAGCAAGTCTTTTTAGAGCTAGTCTTCAGAGCATAAGTTACATGAGGGAGAGGAAGGGAGAAAATAATTGATGATTTCTGGAAACAAAAGGTAATAAGAGGAGAATTAAATTCCCGAGAACTTGCATATGCAAATAATGACTCTTGGAATATCTCGTACGTGTTATTAACCCTGAAATAAAAGAAACAGATAATACACACATAGTCTTCAAAAATGCAGTTTTAAAAAGCATGATCGAGAGATGGGAGTATTTCCTTAATTTCCTCATGTAATTTTTACATTTACCCACCAGATGGCAGCCACAGACTGCCCACTGATTGGTGCATACTTGCCTCCTAATTTTGTAACATCTGTGACCCGAGACCATAGTCTGACAAGAGCTGCTTTGCTTTCAAGGAAGTCAGCAAAAATACATACAACTGTAAATTGAGCAGTTTGGTTCTTCTGATTTCCAGTTATGCTTGCTTTACCTAAGTGCAGCTACAGCATTTACCATTTGGCAAAGTGAGGAATCTGGCCTTATATGTGTGCAAATGTGTGCCTATGTAATGCATTTAAATCAATGGGATAAATTCATTCTTTGAGAGTTACATTCTCCTTACAGCTCTTTTTCTGGTCTGGTCAGGTCAGGTCAGGTCCTCAGCTTGTGGAAAGAGACAATGATACACATTCAATCGATCTACACTGGCCTAAGCTTGTGAAAACAATAGCCCCGGTTTGACAGCATCTGTTGACATGAAGCTGACAGCACCGACACTCGATTAATCTCAGACATTCAATGTGAGAGGCTCTGTCCAGACTTTTTAACCCCCATGCACTCTTTCTTGCCTTCTTATGCCTTCTTTCATTCCCTGTCATGCATACTGTGTGGGAGATATGGCAGTATACTGTAGGTTAATTGGAGTATTCCTCCTGTGAGGAACCTGCTAGGATCTCATCTCCTTGTTTCAGCCCAGTCTTCCACTCCTGTATACCAGTGTTAAAAACATACCTTAGTTCTCCCACTCTCACATCATCAGGAGCAAGAAAGTTGACATTGGACTTAGGTACTTCGAAAGCAGGTGCTTAATTTTTTCAATCAGAGATAATTGCCAGCAATTTGTAGAGATGTAACTGCTGGACTGGACTCTGTGCAAAATTGTCATGGGATGGGACTTTGTTAGAAGGTTTTCTGTCTAAATAGTGTGGAAGAGTTATCACCAGAATGCACAGGGACGTGCCCGAGATCACAGAGTTTATCAACACAGAACCAAGAGAGATCCCAGGTATTCTGGGCCACTAGCACTATAGCATTCACCGTATAAGCAATATCACTTAAGCCTATTATTTTCCATAGCTCTTAGAACTGGTTTTAATTTTGGTGTAGTGGCTATTTCATTTAGAAATTACTGTCCAAGGAGGACACAAGAATAGCAACAGGGGAAGCTGATTTTTCCTGTGAGCTGACAGATGTGTGCTTTGTGTTTGGCTTTTATTTTGCCTGTGTGCTGAGAGGTTTTCTGAGCTGGCAGGGTTTGGGGAACATAGAAAACCCTAGAATTTTAATACTCCTGCTGCTCCACTGGATAAGCTGCTCCAGTGGATAATTTGAGTAAGCAGCCTGGGAGGGATCATACACAACAGAGATGAGCACTAAACAAAATGAGGCCTAGTGACTAAATGACATTTGCTTCTTTCCAAAGAAAATCTCATTATATTAGTGTAGTTTCTCTGGATTTCCTGGATTCAAGGAAGGGCAGCAAATGGCTCTCTATCTAATTGGACTTTATCCAGCCTTGACAGTATTTTTCTAAGAGGATTGTTGGATTTTTATTTATCTTTGAACACCTTTTATCCTTAAAAGAAAAAAAAAGAAGCCACCCATCAAATGAAGTTTAAATCCAAAAGGAAAAGTGGCATGGCTGAGTGGATGACAAGAAATAATGTTAGAACTTCCCCAAAACTGCCATCTAGAATGGTGCAGGGTAGGAGGTGTATGTCTTTCATCTATGGAAAAGAAAAAAATGAAACTTTTTGCATGGTTGGGATGTGATAATGACTGGGGAATCTTGCACTTGTGTAGGCTGAGGAAGTAAGAAGACAAGAAATGTAATTTTTGTTTCTTCAGTCACCATGTGATGTGGATGAATAAAGGGAAGGTTTCCTCCCTGCTGCAGAACTACTTTTCTATAGAAAAACCTAATCATTCTCCAGCATGACATCCTGGTCACCAGCAAGCTCCCGGCTCAGCAGGCTCCAGTGCTACTGCGAGGTTACTTCAGGCTGATGTAAATCAAGGCATGTACAAGCTCAAATGGAAAAGTGTATTAGAGTATTGAGATCAAAATGTCTCATAGTAGGACAGTGTGCTTTTAAACAGGATCCTGTTGGACTGTAAATCTGTGGCTGAAGTGCAGGGCCACAGGCTCTCCTCTTGCTCTGTTGATCTGTTAGAAAGGTGCAGCACGGTGGTGGGAGGCAGCTCAGGCCAGCCAGCTGCAGCCAACACCTTCAGTCAGTCAGCAGGAAGGAAGCTGTGATGACACACCTTGATGTACCTAGGAGGGAGCACAAAGTGAGGGCCACTGGCAGGGGTCCCTCGTGCTTATGCCCTCTCTCTTTCACCTTGACTGAAAGAGAAGACAAGATGCTGAGGCAGGGTTGTCTTGGCTCTGGAGCAGCTATTCCAGTTTTCTTATCCTTGATTTTGGTCTGAGAACTGGTCTTCAAAAGGAACATAGCTCTGAAGTTGATTTCTAAGTAGCTGTTTGTCTCAGTTCTACCTTAAACAGCAGCCTACACATTTGAAAGGCTGAACGGATGAGAAATCCCACTTCTTTCCTTCCCACACATGTCATTTGCTGGTAGCTTTTCTGAAAGGCTTTGCCATTGACTGCTTCCTGACCTACTTTATTTCACACGTGTAGACCAGGAAGATTTTCAGCAGTTGCTGATCATTTTCTTCCGGAAAGTAAAACTGGCAATACTATTTTTATTTTCATCTTAGGAAAAAAGAATGTTGCTCATGCCCTAAGGCAAGGTCATCATTTGCCTTCAGTTTAGGTAATGTGAAAGAACATGCCTATCAGAGCTTTTGCTTCGGATATTAACTGCCAGTTCTTCACTAAAACAAAATATGCCGCATCCTTATATCTTCAGGATGTTTTGAGTCCAGCATGGACACCCCAAGCTGTTGGTGCCTTTTTGTTTCTAGTCTTGAAGGTCAGGTAATGGGTCTTGCATAGCTAAGCTACTGTTTGTTTCAGTTAGAGCTTTTGAGACTTCCTAATGTCTTAAAAAAAAAAAAAAAGAAACCAACAAACAGACACAAAAGCAATTTCACACAGCTAAGAATGTAAAACTGACATTGTTGCTCTGAAGCAATATTATGATTCTTAATAAAAAAAATTTGTTTTATTCAACCTAGTATTGCACTAGAGTAGTGGTAAAATCTGACCTCCTAGAATATATACTGTATAATTTATAGATCTCTAATAGCTGCTATATTATAGGTTTCTTCACTTTCAGTACACAGATACACAGAAAAAAAACAAGCACATTATATTGCTATTACTTAAGAGCAACACAGACTGTAGAGCACTGCAGAAACTGTAAATTACTTGCCAGAGTCCTCTTGCTGCAAAACCAGAGTAATTTTGTTTTTTAAAAATGCATTTGAAATTATACTGCCTGTGGAATATTTATATTACGAAAGATCATTGAGTTGCCAGCTGCTTTGGTGGGGGTGGAAGGCATTTTTTTTAATGTTAGATAAAGTACCCTTGAAAACTTCTTTATCTGGTATTTTACTGGGTTGTTGGGTTACTTCCTCATTTTGTGAATGGAGTCATCAATAAATGGTTCTTCACCAACCAGTCGCTTTTAACAGGAGAAATATTTGTGAAGCTCAGTTTGACTGTTGGTCCTTATCTTGATCCTACTGCTTCAGGAACTGGTTGTGCAATAGACTCAACTCTTGGACCTTTTTGACATGTTCATGCTGCATGGTAAGAGAAGAGCTCCGTGGTTATTTCTACCAGATGTTATACATGAGGAAATTCCATCTTGCATATTTGTTTTTTTTTAGAATAGAAACATCTTGGAATTGTATTATTATTACAGAAGTTATCTGTTTATTTTGCAGCGAGCAATGTTGGTACTGCTCCTGAGATGACATGAAAATACCCGTGTCTTTACAACCCCATCAACTGTATGTGTTGCAATATATGCCCTTATATCTTTGCCTGCTTCTTATATGCCACACTGGACTGCATGTTGGAGAAATGTGGTATTTAACAACTGCAACAGAAAGCTGTGTTAAGACTTTAAAAAATGCCCATTTATTGCAATATTTCAATTTGAGGGAAAGCAAAAGATCTTATCTTGATGTTGTTCATTTAATTTTGCAGACAGGCATTGGAATCTACTTTTGGAAAATCATTCTCTCTGAGGTGTGTGAAGGTTCACACCTGAGAACCTGAGATCTCTGGCTCTGACTTGCTATGTCAACTGGTAAATGTTCCCCTCTGTTATTTTCAGGACTTTTCTATAAAATAAAACAGAACACACTCAATTTTATTCACATTTCAGTTTCATTCACATAAACATATAAAGCAGTCTTCAAATGAAAAATATTACAATGAAACGGGTCTTGTTTTTCCCTCATACTACTACTACTACTTTGTAGAAGACAGTAGAGCAAAGGGAGAAAGTGATCAAGCTAGAAAAAACAGACTGCTTGGAACAAAAGGTGGAGGCAGAAAATGAGATGGGCATAGCTGAAAGGATTGAAAGCTGTTCAACAGCCTAGATCAACATGAGATTGGGTAGTCAGATTCACTGCCTTGAATTTCACCCCAAAAGAATTTGGAGGGTATTTTTTTGATAAAGGACTGCAGTATTTTCTGTGTGTGATATCTCAAACAAAGCATTGCAGTGTTTCAGACCAATGGTGTGTGTGCCATTCTGTTGAGTACCTGGCATGGACTTAAATACTCACGATGCTCAGAAACCCTAAACAGACCAATGGTCTGGAGGATGTGAATGGGGCTGTGAAGTTAAAGATCAGTGCTTTAGGAATGCCATGCTGTTGTGTATATCTGTTTTCTAACTAACACATGATAGGGGTTTTGAACATACCCTCAGGTACTATGGCCCATAGATTCCTCTATGTATGAAATAAAATAGAATTAAGTGGAATGCAAAGAAGTCTGAAACCAGAATATTGCCTGCTATGCTGTGGCATTGCATCTTTTCTTTCTAGTGCACGGGCCACTGTATCCCATCTCCATCCCTGCCTCACTCAGACAAAGCTCCCCCTACCTGTACCCTATTTCTACCCATCATTCAGCAACACGCATCAGTGTGACCTAGTTGTCTCTGCAGATTGCTGACAGCTACTCAGACATCACTTTATTTTATAAATGAGATCTCTTTCTATTTTAGGTCAGCAGTTCTGACTGGGTTGTGGCAATTGCTTTCCATTGCTCTGTGCTCCTGTAAAAGTCACTGTCATGAAACTAGATCAGGGGGATGAGAAATTACTGCTTTCCTGGCCAAAATTTGTGTCGTAGAATTCATAAAAGCTTTGAAAAGCCTTATTCATTTTTCAAATTATTCAGGAAAAAACCCAACAACATTTGACTTTTCATTCTCTGTACATTCATGTGTGTTCCTTTTCCTGGTAGTGTGAACTCCTCTGAGAGTCCGTGAGACTCCGTGTATTCTCTCCATGCAGGAGTTTTCAGTTCTGTATCCTACCCACTGAACCATTAGGGCTGCAATACTATTCCTGAATTTATTCTTTCTTCGCATGCTACCTTGTTAATGTTTAGTAGTATTGTAGTATTGTTGCATTAAAACTTTTTTTTTTTTTTTTTTTAAAGTTTTGGAGGTTTTGCTAGCATTTTGGTCTGTATTCCTTTATGTTTAATAGACAACAATTAAATGATAAGCCTGTCCTTAAAACTGCTGCTCAGTGTATCTTCCATAGAAAATTTCTGTGGGCCTTCAGACATGTATTCTGATGTCATGCTTTCAGAACAGTTTTCATGATGATTTCCAGAGCAGTGATATTTGGATAAAACTCCTTCAAATTGCATTATTTTCAAGAAAGGGTGTGAAGACAGAGGATGATTAGTTTCTAAATCATATTCCATTTATTTGAGATGAGTCAGCTGCATGGTTAGATGTCTGTCTTCTTTTACTGTGTTTGAATAGTGTTTATAGATTTGAGTCCTGCTTTTATTGAAGTCAGTGACAAATCTCAAACTGTATTGAAAGTAAAGCTACATCTCTTTGTTTAGGACTTATTTTAAGGTAGCTGCAAAATCCCTTAGACGATAGGAAGAAATTTTGAGATGGTGTGGTTTGATGTCATATTATTTATTCAGGTTTTAAATTTTGTTGTGTATATGATATACACACATTTTCTTGGGTGATTTTTAAATAATAGTGGTTTATTTCATTTAGAATGAAACTTCCCAGTGCAGTTTTTGTAACCTGAAAATTGCAATTCTGTGTTAAGATGAGAGCCAGAAGGTGAAACCACTAAGGAAGAAATAAGCAATTCATTTGTAACAGCAATACTGCTTCAAATGTAGAATTGCATAATAGGAGTGAAATCACTGCTTTGACAGAGAAACTGGAATTTTTTTGTGGGTTTAGGACTCTACATTAGGAAATTTACGTTTTCCTGTAAATCATGGTCTGGGTTATCCTTCCCATTATTAGGGTTCACTAGGATGCTTTCTTCTAAACTAGATAAGAGTTTGGTCAGATTTGAAAGCTTTTTTGAAAAGCAGGACTAATAGCCTTTATTCTCCAGGATTAATGTGCATGTCTCATGAGTACTTTAACTTTGAAGACTCTGTCACAAAGCCTCCATTATGATTAAAGCTGTCACTAACTGAAAGCCAGGTCAATCTTGAGAAGATTTTCAAATATAATATTTCATGCTGCCAACATCCTTTTCTCACAGGACATTTATACTTTTCATTATAGTAGCTGTCTGAAATTAATAGCAGTAGTAATACCAGTCCTTTGTGAATTTTGCAAAATGTGGTATATTCTTCTCTTTAAAAAGGGTAGCAGAAGCGGAAGGAAATTATTGCACTGAGTTAGTTTTTTAATTAAGATGTTTTCTTCTCTGGGCAGTCAGGCACACTAACACTGGCAAAAAATTAGAGACAGTAAAGTGCCAGTGTTGCCCTGAATAATGGAAAAAACATTTTCTTGCCAAAAGAAGGGTGAAAAATATTAATGAGATATTGATAAGAGTCCATCTGAGAGGGCCAGACTCTGGATTTACCTGTTATCTATATTTCTGCTTTCTTCTGTTATTTTCCTTTCTTTTTATGTCTCTCTTTAAGTAATTTCACTGTTCAGCAAAATTTCCATAAAAATTAAATAGAAATGAAGGGTTGACTTAGTGCTTTAATCTTAGGTCATTTCAACCAGTGTCTTCACTCTTCAGGTCTTCACTCTGAGTGGTATAATTAAATGTGTTATTTTTTGGTTACAACTTTTTAAGCCTACCTTGGTATCAGATGTTTGGGTTACATTTCTCTAACCCTGATCAAGTGCCATCATCTGTCCTCATGCATCTCTGGCGCTCAGCTATGCACATTGACTCAGCTGTGCCAGGGGACTATAAATGATGATGATGTTGTTCATGAGAGACCAAGCATCTGAAATCTGTTTTCACTCACAGTTTGAAATGGGCACAGTCCTTTCTGCAGCAATGTCTGTCGCTGAAGGGCATGTTCAGAACTCTACTGCCAGCTTATTTGAAGTAAACTGTATAATTTGAAGCAGGAATCCTGAGGCCTGGCCGTCCCTTGCTGGGTTTAAAATAAGTGTAAAGGAAAGCCTTCAAAACAAGAAGTGTCTCTGTTGCATGTTTGATGGATGGCATCAGACAGGGTGGATAGAAAAAACAGTGCCAGTATGAAGCAATGAGCTTATAGAAGTGCAGAGAGCAGAACTGGTGATGAACTTAGATAAACCAAAGAAAGATACGCTTATTGGACTTGAGTGTCAGAGTGATGCTCTTTCTGTTGCTGGAATGCCAAGGATGCTGTCTCATTCTCTGTTGTAGTGGGGAAGATAAGCCACCATTGACACTGTCCTCTTTTTCCTTTCAAAGTGGCAAAGGTAGCAGGAATCATATCCTCAGTGCATATATATCTGGATGAATCTACCTCTGCAATGACAAACTGGTGGTGGGGCCAACAGTGTCAGGGAGGTTTATGGTGCTTTTGGGGCCTGGTGCAGAAATCTTGCAGGCATAGAAAGTCACCAGACTTGCTGCACATTCACTGTGCCCTCAGAAGGTTTTTCACAGCTGCTGCTAGGCCTATTTCATACTGGACCCCATTCACGTGGTTGGTCTAGGACTGACATGATCCACAACTGAAAACAGCACTGACAAACTTCCTAACTCTTACACCCCAAAGCCTTCAGGCTGACTGAGACAGCTCCATAGTCACTGAGGCTTGGAGGCTCTCATCCCACGTAGCTGCTGCAAAATGGCAAACCTGTAAAAAATGCATGAAGTAGATGTTTTTCTCTTTACATTTCTTTTAGAGTCTCTGAGAAACTTCTCATGCTCTTCCAAGCTTTCTTTGGAGGAGGATCCCAGTTTTCCCTTCAGTGTACCCATAAAGTGAGCAAGCCACTGTCATTAGGCTGTGTTTTCCTCCTCTAAGGCTGGTATGGTGTTTTTACAGGATTTTAGGCACCTTGTGAATGTGCAGCTTAAATGCTTGTTGGTTTAGCTGAGTGCTTCCACAAACCGTGTGTGTGCATGTGTATTTCCTTATCTGGTCTTCAAAATAATACTTGGATCTGTCAGCATATCCTTCTGCATTTTTGCAGCAAGCCAATTAACCCCTCTGCATCCCTTTAAAAGCAACCAGAAGTCATGTGCCAAAGCTCACCGAGGTGCAACTGCTTTATTTCTGTATCTTAAAATAGCATTTTTAAACTCCTGTAGTTAATAGCTTCCTCAGAAAGAAACCTTCCTCTAATCAAAACAGCTGAAGCTTTGCAAAGACATGTGACTTTTATTTCCTCTCTGGAGCCCTAAAAATGTACATTTTTTTTCCCCTTGATGTACCATCTTAAAGTTAAATAAGTTCTTGGGTATTCCAGGGCTGGAAAACTAAGAAAGTTTGTATTCTAAAGCTGTTCCTTATAGCTCTAGTTAAACATAGCATTCATGTCCTTACCCTTTAACAATGATTTCAGTGGAGACTTTCAGTCAGGTTTTTAATTTGGCATATGTAACTGTATAATTCAAAGGCCTTTTCACAATTTCAGTTTCTTTTTTAGAAATAATACAGCATAGGGTGATATTTGCATGTCATATGCATGTTCTTCTCTTCTGTATCTAATGGGAAAAGATAACTTGTTTTTTGATATTTTATGATTAATGAATCAGGAATTAAAAGAAACTTCCAAAGTTGCTGTTCTGCAGAGCACACCTGCATCTAAATGAAGGGGTCTTAAGGATTTAAATTTCCTCCCAGTATTCTTTTTCTTCTAATATTTGCCAGTACTTTCTTAAGCAACTAAAATTAAAATATTTTTATTCTTTGATCTTCTATATTTTTTTCTTGAAAGTCTAAAATCACAGCTTGTTAACTGAAGCCATCCAAGGGGAGCCATGCTAGGAGAGGAAGAAACAGAAAACATTAAATAACTGCTGAAACTGCCTCATAACTTGGCTTGGTTACCAGCTCTCAGCCCAGAGGATTCCAAAATTTGCTCAGGTGCTTCATTCTCTTGGATATTTTATTAAGTGGGGAACTTGAGTACTTTTTTAAATTTGTCTTTTGGCAATCTAAGTAAACTGGTAATTTATGCAGTTGCCTCTCTGAACTATGTCTCTATTCAAAGGTCTTCAGACATCATAAAAGCATTTCTGAAAATTAATGAATATCTATATTATCTCCACTGCACCTGCAATTTTTCACATCAAGGAAATACATCAAATACATTAACAACAGGCCAGTTGTACTAAACAGATTATTCCATTTTAATATTCCCTTAGATGCTTCAGCTGTCTATCCACTAGCTAACAAGCAAAACTCTGTGACATCATTTTAATATCTTCAGACTATGGTGCAGAGATGCTCCAAAACCTTGAAGTTAGAGAAAGCATTAGTCTGCTGCATCACCTAATCCATTTGATATCCATTCTTATTCACTGCAGAATACAGCCATCTAATGTGGTTAATTTTTACATGAGGCAGAGACAAATCAGGCAAATCAAAATAAAGGTGAAACTGGCAAGTATGCATCTGGAAAATGAAGTGTTAGGTCAATGTTAATTAAAGAATGATTTTTAGAGTCACTCAAGCAATAATTTTAATAAATAAAACATGTTTTTTCTTACTTTTAACACCTGTTATATTGGTGTATAGTTCTTTCATTAACAATTCTTGTCATCTTACATATGGCAAACAATGTTGGCCTTTTCTCTTTTCATATTGTTTGAATTAGAAAGCAATATATGAAAGAAAGCTGGACAGGAAGAAGAAAATACTTTAAATGCTTTTCTTTCAGAAGATTAGAAAAAGAACACATAATTTTTGCAAGAGTTTCTTTGTTGAAATCATGATTTTCAAATCTTTTTTTTTTTTTTTTACAAAATCATTTTTGCCCACTTGAAAATGAAAACATTCCTAAAGCAAAGTCACCACTTTTAGACAAGCATTTTGGAAAAAAGAAGAATACAAGCATATTTAAGTAGTGGAAGGAAGGAAATCCTACTCTGAAAAACTTTTAATTAACTCCTGTCAGCAATTCCCAAAAGTTACAACTTGAAAGTTTTCCTGAGCCCAATTCAGAGCATACTGAAGCTTATTAAGAGCCACAGCAGCAAAGTGATAGTGATGGAGACAGGTGCAATGGGATATAAAGCCTGAACCTTAATTGAACACCTTTGAAGCATTTTAAGTGATAATCATTACAACATAAACTGCAACACTGAATCTTGAATTAACTCTGAGGCTGTTTCAATAATTTCTTCAGTAAAGACTTTCTGTTTTCTGCACAGAATCTACAGTCATGCAGGTGAGTCTTAGGTTGTGTATTACCAAAAAATAAAAAAAACCCCAAACCATTAAGCAACTCTGGCTCAGTGATTTCCTAAGACAAAATTCATCACAACCAGTGAGTGTAGTCTAAAGAAGTACTTTAGTACTATGGTGTGTTTCTCTTATTATTAAACTCTTATTTTTATAGCTGTTGGAGATAAAATTCTGGACTACAAGGATCTTTGAGTTGACCTGGTATAGTTGTTCTTAGCCTAATTAGTTTGCTCATGCATGAAAAATAGGAAGAGACTACTCACAGTGTAGGCATCATCTCCTTTGTAGGGTTTTATGGGCAGACAACTTAACTTTACGTGGCTTCTGAGGGGAAAGAAAATTACTAGGCAGAGACATGAGCTCTATCCTTCAGTTCTGCTTCATGATTGCAATGCCAGAAGTCAGGGAAATGTGGCAGGAAAAGGTAAGAGTGTGCTCTTAGTAAAGAGCATATCCTGAAGTATTTTTTCAGTCCCTTGTGACAGAGACATACAGGAATATTCCAGCCACTTGGGAGAATATGATAATGGCTTTGCCACTGTGGATTGCATTTGGGTCACAAATATCCACTGCTCATGGCCCTTCTCTGTATTAGGAAGCAGGGAAGATAATGCTCTATGAAGCAGCCAAGCTTCATCACTTACTGAATAAGCAATAATATATTGATCATTCAGGAAACGTGTCCTGTAGAGCTGCTTGCCCTAGAAAATCAATTCCTGGCTAATCTATGTATTTTGTAGAAGAAGAATACACAATAACTCTTAAATTACTTGCATATAACGTTCTGTATTAGGAGCTGGGTATCGTGGGTTTTTTTTTTATCGTGTGGGACACTTAGATGTTTGTTCCAAGTTCACTGCTTAATGTTAAAAATGGTGCTAATGCCCTTTTCTTACATCTAAGTTTCTCAAATATTCTGAAGAGTTGGGAAAAGAATGGAGCTTAAGTAGGTTAAAATTTCTCTATACTTCCACCATACCATGAGGAGCAGAGAATTGTACATGGCTTCCAGTGGTAAAAGGAGAGGCTGAGCATCGGGGAAGATTTTGAAAGGTATATAGAATGAAAGATTTTAAAAAGTTATGCGAGGTACTGCAGAAAACTTTTTCTTCTGTAATGCAGCATTCTTCTTCCCTTCAGCAAAGTTACAGTTTAACTTACATTGATAGAACTGGTGGTTGTCCTGGTTTTGGCTGGGATAGGGTTGATTTTCTTCACAGTAGCTGGTATGAGGCTGTGTTTTGAATTTGTGCTGGAAACACCATTCATAACACAGGGATATTTTAGTTACTGCTGAGCAGCACTTTACAAAATCTTTTCTGCTCCTCACCCTACCCCACCAGGAGGCTGGGGGTGCACAAGGAGTCAGGAGGGGACACGGCTGGGACAGCTGACTCCAACTGATCGAGTGGATATTCCATACCATAAGGTGTCATGCTCAGATAAAGATGGGGAGAGAAGAAGGAAGAGGGGGCTGTTTGGAGTGGTGGTGTTCGTCTTCCCAAGTCATCGTTATGCATGAAGGAGCCCAGCTTTCCTGGGGATGGCTGAACACCTGCCTGCCTATGGGAAGTGGGGAATGAATTCTTGTTCTGCTTTGCTTGTATGCACACCTTTTACTTCACCTGTTAAACTGTCTTTATCTCAACCCATGAGTTTTCTCACTGTGACTCTTTGGATTTTCTCCTCCATCTCAGCAGGGACAAGTGAGGGAGCAGTTGTGTGGGGCTGAGTTGCTGACAGGGGTTAAACCATGACAGCGGCTGATTGCCCTTTGCAATCATCATTCCTGGGTCTAGAGCAAATTGTTTTGTTAAGGATATAAATCATCAAGTGAACTAGAAAAATACTATATTATTGCAGCCTTGCTCTTTTCCCAGAACTGATTCAGATGAATCTTGGCAGCTTGGGATTTTCATATCAGAAAAGTCCATAAACATTTATTTAATTTTCTATCAGTATTCTCTCTCATAAGACTTTCAGTAGAGATATATTTGAATCTTGTGCAGCAAAAAATCTGGCAAGGAAGATAAGAAATAAAATGAGCATAATCAAAATTCTGTGGCCTGACACTAATAAAGAGTGCTAAAATCCACTTATCACACAATCCCTCCTAGATTTTGTATCTATGTAGCAAAATAGAGTCATTAGCTGCAACTCCAAAGCTATCTTTTTCTACACAATCGATGGAAATGTTGAGAGAGAATAAATGGCATATATTGAAGAGGCTGCAATTGCATTTCAGAGCAGTAGAAAAATCCATGACTTAAACATCAAACAATGAATCTTCACCTGAAATGCTTCTTTGCATTATCTGAAAATGTTAAAGTTGGAAGTACATCAAAAGTCATAGACAGATATCTAAGAGCCTTCTGGAGTAGATTGAGCTGCCTGAAAAAATTCTCTGAACCTGTCTTAAAGGGAGGACTTGATCATAGAAAATATGGTGCAACAGAGCACAGATAAAGGACAGTATACATGAAGGTGTACATCAAGAAGGTGTACATGAAATCATAAAGCAGGTGTACATGAAATGGATTTCATTTCTGAAAGGTGCCTCTCCACCAAATACTTAAAATCTTCTGGGGTGGAGGTTCTGACTTTGATTGACAACTTATTCCTGATCTTTATTGTTCTTATTACGAGAAAGCTTTTATTTTCCAATGCTGGACAGTGTTGTTAGTAGAGGTAAAAAAGCTCTACTGCTATGATCAAAAACACTAATGTTGTTACTCATGGAGGCATAGAGAGGTGTTTATCTCCTTTATCATCCCATGGTTACCTCTTAAATATTTGAAAAGAACAATACACAACTCTCTAGTCCTCCGTCTCTAAAGAAAACAATTCCATGTTTTTCTTTCTTCTGGTAAATGTTGGTTATCTTTTACTATCCCTGTTCTCTGAACCTTCTCCAGCTAATCCACATCCTTTCTAGATTGCCATGTGGAAAATTCAGTGACTATACATACCAGACATGTAAAGAGGATTGCTTCAAGAGATACAGAGGACAGATGATAGTCTTTATTCCAAGAATGTTCCCAGATTAATGCATATGAAAAACTGAAATGCAGGCATAGATGGAGCTGAGCTTACGCAGTCAGACCAACTGTCATTGAACTTCATCAAAACTTGACGCTCCAGATAAAGTTGACAGACATTCCCAGATGATGTATCAATTGCATTATGAATTCAATATATTCAGAGTCAGATTCTGCTGCACCATACCCTTGTGAAGCTGAGACTTCTGTGCTTTAGAAGGTATGAAGTGTGAAGTAGCTGTCATTTCTTTTGAACAGGCTGTTAGCATCAATCAGCTGGATTATTGCACTTCGGGCTGCTTGACTGAAGCAGTCATTCTACCAGACAAATACCCTAGGTGGAATGATTGGTGATATGCCAAGTTTATCATTGGGATCCTTACATTCATTGCTTCTCTCACATTTGATATTTTGCATGAAGTACAACACCCATTTTGTTCAACAGCATAGGGCTCTGCTGAAAAGTGAAACCTTTGTTTGATACCTCCTAGAAACACCTGGCATTTGTTTGCAAGTTTACAGGGAAGAAGAGATTTCACATTATGATATTGTGCTTGAGAAATTTCATTCAATCAATAAACAATGCTTATTTGAAAAGGCAGAAGAGTTAGAACTCTGTCTATTAACTTTTCTGCATTAGTTAATTATTATAAATTAGTGTTTTGCTGTATGAACAATGAAGTGCATAAGCTTAAAAGACTAAGACACACGTTACTAAATCATTGCTTTTCACGTAAAATTGCTATGGAAGACAGTTCAACACATACTTTGCCCAAAAGAGATGAAGGTGTAATGGCATTCAGTAGCTAGCATAATCTCTGTGAAGGATATTTGGTGTGCATGACACACTCTGAGTTGAAAGAAGGAGAAGTTGGAGCTAAGGCTGGAAGATAGAATCAGTCTGAATTTAGAAATGCAGAGAAAGAATTAGAAGACTGCTGGAAAGATGCTTGCTGTAGGCCAGGAAACCGTCTTCTTCTCTTGTGCTCAGTAAGGTTTGGATACTTATGAACCACCAGCAGCATCAAACATATGCTGTCACCTGGCTTCTTCAAAATTTGATTCTACCTGATTTTAAAAAAGCTAATTTAGCTTTTCTTTCTGGTTAGGATAGTAACCTGAAGAATCAAGAAGATGTGCTGTGAGCTAGTACCCACCTATAATAATTTGGAACAAATAGTGGAAGAGCTTCATATATTACAAATATTCTTATATTTTTATTTCTATAAAGATGAGTAAAAAAAAGGCATATAGTTGAATACTTTTGTTAGAACAATAAGTGCAAAATGTCTGGGCAGGCTGGAACACACTGTTACAAAAGTCTTTTCTGTAAGGGTAAGAAAGCTTAGAGAGATTGTCATTTGGCCAGATGTCAGAACATCCCCACTTATGTAAAAATGCGTAAGGACAGCTTATTTTCTTAGTTCATCATTGTAGCGCAAATAAATGACAAGGTGTGAAGGCATATATTAATGACCAAACTAAGTCATCCAAGCCTAATAAAGCTGAAGAAATTGCTCTCAGATTGGTCTGGAAATGGTCTAGAAATGATGCAAGTTACGGGCATGCAGTAAAAAGTCAACTGGTTCAGACAGGGTCACCTAAACCTGGTTACCCAGGACCAAGACCAGAGTTTTTGAATGTCTCCATAACCTCTGGGCAACCTTTTTTATTGCTGAGTCCCCCTCACAGTAGAAATATATTTCCTCACAGTAGAAATATATTTCCTCATATTCAGAGGGAACCTCCTATATTTTAGTTTGTATCCAGGTCTCTTGGACCAGATGACCTCCAGAGGTCCCTTACAACTTCACCCAGTCTGTGATTCTGTGACACTCAGAAAGCATGTAATTTACTTTGGTGCCAAACATGAGAAGGACAGAAAGTAAAAGCTGGTCATGTATAGCACCGTGTCCAGGGAAGAGAAGGTTTTATCCCAGGTCATACCATTATTGAACTTTTCAAACATGAAGGACATTGGCAATAACGTCAATAGTTTTGGTTAAGAAAAAGGGACCGGAGCACCAGACTCTGCAGACAATTACATGAAGTAATTTTAAACACTTCTTGACAGTAAGTTAGATTATACCTTGGAGGATGTAGCAGGTTGTGGTGTCTGACACTCAGTGTTAAAACTGAACATCAGGCAATATAAGAAATTGTCAAATTTTTCAGAGATTTATGTTCATAGCAGATAATCTAGGGATCAGTTTGGAGCTGTACACCTGTCACAGCTGAGATGTTGTAGCAGTACCCTGCAGTGGGCTGTTGGCCTCTTCCAGATCTACCAACATTGTCAGGTCTGACTTATCTCCTGTGCATTCACAATTTTATTGCACGCCCTTCAGAAGACAGTGGAATGCCCTTTGACTCAACAGAGCACAGATCATTGAAGCTGGTACTTTACTAGTAAAAGCAGACAGGTTATTCCATGTGCCATGTTTCCCCAAGATGTTTATCCTAGAACAGTATCAACTTTTGGGAACAACAACAAAAAAATAAAATAAAAGAAGCTGGCTTATTTGTAGACTGGCAGTGTGTGGAGTTGAAAGCTGACAACATGAACTAGAATAAAAAAAAATACAATTCAGTCCAGAGCCAGAAGGAAGAAGGAAAATACTTTTGCTAACAGAGAGATTTAAGGCTGCATGGTGCACAGCTTTCCATAAGCTTACAATATTGGAATTCCACAGCTCTCCTATCAAGGAGGTTTAGACACATTGATGGTTTGTTTTTGGGGTTGGGGATTTTTTGGGCAGTTTTATTGTTATTCCTACTGGCACATGGATTAGGCAAATCACTACAGCAACTGACATGATGTTATGTAGTATTTTTAGGTTTGAGGTCTGTGCCCACTCTTTCTGTTCAGGGCTACCTGTGTTTTAAAAACATTTTCTTGTTAGGCAGTGAAAGTGCTGTTAATTTTGGGGGGAAGTCTTGATGCAGGAACATAAATTCTTAAATTACTTGCAACACTGAAAGTCTAAATTCCTGTGAGAGGGAAAATTGAACCAGAGTGATGAATTCCTAGAGAAGATTAACAATTAGAAATGAACTCTTCAGTCTTCAGTTGTATGGGAAGAGCCTTGTGAGTGAGGTCCCCATAGCAAAGCCTCAGAATTTTGCAGAGCAATTTGCCAAATGGTTGAAGAAACTGTAAAGCTGCTCTTTCAGTGAAAAACAAGTGTAGACACAAGTGTGGTAACTCTTATGCCTTCTTTAAGGCTTAAGTAGAAAAGAAAGGAATTCATTGCTCAAGCACATGAGCATACTTGACATGAGAGAGTTGTCTCCTGAGTTTTTGCTCGTACTTTGCAGAGGTGGAAGAGGGGCTGGCCTTTTTGCTAAGACACTAATTGCAAGGGTGTCAGAGTAGACTGCAGTAATAGAAGTTTTGCACAGATAAAATACATGCATATCCCAAGTCTGCGATAATGTAGATGCTTCAATAGTGCTGTTTGTGGAACTTTATTTGCCAAAAGTAGCTCATATAATGATTGTGCATATTTTCATATCAGTTCATGGTTTCTGATATTAAAATACATTAAATTTATTTATGTTTTTACCTCCCTCTTCCCTGCTTCCAACAATTCTTTTTCTGTTTACTTGTTTATTTCTTTTTACGTTGTTCATGTCCATGCCTTATTTCTCCTCCTTTATATTCTGCTTACACATTGTGATCTCCCTGGAATTTAGGGAAATATGATCAGCATTCACAGTCACCCCTAGACCAGTCTGTTAGAAAGCATATTGGTGAAGAATAGCTGATGAATTCCCAGCACAGATGTTCTGTCAGACTGCTCACAGTTAAATGAGAACTGTGCAAAAGTATATTGCTCAGTCATCTTCATGATCTAACAACATCTGGTTCATTTGCAGGTGCCCTCTGTCCCAGTAGCATTATATTAAATTCTGTGCACTGCATTGTAAAGGGAACTGATTTATTTTATATCAGGCTGTGGGGAAAAATTGCTGCTTTTGTCTGTAAATCAGTCTACTACTAGCTGTTGAAGGAAAAGGACTATAAATAAATGAGTTTATTTGCTACTGTTGGAATTCCCAGCTTTCAGATAATCCAGAAATTTCAGTGGCGGTTTTCTATCTAACCAAAGTATTTCCCCTGCACAAATGTTTAAAAAACAAACAAAACCAGCAAACAAACAAAGAAAAAACACCCCCTACAAAAAGAAAAAGAAAAGCAACAAAATCCCCCAGAAACTAGATGCATGAGTTTGCTTTCATTAATTTATTACTTCTGGAAATACAGTTACAAGTTGTTAATCTCTTGTATGTAAAATTTCATAGTTCAGAAATTCAGAAAGTTATGTTTTTGGAAGATCAGATAACAGAATGATAAGCTGTGACAAAATTTATCTGCAGTGCAGTACTTTGATAGAGTGGTATGATACTGCCTTGCCCTACACAATATTGAGAAAGGCAAAACAGCGTTGCTGTAAATCCATGCTTCACTGGGATATGCACAGATGATTTCCACTGCTGGAAATCTGAGGCACCTTAAAATTCCAAACTTTGTGGTGCAGAATGGAGGGTGGAGTGAAGATCCCCAGGTCAGTCATGTTCTCGGCATGATGTCTTCTCAAATATGAGTTTTGTTAATCAGTTAATTGCTTCTTATCTCCCTAGGTCCCATGGCTGATGTTCTCTCTCATGTATCATTAAAGAAGGGAGCTATCTTGCTATCAGTCGTGGCTGGTACCTCTGACCCGGGCAGTGCAATGTCTTCTTGGTCTGCAAATCAGTGGGGAGGGCAGTGGGAGCTGCAAGGCTCGGGAATTGTCATGGGGGAGCTGACTGGCTCCAGTGGGATGAGCATTCCTGCAAGTGTGGAGAAAAAAGCTGCTGTGAGGACTGATAAAAGACGTTATAGCCTCAACAATAAGCTGTTTCTGCTGAGAATGGACACAACTAGAACATCCTGTTGCAGGCAATCTAAAAAAACATCCCAAACCATATAACCTCACATTGTCCTTTCTTTGACAATAGCTGAAAAAAATCTAAAATCTGCATACAGACTGATTTTTTAATCAAGGATATGTGGCTCATCCAATTTCTTTCTTTCCATGCCTTCTCTTGTGTTTATCATGATGTAAAGGCTTTACCAGAGATCTGGAAATACAGATCCAGGGATTTGATGAGAACGCGATGAAATTCAATTTTTACTTGTTCATCTGAAGACTAACTCTGCTTTAATTTGATTTGCCCACTGATCTTCTAGATTAGTGGAACACAAAGTACTTGTATGAAGGGACATGCTACTTCTTGCTACTGAAACAGAATTTTAGTAGTCTGTTTATTATAGAGTTTATTGTGGTATCCTTTCTGTTTCTTTTAATAGGTCTGTTCAAATACACACAACTACTAGGGGTACCACAGTGTTGTCAGCTAAGCACTGCCACAATAATCCAATGAAATCTTGTATTGGAAATCAAATTCTATAATTGGTTACATTGGTCCAATTACACAGATAAGGTTTCCATTAACTGCCGTGAAAGCTGCATCTATGAGAGCAGTTCCAACTTGGGGGCTGTGAATATTACTTGGATATATAAGTGCTATTGAAATAGAAGTCCTATGGATATATAAGTCATATTATCTTCTTTTGCTGGCAGAAATCTGCTGTAAATATAATGTGCACTTGGCCAGCAAGGTGGTCACTGTTGACACAGGTATCCCCTTGTTGGTAACCTGGGTTAAGAGGGAAAGAAATCCCCAGCCTAGTCCTGTTCCTCATTGTGCATCTGTTTAAGAACATTTTGTTGATACTGTCTTTCTATTAGCCCAGTCTGTAATGCTGTGGTTAGAACAACTCTGATGGATGTTTTTTCTTCAGTTCAAACAAAAAATACAGTAGGCTTCAATGTAATTAAGTCTTTAAACTCTGCAGTGAATATTAGCTGTAGAGCAGTACTTGACATTGATGGTTCACATAGAGAACCTAATATGAGATGCATTGTGTCTGCCTCATTTAAGGCACTCTCAGGGAACTGTTGTTAAAGATATTTCTCCCAAACAGTCAATCTAAAAGGCACTGCTCTTTCTTGCTCTCAAAGCCCTTATGGACATCTTCACAGGAACATGATGCACTTACTGCAAATGAATTCACAAACACCACATTGAAAACATTTGTTTTTCTTCTCTGCTTCCTAGAATTGGTATCAATTATATCACAAGCCCTTTTTACAAGATGAGAGAGAGAAGAATTTGGATATCTGCAATGTTGAATGCCTGTGGTTAATAGCTTTAGAAAGAGCTGAGGTATCTAGATACATATGCCAGCACTGACCTTGACAAAAGAGTAGGCTTTAATTCTTAGTAATAATAGACAAAGGGCACACTGAAACAATGTGATAGAAAAATCTCTGAGCTATTGTTTGGCACATTTTAGATAAAGAACTTGGTTTAAGTTGAGACCTACTCTGTAGCAATGTTCTCCAGTGGATATAATGTGTATCCCCATTTAGGTACATTTTTTTTCTATAATCTCCAGTTGTTTCGGTGTGGTTAGGGCCATAAATGGGATTTTCTTTGTTAGTGAGAGTGTGACTGAGTCCTGTAATCTGTTTGCAGGCTGAGTTTCACATTCTGCAATAAATTAGTCTGTCAATCAGACTGTCCCTCAGCCAGGACCAGGGCTATCACTTATTCCCCATCAGCCACCAAGCCCTTAAACTAGGATGTTATGTGGAAGATCCCTGCTATATCCTATTCCCCTGAGAAAGAAGCTTCACAGAAAGCATAGAGATGTATTTGTTTTCAACACAGTTAAATCCCCATCTAGAGATGCCTCTTTGGTGAAATTGGGCAGTGTTTCTTTTTTTCTGCATTCCACCCCATGCACCTCACTTTGTAGCAGAGAAGAGCTGGGCAGCTTATATGTGGGAAGATAAATATGAGCACTATTGATTTTTGGAGCAGATGAATTGCACTGTTGTTGGTAGTGCTTTTTCTGTCTTGAGTAAGATCAGCTGTGGATAAGCATCCCTTTGTTTTGAAGCTGTTCTTAGCTCTGGTTCCTGTGTACTTCGATTGCTTTGAAGAAATTTGCTCTGCTGGGTTATATATCTAAGTCGGGATACTTGACTTGTGTTTATCTCTTCACAACGGAATATTAGCAGGAGAGTTGTCCTGTGAATTTTGCTGAGAGCAGTGCATGTGCATGTGTAAAGGCATCCTTTGAAAGATTGTTTTGATCTCTTTCCTCTGGGTTCACTTTTATATTCTTAATTCATTCCCAAGTAGTGTATTGGTTCAATTTGTGCTTGATTTCTCTTTATCTTTTTGATATTACCATATTCTTTGATAAGGATAGGCCACTCATCTGTCATTTGCATGAGAGCATTCCTTCTATACTTTTTTTTTATTCCAACAAAATAATTTTTATTCCCTAGAAGCTGCTACTGACTGCAACTAGATTTCTTTTAGATAAAATTTTTCTGATTTTTTTTCAGTTTTCCTTTAACATTGCCCTACTTTTTGTCTAATATTAGATTTTATGGTTCATTGGATTATATTACTATCATTGACTTTTCTTCTTTGTTTTCCAGGGGATTTAATAATTCTAGGAACACATGCTTTTTCACTAGTTCTTCTGGCTATATTCCTTTCTCTTTAAAAACTCTGCTGTTGTGTTCTTCTTTAAGTGGCTCCTTAGTCAAGAATAATCTAGATATATTTCCTCATTACTGGCCTATCTGTTTTGAAAAGCAAGGGATTTATTTTAATTACTCATTGTCCCTAAGCAGTTATTCATAATTTCTTTGTATTTTTTTGGGACAACCAAATCACTATCTCCTATACTGTCCTGAAATACTTTTTCCTATGTAGGTTTGTTATCTCAGTGGCAAGGAAGGTTGCAGAACAGAAAACAATACTTTAGAGCTCTCCAATGCTCTGCCGACATTTGGGTTTCTTGTACATGAAATATTGCTGCAGTCATTGATTCATTTTTACTTTACTGTTCTACTTTTCTTCTTGATTTGATGAGGTGCTCGGTGATTTAGAGTAAGAGAATGGATACTCAAGTTTGAAAACAAAATCTAAAAATCTTGATGCAAGCACATTGTTTCTTCAGTCTTAACTCAGAGAGCAAAACATCTGATTTGAGACGCTACAGTCTCTCTGAGCTGAAGAAAACACATATTAATAGTGCAGACATGAACTAGGTTGTGTATCAGCAGGGCCTGATGTGGATCAATAGCTCCCTACCTTTCTGCATTGTGTAGGTGTTTCTGAGGGGAAAGCACAAAGACAATCGTGGAATGCTCTGGTTCAGCAGAAGCAGGAGACACATTCTGAACACAGGGATACTTTGAAATTCGGGCAGCAGTTTGGGGCTGTCTCTGCTTTGGATCTTGTGTGTGTGTTTGAGTTATTGAAGTGGACATGAAAGAATTTCAAGGTGTGTAGGTGTGATTTGGAAGTTCTCTTACTGATAAATTTGATAGCTTGCTCTTGAAAAGCACCTGCTTGCAATGAAACTTTATTTTTTTTGGCTTTTGCTATTGAAGTAAAACTCTAAATACTCTACTTAAATATTCTCAGAAAAATGGTTGTTAAAAAACTGCATCGGGATGGAATCAAACACTTCCAGGTGTCTTTGACTGATGTTAGTTTTATTGTTAGTATTGCTTAAATTTTGGTATCTGCCTGAGTGGCCTTCTCAGAATAGCCATTTTCTCTTGACATTGTTAGAAATTACTCTCTTGCTGTCGCTATAGAATAGGGTAAAGTTTGTTGGGAATTCTTTGCTCATTTTGAGTGTAAAGGTAATGAAAGAGTAAAACAGCAGGGAGCCAAAAATATTTATTGTCTGAAACCAGTATGTTTCCTGAAATAATAGTTTCAATGACGCTCTCTTTTCCAATTTCCAGAATTCAATTTAAATAACAATACTATAGATAAAGCTGTTCATCTGGAGATTAGGCAAGTTGTCTGAGTTGTGGGGAAATCCAGGACCATGTAAGTGCATTGTCTGATTTAAAATATGTATTCCCATCTCCAAAGTGAGTGCATTTATTTCTTGGAAATGCTTCCTAACTGAAAACATTGGTCTTTTTTGTATGACATTTTTTAATTTCCGCTTCCAAAGAATCACAATGCCAGACAAGTTTCACAATTCCTGTTGTTTTGGGAGAGACAATTGAAATACCACGCAGACAGCATGCCTTGCTACACTAGTAGAGGACATAGAACTGAAGCCAATATCTCTTAGATATCCACTCATCTCCCTAAATATCTTCAATTCTCTCAGTTCTTTCTATACACAGTAATGTTAACAGGCTCTTCGGCTGGAAATCAACTCATGCATTCAGTGATATTATTCATGAACAGGCATGTTAGTAGGGCATATTTTGTTTGAATGATTTCTGTTATCTCTCATGGCAAGCAGGATACTTAATTTGAAGATAAAATGTATGTATGGAAGGCAAGATCCCTGGTATCTAGTTATGACCGTTGTACTGCTTCAGTTTGGGGTGAACTTTGGTGTCTTGGTTTCAACAGTTCTGATGAATAAACTGTAAACAAGGTCTGGCTCAATCAGTGCTGTGGGGCTGAAAACAAAATAGCTGTCTAATGTGAAAAACTGTTCTCGCAAAAAAATTACTATGACAGAGCAAACAATGCCAGAGTTCTGTTCCTAGACTTGTTGTGAGACATTGGGAAACTCAGATGTAATCACTGCCCTGCCTCAAAGGGATTACTATGTGAGGATAAATATATTAAGACTTAAATGGTCTGTGATGGTAGAAATGGTTGGCCAAAGAAAGTCTACATGGAATTTGATGCTAACCTTTTTGTCAGCTGTTGAATTTGGTTAAACAAATATCATTTTGCTCAGTGTAAAAGTCCCAATTCTAATGTATCTTTCCCAAAAAAAAAAAGTGACTGTACCTCATGTTTACAGACTAAATCTCAAAAACATGTTCAAAGTAGCTTAGATGTTTAAATGTAAAAATAGGCCTTTTTTAATCACTTTTTCCCCCTACTGCATTCTTTGGAGCTAACTCATAGATCTATTTTTAATGCTTGAGTTTGGCAATCTTCTACTAGCTGAGTTGTCATCCAAAGGTAAAATCAAAATATTATTATAACCCTTAAACCATGAAAAGAACATTTTATGCAACAAAGCAAGGTTAAAACTGATCTCTTGCTAAATGAGATAGAAAGAATTGAATGTCAGTAATTTCTGAAATTTCTTGGCAGAGTTTGAAAACACTTCTGGCATGGTTGTATGTTAACTACTGTGGAATTAGTCCCTGGTGCAAACCTAGACTATTCCAATATGTGGCAAAAGAGAGAGAATTAGTTTTATTTACCTCATTTATCTCAACAGTCCCCCAGTCTGAAAAGCATCCCAAGGATGGCTCTTAGAATTAAATATTTACTTATTAGAATGCTTGAATTAACAAGAAAAAAATGGAGAGCTACTGAATTTCTGTATGCTAGATTTAGCTCTGAAGTTCAGGTTATAACATGTCCTCCTGAAGGTCAGAGTTCCTCTTTTGATGCTGATTTTACTGTTTGGGATATCTAGACTCTTATTCTCCCTGACTGGGTGATATTCTTGGAGAAATGATACAAGTCACTATCTGCGTGTGACAAAGGACAAGACATGGCAAAGTTCCCAGGTTCCTCCTCTAGCAGCCACGCTTCCATTGCTAGATGTGCTTCTGGTGGTTGAGGGTTTGTATGAAGCATCTGCTCACCCTCAGAGCTGTCACCTCTTCAGAGAGTGACAGATGCCAGGGGTGACTGTGCTTAGGACAGAGCCCAAGTGGAAGTAAAGTTGGGTTAAAGAGGAGCTGAAGGGAAGGGTGAACTTTCTTTTCCCTCTAAGACAGCTAAACTGGAGACTCTGGGGGATAACTGGTTTGCAATGAATGCTCATTAAAAGAAGTGAAGCCATAGCTTTCCTCCAGCTTTCTGGTTTGTGAAGATACCTATGGATTACATTTCTCATAAAATATTGGAATGTGAGGGCAATGTTTCAGGGCAATGGACTAGAGGACGAACAAATTAACAACAGCATTCTGAAAGTAGCTGAGATTGTGGAGCTTAGACACCTGGAAGGCATTCACTGAATCTCTCTCCCTTTCATTAAGGGAGTCCAGCAATAAGAATAAAACATAGAACAGCATCTCTTGGTATTTGCATTCATTGTTGTTATTTCAGCTCCATGTTACGGACACGCAAAGAGTTCCAAGGTGAATTATTATTATTATTATTATTATAAAAAGTAATATCTACCAAATTATCACTTTAAGAAAGCTAAGCATGATAGAGATAGCTTGATGACTATTCAATTTAAAGACAATAGATGAAACTACATGAACTTGGCAATGCTGACTGTAGGTGATGTCCCCTGATCTTACAGCTGGGTCTTGTAATAGAAAACATCTGTTTTCTATTTTGTTAAGTATATTTTAGCTACCTAACTCTTTCTACTGTTTCCAGTGGTAAAAGTGCTACTTTTACAAACAAGCTAGTTTCAGTAGGCATGTCTCTACTGAGCAATGAATCTTGATCTCCAGGGAACTGGAAACGAGCCTTACCAACACTGTAATAGTGCTTTGTCTGTCTACTGAGTGCTGAAGATAATTGCTTCCTTTCTCTGGACAAGGACAGCTTTCTTTAGTCCTAGACCGCTTGTTTTGCTGTCTTCTGCACCTGCTGTGTTTTCCTCCCACTTACCACTTAAACTGTGCCCTTGATTTATAGCAGTGTAACCCAGAGATCCTTCTGCAAAAGGCAGGGAAGTGCATAATAGTCCAGTCTTTATTATATATCATAACTAGAGAATTTTGTAGGGAAGTCAAATCAGGACCACAACATATAAATGGATAAATACATAGAGTTCTTGCACATTCAGCCCAAGCATTACACACTGATGGTATCTTTTCAGGTTATCCTGTCTCATGTCCTCAGGTGGGTTCTTAATCCATAGGGGGTGGTGACAGTTTTCTTATTTTTATAATTTTTAGACAGGATGTTACTGGTTTTATGAAGAGATCTTATGGAGTGCTTTGAAAATGCATAACACATCACATGTGGATATTAATTTTTGTACCATGTGTATAAAGCAGGCAAGCAAGCAAGCTTCACAATAATTCTAGTGATTTCTAAGCTGCCTGTGTATGGGCAAACATTGTAGAAATTATCTGTCTGTATAAATGTATTTGTATACAGGAAGAGCAGAATAAGGCTCTCAAGAAAACTTAGATAATGTAATAGAAATCCATTTAAATAAGAGGGTACCCTTTGTTGCCAGTAGTCTGCTGAACAGTCTGGTATCATTCCTCAATCATTAAGTCATATTTAAACAAGGTGCTGAAGGACTTTGATGTTGCTGCATTTTCTTGTCAGCTTAACTAACTGAGAAAACTGAATAAAGTTAATTGCAAGCTTATCCACAGTAGAGGTGGAACAGAAGTAAACATCACAAACCTTGTAACTCTTTTCAGTATCATTTGTGCCTCCACACTGTAATTGCTGAGCTAAGGCCCTGTGTCTCGTACCAGAAAGAGGACTGTATGAGATCAAACACATTCCTACTTATTTTTAAATGCAAAACCTTAAAGCATGTTTGTTTGGAATCTCTATTTGTACACTGTGAAGAGGGTGGAACTCTGCACATCCCACATGGTAGTCAATTTAAATTCCATCCATTTAAAAGTCATAATAAAGAAAAAAAGACTTACAACTGCTGACCAACGTGCTTATAGTTGCTTTGAAAATTCCTGCTCTTTCCCCATTCTGCCCTCTTGGGGTTACAGAGGAGGAAAGGCAGATGTGAACAGTTTGTCTGCCACAGACTGCTTTAACACTGTGGGTTCTTTCCAGCAGAGAGATGTTTGCTGTGCAAATGGCACCTACCACAATGGGAAACCTGCTCTGTTTGAGGGCTCTCAGCACCTTCACAATTCACTTAAATTCTCGAGTCCCCTCCAGGACCTTCCAGCCTGAGGGGCTTGCCTCCTCTGTTTGATGCAATCTGGGCATCACCCTTTTCCCCATGGTATGGTGAGGGAGTTTCTCACTTGCAAGTGTGGGAGGAATTCAAGGATGAAAGAGATACCACTTATGCTGGGTTTGATCCTTGTCTGTTCTGGGTGCTGAGCATCATCCATATTTTAAAGCAGTAGAGAAGAGTGTCAGAGTAGAAACAAGAGTAGCAGGCTGAAAGGAGGTGAGGATGTGATGTAGCTACATATGTATGTCAATCTGTGTTTGATCTTGCTGTAGAATTCACATGTGTGGTGGAACATAGTGGAATACAACTACTGGACAGGTTTGTTTTCTTTATGTCTCATAACACGTGGCCTAAGGCAGGATTGCTGTTACTTGCTATGCAAGAATCACAGCCATAAATCACCATCAAAACAAAAATGGATAAGCAGATGTGCTGTGGGAGGTTAGCTGCTTAACACTTGGGCACTTCTTAAACCTATCTTCTCTGAGTTAATTAAACAGCTACTACAGGACTACTCTATTTGGCCCTAACTTCATTTTCCATGACACTGAATGCATGACTGCCATGATATGCACTGACATCCCAGAGACTGAACCAAGAATATTCTATCCAAAAACATTAAATAATTACAGCTAGAACTAAGGAACCAGTGTTTCCAAGTTTTTGCTAGAAATAGTGTCTGTGTTTGGTGATTCTGGTCCCACAAAGAGTGATCTGCAGTATGCTCAAGAGGTGAAATTAGAATTCTCAACAGATTTGAGGGAGAACATGGATCTTTGCAGGCTAAATACTTCCATGAATTAAGCTGTACTACTTAGTTTCTATTCTGTTTTTGATCTCAGATATTTGGTTTGGATCCATCTTATCTAAACTGGAACTGTATCAACAACCTTTTATTTGCACATTTGAGTAGTGGTATCACAGTTAAAAAAGATTGTTTCACTAGGTTGTGTCCAGCGGTATTTATGAAAACCTCATGAATCAAAACTTCTGTTGTGGATCTGTCAAAATCCATGGTGTTCTGGGATGCAACAATGACTGACTCTGATCGATGAAAAAAAGGACAAATAGGTAATTAATCATTGTTTTTGTATATGGTGTTTTTCATGAATTCAAGGTTCAGCACCAATACCATGTCTCCAAGGAAGCCTAAATTACTTATATGATTTTATGTTGGATTTATTCTTTCTGATATGCTTAGGAAGCTATCCATTAAAAGACATTTTCAGAATAAAAAGTTTAAAAGGATAAGTGACTGCCTGGCCACTGGGTATGATCACACCCCGTTATTATAGTTATAAATATTTTTACTCTATCTACAAACTTTTTAAAACTTATATATATGAGTATATATTTATCTTTTATATCCTAAGTTAAAAGTAATTTACATATTTGACAGATAGACAGATAAACTTTCTAACCTTTACTTTACCAAATTTGGTACCCTAACAAAGGCAGCAAGGTAGCCTATGTATCTTAAATTCTACTTCTTTGTAATCACTGTATCTTTTTTATGGAACAGCCCAGAAAAGACTGGAAAAATCTGAAGAGCTCATGTTATTGGTCCCACAGATGGGCTAAGAAAATTATGCAGACAAATTACATGCTGCCTGCTTAGGTCAGGCAACAGATTGCACATTAAGGATAGATAATCTGATAATGATTTAGGATGCATTTATGGGCAGACAGGAGCAGAAGTTCTGGCCAAAGTTGTTCACACTGAGTTGAAATAGTACCAGTGGATGGTAATTTATCACCTAAAGCCCACAGAACTGAACTGCAGCTGGACAGGCTACCCAGCCTACCATGCCAGGAGTGGGCAGCTGTACAAAAGCCACTGCTGAAATATACTCTGAGGATGCTTTGTGTTGGCTCTTCTCCAGTGTGAGAAGAGGCATGCACTTGTGAAGGACATGCAGTAAGTGTGCCACATCACCTTAAAGTTTAGATTTGTACTTCTTGTCATTTTTCACTTTTACCTCTATTTCTTTTTCTGCAAAGTAAATGCTGATGCTTGCATTCTAAGCCAAGGGGATAATTTTTTGTTATTTCATGTTACAGCCAAAGAAAATACTGCCTTTTAAACACAGATGGCAAAAATTGGGGAGCATACCACTATCAAGCCTTAAAATACAGATCTAATTCTTACTCCAACTCTGGACTTTAACCTGTGCACTTGATATATAGCACTTGAGAATGTTTGCAATGCAAGTTGCAATGAAATAAGTAATTAAGTTGAGCAAGAACTGTTCTTTGGGTCACTTACTTTATATTAGTAAATACCCTTATTTCTCTTTTCTCTGGTTATTTCGTTGTTATCCCAACTGAGAAACAGAGATATGGTATTTTTTGTTGTGTATTTCTAAAGCTTATAAGACCTTCAAACTATATGTGCTGATTTATGCATCACTATTTAATATGAACAGTTATTAAAGTCCTTTTCTGCATTTAAAATGAAGTATTTAATTAAGTCATTATCTCAGAATGCTTAACACTGACAATTTTGCTACCATCATGGTATTAGCTTTTGCTGGCAGCATGCATTTAAAAAGACTGCTCAAAATGAATTGTGAAGGTGTTTCCCAAGCATGTACTCTGTACTAGGGACAAAAGATGGCTTTCAAACTGCATTTCCTTTTTACAGGCTCTCTTCAAAAGGAAACATGAAACTGCTAGAAATATTTTGATTTATATGCTGTGACAGAAATGGAAGATACATTAGAGGTCTTTGAACAGTTGTGACCTGCAATTGGAATGCTGTGGCACTGAACTGTGCCAGGGTCAGTAATGGATCCATGGTTGTGTTCTTCTATTTGTTAATGACACTAAAATAAATTAGTTTGGTTAGTTTGGCCTTCTAAGACTTTTATTATACAAAATAACTAATAGTCAGCAATTCCAGAATTTCAAAGAGATTCAGACATTATTTATACAGCAATAATACTTACAAACCTCGGATTAGCTCAAGATCCCTATGGTAATATACTTCCTTCTTCCCTGTTAAGCTGACAACCTAAGTAAGCATAAATATGGAATTTTTTTCCCCTTTTATACTGTCCCATTGGCATAATCAGAAATATTTTAATATACTTTATATGCAAAGATATTTTAAAACCCCTATACATCAAACAGACATTAACATCATAGTCTGGCTGGGAGAATTAAAACAATGAAATAATGAAAGTTAAAAAAAAAAGACTTGGTGGCATCCAGGGGGTTGTGACTATCCTATGCAGAGATTCACTTGTCTAGACCTATTCTGTATGTCTGAATTCTCAAAACATCCAATGTTATTTAGACAAGAGATCTGAACTAGCACTGCTTCTTGTGTTTCTAAGGCTGTATTCAGATTCTCCACTGGAGAAATCACCCCATGTCAAGCTCTGAATTACTGTGACGAGGCTGCTTCTTGCAGGCAAGCTGAGTTGTTTTCTGTACACCCAGTGGAGGAGAACAATGTAGGTGTGATGCTGAGACCACAGGAATCCTTGCCTCTAAATTTGTGCCAAGATTCTTGAAAGTCCGGTCACATGATTAAAAATGATTGGTTCTGTTGTGGTTTCTACCTGCCTGCTGAAGGGGGGTGATAACCACTGTCAGACATCTTCAACTGAGAAGTAAATTGCCTCAGTTTTATGACTACCAAGCAATAAACTGTTCTGCTGCCAGAAGAAAATCACTTTTGTATACATAGCCTTACCCAAGCTCTTCTTTTTGCACATTGTATTTTTTTCATTAGACACAATATAGTTAAGCAGAGCACAATATAACTGGTATTTTTCAAAGAAGCACGTCCTTCTCTTTTTTTTTTTTTTAAAGAGGTATCGATGCATTTATTTTTAAATATTAAAGGTAACAATTGCAGAGCTCCTTCTAATGCATAAGATGAACCAGAAAAGCTGTAAAAAAGCCAGGAAAGCTACACTCTTGATAGCTTTGGGACTAGGAATTTATAACACTAAACAGTTGCATAGGAACTGCTTCTCTAAATAAATCCTATCTTTAAGGATAAGAAAAACAGGAGGTGACATTTAGGCTGACCTTCCAAGAAAACCAATTTTGTTTTTATTATTTTAACAAGAGCTACAGATGTTTACCAGATCATCTGCTAAATTTACCCTGGTTTTGAAGTTTTATACAACAAATTAATGCTCAGTCCATTTATACGAATTATTAATATGTTTTTAAAAATAAAAAATGAAATTTTTGCCTGTCCTGGGTGGGCAAAGGCTGTAAATCTCTGACCTATACTTCATCATACTGTGAATCCAAGAAAGTATTATTGTAAGTCTAATGGCATTACCTCAGTTTAGAGTTAGTGTCTGTAGTCAGGAGTGATTTGGTCACTTTATTTCATATTGGTGTAAAATTTGCAAATTATGAGAGCTCTCAAAGGTGCATAAAAATTAATCAGTGCTCTGGAGATTCACACAGCTACTTGTATGCTTCTGGGTCATGGTAACTAAGATTCTTAGTAAATGAATGGTAACAATTTTTTTTCCAAAATGTGCCTGTTTAAAAATGAAGAAGCCCTTCTGATGGCAACAACAACATCACAGTGGCCTTATAAACAAAATCACAATCTATAACACTGCAAAGCTTCCCACATTTTATATAAAGCCATGTGTGAGCTAAATGCATTTAGTTCTGCAACCCTGTGAATTATTTTATTTACAGCAAATGTATTCATGAGATTCAAGCGCCTGAAACATTTCTGTGTGTGTGTTCCCTTGGCTGTCCATGGACCTACTGAAAATCACATAGATCCTAAAGGGAGCGAGTGTGTGAGTATCATAAAATAGTTTGGGCTGGAAGGGACGGTAAAGATCAGCTAGTTCCAACCCCCTGTCTTGGGCAGGGACACCTTCCACTAGACCAGGTTGCTCAGAGCCCCATCCAGCCTGGTCTTGAACATTTCCAGGCATGGAGCATCCACAGCTTCTCTGGGCAACCTGTGCCAGTGCCTCACCACCCTCACAGTAAAGAATTTCTTCCTATTATCCAATCTAAACCTAGTCTCTTTCAGTTTAAAGCCTTTTCCCTTTGTCCTGTCACTACACACCCTTATAAAATGTCCCTCTCCATCTTTCTTGTAGGATCCTTTATGTACTGGAAAGCTCCTAGAAGGTCTCCCTGGAACCTTCCATTCTCCAGGCTGAACAACCCCAGCTCTCTCAGCCTGTCTTCACAGGAGAGATACTCCAGCCCTCTGAGCATCTTTGTGGCCTCCTCTGGATTTGCTCCAACAGGTCCATGTCCTTTTTGTGATGGGGACCCCAGAGCTGAATGCAGTATGGCAAAGTTTGGGACAGCTAAATCAGTTACTGTCTCAAGTTTTCCTGTCTCTTCCACACCGGGGATGGAGCTGTTCATAAATTACCTGACACTCTTAAGTACATAAGAGGTAAATTGACTTCTTACAGCATGAAGCTAATGAGTCAATGGGCCACCTCGCTGATGGAAGGGACAATGAAGCTGGAAGCACTGATCTGGTCAGTGCAGTTCTGTTGTTCCTGCTTTCACTTATTAAGCTGGAGTACAAAGAGTAATTTACCAGAGCAGCATGGGGTTTATCATTGTAGAAGCACACAAGCTCAGTCTTTGTCCTGTTTCATCCTTGAGATTGTGACCCTGCTAATCTCACAACCATTTTAGCCCAGTGAGTCTGATAATCTGAGTGATTAAAATTTTAAAAAAAACAATTCCCATATCTTTTAGCAAATTTACTCATCCTGTATTACAAACTGCATACTAATAGGCTCGGTGTTGATTTTGTGTTGGTTTGTTGGGGTTTTTTAAACTTTGTTTTAACACTGTAAGTTTAGACATTCTGTAACGAAAAAAAAACAAAAGGGGGGGGGAAAAAAATACACTCATTCCTAAAAATTCTGTAGTTTACACAGAAATGAACTGGAGTTCAAGGTCCCAGTCATTATTGCTGCTTGATTTATTCATTAAGGGTAACAGCCTCCTCTTCCATTGTGTCCTGAAGGAATTCTGTCTCAAAAAATCTCAAGATTCCAGAAATATGTGCAATTAGCAGAAAAGAACATGACAAGAGAAGGGAAAAGAATGAGGACGGTTGATTGGTCGGTTTATTTCTGCTGAGAATCTGCTGCAGAAACAGATTTCCTAGGCGAAATTCCCTTTTCCTATGAGAAAGGCCTTTGCTAATTCCTATGTGAACAGTAGTCTTATAGGACTTTTCCTGAGTAAGGACTACACTGCTTAGATTTGCTTCTGGTTTTCCTCAGTTCAGAGCAAGGACTTTTACAGCAGCCAAAAAGTGGTAGGGAACCATCTTGGCTGGGGTGGATGCACAGCATGGAAAGAAAACACACCTGCTGCACCAGAAACACATCCTTATGCTCACTGGAGGGCAACTGGTCAGCTTCCAGTGGACCCGAGCCACTGCACACATACTTGGACAACACACTTACATTTTTTGCTGGAGCAACACTAATATTATTATGGGTCAGAAAACATCTGCCCTGCCTCTCTCTGCTAAAATTCCAAAGTACCTAGTCTGGGATATGTTTGTTAGCTTCTCCTTTGCAAGGGGTTCATGATGGATTTAGTGGTATGCGCAATGTTTTGATTTATTCTCTGGGGTTTGCTAAAATTTATTTCAAACACAATTTTGAAGATAACAGGTCAGATCTCTGAAGGACACATGCCTTCTGTTCCCCCAGTTAATGTGAATGCATGTTAATCAATGTTTTGGTATTACCTCCTAGTTCTCCTATTTTAAGGTGAAGCATAGAATTATCTTTGCAATGTTGCCTGACAGGCCCTTTCAACTGATCACATCAGTGTGTCTGTTCTGGAGTGAGAGCTTTGTTTTTTTCTCTTTACGGCCCTTAGTGGCTGAACCTTAAAAATAAGGACTAAGGGTGGTAAAAATAGAAGATTACGCAATTATTATATAACAAATATGACAAATTCCAACTTCAGAGGACTCCAAAAGAGGGTGGGAACAAGCAGAACAAAAATAAAGAATTTCAAGGAAATGTAGTTTGGTTCTCATCAGGCTTCTTCTAAAAGCAAGGAAGATCATAAGAACAATTTCTGACTTTCAACTTCCACAGTATAACTAATCATAACTCTTAATTTAGAGCCAAACAAAGGGATTCATGTGTTAATATGCCTATGCACTGTAGGTATATTAATCTGATTCATCAGTAGTTGTAGGAGCTAGTTTGAATTTCATGGAACAAGTAAGCATGAGGAAGATTTTTTCCTCCTTTACTGGTAAATTTTTACTTTACAAACATTAAAACAGAACATGAATATGCCTTGGACCAAAACAACTGCTGAAGCAATTTTTCATTCTAGCCCCTTCTGCTAGGGGCAATAGTACTGATTTTGCAATATCAACAACACCCAGCTTTCACTGAAATAACTTTAATTAAATAAAAAAAAAAATCCAACTTTTGAAATCATGTTCTTCCACTAGGCCAAACAAAGGCTTGATGACCAGGAGATGAATGATTTTTTTTTTTTCAGTGAAATGGAATTTTTTTCTTCCCTTTACTTTGTCCCCTCTCGCTTGTTGCAAAAGGATTGAACAGTATTGAAAAAATGGGAGAATGATCAGCAAAGAAAACTAGCCAGATGAAATTATGTCTTGAAAGAGGCAGCAGTTTTTTTCTCCACTTTCTACTTTCCTTAATAGTTGCACCGGGAAGAAACACAGGGAGTTGAAAATGTGAACTTTTTTCCCTCTGAAACATGCCACTGCATTCTTCCCTTCTCTTTTGCCCTTCATCTGCTGTAGTTAACGTGCAAGCTTTCTTGATGCTGTAGCATGATTATGATGAGATAGTCTAAATATTTATTAGAGAATTTAAATTTAGTCTTATATTTTCCTGTGCAAGAGCTCCAGGCTCACTTATCAGCTGTCTATCTCTCTGGAAAGAGCTCTGAAAGAAGTAAACAAAGGAAAGCAGGAGAAATGGCTTCCAGGACCATGGGGTGTCAAACAGGCATAGGTGAGCTTGTCTTTAAAATGGTTCTTGGTTTTTAAGGCCTCTTACCTTCTGATGGTTCCCTCTTGCTTATTGGAAAGGGTCACACTTACTGGCCTTGGGCTCCTTATCCAAAAAATGAATCATTTGTGGGGATATCTGCTTGGACAGAGGGGAAGTTTCATGGATAAGGCATAGATGGGACGTGGGCAGCTCACAGCTGCCAGGGTGGAGCTGCCATTCCCTGTTCCACCCCACACAAGCTCCCTGGAACTATGTTCCTGCTGTACCTCATCTCACCTGACTGAAACAGGTCTGTTCTCTGAATCCATGTTTTCATGTGGGGAGGTGAATTTTTTCCAGCCTTTAGTGAGCACTACCAGCTCATGAAGCACTCAGGAAAGCATGAGCCCAAGGCAGCACTGGGGCAGAGAGGAGATGGGAGTCCTGACTGCTGCTTTCAGCAAGCTTCTGGATTTGACTTGATTAGCTGTAGCATAACTGTTACTTTCTAAATTAGTGTATTAAAACAGCCACTGTATTTTCTTTAAAATGGAGGCAGTTTTGGAAGCTGATCAATAGGAGCAAGAGATGCATCAACCAGTCCAAATGGGAATGTAATAATGACAAAATTGTGCTTTCCTACAGTCCCCTTCATGTTTTTCCCATGTTAATTAAGACTTCAACACTCTTGCCAGCTAACTGTGGCATGAGAATATGAAGAATCTTGCCCAAGGTCACATAGGAAGTAACTAGCAGCTCCCAGGAGTCTCTGCCTTGCAACAGCAAACTTCCCTGCTGGAGTTAGAGGAAACAGTGCTGCTTAATTGAATTGGCATTCTGTGCCCCATTCTGTTCACGGGAAGCTGCAGAAGTCTTGTATCAGTAAAGACAAAATATTCCTGCTCTCTGATCCAGTATTTGATTTGAACCAGATGCCCTTTTTGTTCCCTAATAAAGGCTCATTCCCTTTGGGAAAAACTCCTTGGCTTATAAAAAAATTCTTCTGGAGGAAATGCTACTGGGCTTGGCAGGTCTCAAGAGAAAGCTAAATAGAGATAGATTGAGTGAGTGAGAGGTGACATTTCAGTGCAGGGCAAGACTGTCTTGGGAACCTTTTCTACTCTGTGGCTGAAGCCTCCACCATCTGAAATTAGGCATCCTTGGTTGCTGCTGGTGGTGTTAATTTATTTTTGAGTGATATTTTATGCTTTAAGTTTCAGAAATGGGCATCACTTTGCAGATCACCTATGAGAAATCGTCCCTTTTCCCACGCACTGCCCAAAAAGCAGGTTTGTTGTTTTGTTTTCTTTTTTCAATGTGACTGTTGGCTGTCACTGTTTATCTTTCACTGGCGACCTTTCAGTCCTGGTACTCCTTCCAGTCTGCAGTTAGTTAGCTGTGAATATATTTAATTAAAGCTGCATCTTACAGCAGGGGAAGTATTAGCAGTCTGTATGTCATTTGGGGTTTTTTTTTGTTTTTATTAGTTTTACAGTGTTTTAGGATTCTCACTGTGAAAATATCATGACGTCCCCATCTGCTTTCTCTTGACAGAAGCTGTAGCCAGCTACAAAATGTAGACTGTGCAGTCTGTGAGATGAGAGAAAACTGCTCCCTAATCAACCTTGTTTTGATTGTAAAGCACTATGACTGCAGTCATGCTTTAGGTTTGTGTCACCAGACTTTGTACTTTCTGATGTAAAATATCTCAGTGATGGAAGTTAATAGCAACACCTGTCACTGAATTGTGTCAGCACAGTCAACAGAAAATGGGAAAGAGGGAATAAAAACCAAAAAAAACCTCATATATACTTTTGGCAGCTCCATCCAAAATCATCCATCCATCAATCCACTATCCATTAGTGTTACTGTATAAGGAAATAAGGGGGGAAAATATTTTTTTTGGAGATGTAATTATGTCCTGGTTCCAACCAGGCCAGTGTTAATTTTTGCAGTGGCCAGGAGGAGCCATGCCCAGGACCTGGAGGTTATTCTATACCTCATGTCACTGCTGGGGGCAGGGAGAAGGAGTCCCTTCTGAGGAGGAGAGGT
This sequence comes from Pachycephala philippinensis, assembly GCA_013397055.1. Lineage (NCBI taxonomy): Eukaryota > Metazoa > Chordata > Aves > Passeriformes > Pachycephala > Pachycephala philippinensis. The sequence continues at coordinate 958,758 of VWZT01000183.1, forward strand.
TCCTTCCAGTCCAGTAAGAGTGGCATAGGGAGTGGTTGTGTGGCCCTGGTTCTGAGCAGGAGGGAGAGGTTGGGCAGCACCAGTGGTGCTGGAGGGACCAGTCAGGGTAGTGTGGCTGTGGTGGGGTTGGGTCAAGCTTCATGGTGAGCATTTTTGCATGTGAATGACTCTCTCTTTTGTACGCTTTTGTTATTAATATTGTTGCTGTTACTGTTTGCTTTCTTATCTAATTGCTTTTTCCAGTAAACTGTTCTTATCTCAACCCCTTTTCCTTGGTGCCTCCAATTCTCCTCTCCAGTCCGTGGCAGAGGCACGAGGAACAGTGTGGTTTGGAGAGTCTCAGCAGGAGCACTAAACTGAGGATTCCGTTCTTAATCCATGACAAACTACCTCACAGAAGTTCATTTATTTCCTATTTCTCTGCCCCACTCTCTTTCAAAAACGCTGAAGCAGTTGCTATTTGTGGTCCCTGGCTAGGGGTTGAACATCTGCTTGCTGGTTCAGGCCATGCTCTTCCGCCAGTAAATCCCAGAATCCTTCAAAACCCAAATATGCACTCCTTGTCATTACAGCCTCAGTCTATCTTCTGCTGTACTATCAATTATCAACCAGAAAACACTGTAGCAATATTTTCACCTTGTACTAGCTTTGGTGAGATTCTCCTGACAGTAAAAACTAAAACCAGCCTCTATACTTACTGGGAATGTAGAAATGGCATCGACAGTGCCTGCAGCTTTAAAAAGAGAAAGTGGCAGACAACTGGGTGAATGTCAGAAATTTTTATTGATTTTGGTCATTTAAGACTTTAATTTTATCTAGATAAATTGTTATGCAGAAGGTCTCTACTAGAAGATCACTATTAATATAGTGAGACAAGTAGGCTTCTTCATAGGTTGTATCTAGGCATAATGGAAAGTCAAATTGGTGCAAAAATGAAGGAAATCTTTGGTAAATCACAGCTTTGTTTTATTTGGTTGGAGGGGAGCCATATCCTCATGAAAATAATAAACTCTGGTCCATGACCGTAGGTTTGACATCATAATTTTACAAACTATGGTCATGATATTTCCATAGTAAGAGTTCTAAAATACTGTAAGTTTAATAAAAATAGTGAAAGGGTTATTTTTTCTCTTGGATGCCTGCAGTAATGGGTGGCTATGAAGGGGTCAGCATCAAGGAATTATTCATTTGAATACGCTATTTCTAGGTTTTTTCTCAAGTTCATGTAGTTCATCCTTTCCCTTTCTAGGGCTGCTTTTTGTCAAGTCCATGCAGTGATTGGGAGTAGGGTAGGTACTGGTTTTCAGGACCACCACGATGTTCAGGTGCACAGCAGGCCCTGATGTCCTGACTGACCTCATCACCTGTCCTGATCCTCCCATTGGGATCTCCACTCCATTTCATCTGTCCTTTTCCCTGGGAGCTCTGCTTAAGCTCAGGCTGTCTTTATGCCTTGCCTAAGCTATACTGTATGTACACATTTGTAGTCCTGTCTCGTATCTTGCTGGCTTGTCTCTGGTCTTGCCTCCAGCCTGTCTCTTGCCTCTCTGGACCCCTTAGATATACACTGGACTGGATTCATCATCTTCCTTTGTCCGGGACTGCCGACAAAACAGCTGTTATCAGCATCCTGCTGTGCTCAGATACTTGGGTCTTGCAGCAAGCCTCTGCTGTGATCATCTGAAGCTCCCAGCTCATCTTCCCCTGTGCAACAGCCTTGCTCTTGCTGGTCCCTGACACAAGAAATATTTGTTTTCCTTTTTGCAGAAATTCTAAGTAGGAGCTTAGGTATTATCTTGCGAACAGCCAGATCTGAAGTTCCATTCAATCAATATCTTGATTAAAAATTGCCAGAACTGAAGTGAAAGCTAATCTCAAGATATTTATCAACCAAGGGAGAGAGTGTGTGTATATGGGGAGAGTGAGATATATTTAATTCCAGAATTCTGATATTCTGATAGCATTAAACACGAGTGTGTTAGTAAGATTTATAGCCAAATTGTGGGGGAAGGAGAGAGAGGACAGAAGTTAAATGCAACTTGTAGAAAGGATAAAACAGAATTTGATTATGTTAGACTGAATTGGTTGTATGAAAGACTTTACAATGTAATTTGAGGAAGAAAATCCTCTACCCGTGAACTGTGTTTGGGAAATGGAGAAAAAGCAAGATGCACTTCCCAAGAACAAACAACCAGTAACCCAAACATTTTCTCTGATAAGAGTTCTGGGTTTTGCTAAAAAAAGAGACACAATAAATATCCCTTATCTTGGCTTCAGGAAAGAATTTTAAAACAACAAACAAAATGCTGTGAGATATTGAACAACATGTTTCTACCAGAGAGAAGGAAGTATCAATGTTATTGACCAAGGCTCTGGAAACTTGTCTGTGATTGCAGTCCCTTTCCAGGAAAGAGTCATAACTCAGCCTTGGTACATATCTGGGATGCAAGACTTCAGACCACCCCAGAAAATATCCTTGTTCTATATTTGGCTTATCAAAGCAGAGTTTGAGTGGATAGGTCATAGTGTTGAAAGGGAAGAACTGAGAAAAAGAGAAATTAAACTGAAAGAGAATATTGAAACAAATTCAGGATAGATTTCAGGGAGTGTAAATATATTTAGGCTGAATAGCAAAAGGAAGTATCTAGGTTCTGAAGAATGAAGCTGTGTGATGACCACTCAATAGCAACAAGAAAAGCAGAACTGAAATGAGAATTAATTTTAAGAAATAACTTAATCAGTTTATGAAATAAACCTCCCTGAAAGGTTCCTCAAAGGCCTGAGTACACTGATTGAAGAGGTTCCTTCCGGCCATGTTTTTTTCAGTAGACTGAGAATGGATTGATTTTGACAGAGCACAAGACTATTTGGAAACTCTGACAATTGTCATTTCCCCTTTATACTTGTACATGGTCAATTCTTTATTATTGCGTCCTTCAATTTCCCACACATTTCAAACTATTTTATCTTCACATTAATAATGAGAAATATTTATGTACTGCTGAATTAACTGGTCCTGTGTTGTTGGTCAATGGAGGACTTATGGAGATAATTTTCCATTATTGAGCAGTGTCATGACTGTGTCCACTGTAATACAGTTAACACAATGCAAAATGATGTTTTCTGCTCCACATAGATGATTGTGCCTATTTTCACAGATACCTATCTTAAAAATTCTGTCTGCCAGCCTTCTAGAAAGTTACAATTTTCTTCCCATAGCTGAGAAAATGCAGCTTGAATTCCCCTTTTAAGAACGACTTGGAGTTAATGATATCTTTCAGGAAGAAGAGATATATTCAGGTCAGTGTAAAAAGCTCCTTTGGTTTGTGTGTGGGAATATCAGGGATGTAGAACAAGAGCATTACTGGACACAGGATCTGCCTGGTGGAGGAGGAGCAGTGGGGTTGTGAGCTGGAGCAGTGGGAGGAAGGCAAATTAATATCCTGCCCTGAGCACTGAAATGCCTCGATACAGCACTGCAGCCATTATACTGACACATGATACCTCCTCCTGTGAGATGAAGAGAGGTGGAAATGATTCCATGCCCACTCTTAACACCCTTGTGAGGTTAAGGTGAGAGGATAGCATCTCTGTGAAGCAGGTGAGCTGCTCACATAATACAGAAATTCCTGTAAGTGTATATCAAGGTGCCTGGTACTCTGCTGCTCAGGAGTGTTTAGGAAGCAACTATCTCCCATTATATAACTAATACTTCTCAATAAAATTAATTACATATAAAATTCTCTCATTCATATTCATAATTCTTGTGTCTCTATATGGTAGCTGTGATTTTCCTCTATTACAGTTTGAATTAGAGCAGCCTAAATCTGCTAATTTTTCCACTTCTGAACACTTCTCATCCATCCCTTCATGTCTTTGGCACAGATGCTATTTCTGGAGCAAAGGCAAAAAGGGAATCAAATATTTCCCTCCCTTCTATGACTTCTCAGAACTTTTCTATTGCCCCGCTGGGAAAAAAACATTTTAACAAGGCTGCACATTGTGCATAAACTGTGCTCTGTTTTCCTCGGAGGAGACCATGATGCTTTCTGCTGTACAGTCTAGTAGGTGATTCATGTCAGGAAAAAATCATTTATAGGCCACGCAATGTTGTCTTGATTTTAAAAAATCCCACAACCCCAAATAAACACCTCTATGAATAGACGTTACTTTTAATTTGTTCCTTTAACAGAACATATGAATTGCAAAAACCTATGTTGTTTGGAGAAATAAGTTTCATTCAAAACATTGAAGAGAGGTTATCTCTGTGTCTATGTGCACCACACCTCTCTGCAATGAGGAGGAAGATGTAGACTCATTGCAGTCTGGAACCCCAGTGTTTCTCATTTCCTTCAGAAAAGGAGAATAACTATGTCCAAGCTTGATGGGGAAAGAGATTTGTGTTCTGGAGTCAATGTGTGTAACTGGATGACATTGTTCTGGATGTGCCTAACCACAACTAAGAAGTTTGCTTCTGCTTGTGCCACATATTATCCTCTCCCAGTTTGCCAGCAAGCTAGTCCTGGTTATTCTGAGAAGGTTTTTGTTGGTAAGCATGTGAGGGACACAGCTTGTTTCCTGGAACTGAAGGAACAGCTAAGAGAAAAACAGACTGAGATGTTCAGACTTTGACTAATGTGACAAGATTGACTTTATGGAGATCTCTCTAATAAAGCTGAATAATATGTGGAGCTTTGTGGATTTGGGAAACTCATTTAAGCATTCTGGAGGACAGAAAACAGGAATATGAACAGCATGACATGAACTTGCAGAGATAGTTGCACTAGAAAATAGCTTTTAGATTAGATAATTTTCATTTCAGTTTAATTTTTTATGTGAAAGCAGCTTTTTCCTTAGTTTTTCTTAGAAGAGAGATTAAAAGCCATGTTCTTGTTAAATGGTGTCACAACAAGAGTACAAGCATTCAGGAGTGAATTTATTTGCTCTAATTTGTTCAGGATTTTCCCTATTGCAAAACAATATCTTGGATAATTTCTCTTACTGCTTGCAGTGCATGCTGTGACATATTCCTTTATGATGTTAATCATAATTCCTCCTTAATATTTCTTTGGGAGAACTAACCTTTCAATTTCCTTTCTTTTTTTTTTTTTTTGCGTTTTAAACTTCCAAAATATCGACTGTATTACTGTGGATGAAAAGGAATGGTATTATCCCTCTTAATGGTGAACTTCAGGTCCCCAAAGAATTGTTGGAACACATTAATGGCGAGCTCACTTCTTGCAGCCAGTCAACTCAGGCAAAATAGGATGAGGTCATCCCTATCCAGTGTCTGAACATTTTATGCTGTGCTACTGTTTTGAGTACATCTCCTTTTCCCTTAGGTTCATGTGCACTTCTCTCCAGACAGGCAAATATGAAAAAAAAAAAAAAAAAAATTTAAAAAATAAAAAAGTTGGCTTGGCAAATTAAAAACAAAAAATCTTGCCAGGAAAAAAAAAAAAAAAAGATACTGAAGTGAAGTTATTCAGTCTCTGTTTATCTCAGTTGGAATGACTGATGGCTGTTTTTCTTCTGCTCTTTGGCTGTTTCCTCTTCTCTGATTCGAGTTTAAAATCTTCATAAAAATATTTAAACTTCAAATAATTGTAATATCTAAACACCCTAAATCTTGAAGCACAAGTACTCAAGATACTTAGCTTAGTCCTCAAAATTGCTCTGTGGGCAAGTTTATTAAGTTGCTAAGACTGTCTCCAGGAAAGCAATGATAACAGTATATATTTATAAATGTTAATTGCTTGAAATGACACTCGTGCTTATAAGTACAGCATATATCTAATGATAAAAATGTGATTTGTATTTTCTTTAAACAAAACAGCAAGCACCTGATTTTTCTTTGTGTTAGTCCTGGCCCAGTGTTTCTGAGCTGGCTAATATGGCTCAAAAGAAAACATAAAATGAACACACATGTAGTTTTCAAATAACATGAAATTTGGAGGACAGGTCAATTATATCAATAGGTTTCTACTGCTGCATTTGGAGTGTACCTATGAATTATTTATTTCTTAATAAAGTTATAGGGAAAGCCAAGGAAAAAGGCCATATACATATAGTAAGAAACTGTCTCCTGGAAAAGTGATTCTGAGATAGGAGCTGGGACATGACCTGTAGCAAATCAAGTGCAAACTTAAGGTATGGTGCTGTAGCTGAAGACAAACAAAGTACTTGGATCTACCATCACTGGAATTTTAGGTAGAAAAAAGAAGTGATGTTACAGTCATGTGCAGAACAGAGAAGACATTTACCAGAATATTTCTACTAGATCTGTTTAATTTCTTCATAAAGAAGTATCAAGCAATTCCTAAGCATTCTGAAAAGAATTGAGGGATTTGAAGTTTGGTTTCAGATGTGACAACTAAGTCTAATTTGTTTGCAAATAGAAATATTACAGTGCTGTGCCTTTTGAATATACTGACAGAAGACAATAAATCTGACAGTACATGCTCTTTGACCTAAGAGAACAAGGTATGTCTGCCAATCTCTAGAAACTGATGACAAATCAATTCAGTTTGAGAGTGGAGTGAAACATTTGAACAGTTAATAAACTACTAAGAACTATGGCAGTGGAAGATTTTTGACTTATCATTTGACTGTTTAAATGAGAGTGGGTATTTTTAAGAAACATCATCAAGCATAAAGTACTTCTTCTACACTGTAGAAATTGATGGATAAAGTCCTTTGACAAGTGATACTCCGAAAGTAAGGCAGGATGACCTTAATTGTACATTGATTCTAAACTGGTTTTTTGAGAAGCAGTTGCTGTTGAAATCCCCAACCTGTCGTTCTCAGGTTTGACAGGACTTCTCAATTGGATGTCTGTAAATTACGATTAGGCATCTTTCTTTGGAAGCTGTGATTGAAGCACTCTTTCCTTCCAATCAAAAGCAAATAATTCCAATACTTCACAGCAAGTCATAAAATAATGGAGCTAGCTCTTGAAACAGAGTGGGAAAAGATCACTGAAACCCATCTTCCTGAAAAATGCGAAGATATAAATAATGATAGAAAAGGTGTTTCCTAAGAAGCCTATTGTTGGAAAAAAAAATGCATAATGATTTGTAGGAATCTCTCTTGACACTGAGGGTACTGATATGCAGCCAGTATTATTACCTGCCAAGTTTTTCTGAATGTAAAGTGCTTTACAACACCTTAAGGTGAGCTTCAGGGACACAGTAAATGATGATTCTTTTATGGGGAGTGAAGAAGGGAACAACTTGCTCTCTTCTTCTTGCTGGGTCTCCCTTAACACATTCTGTTTTTAAAAAGCTGTCACTTGCCTTCTGCCACAACATGGCACATTCCTGCCACTTGTGCCATGATCATTTCCTCTGTCACTGCAATAAACATGTGGCATGAAATAGGGATTATGTGAAGAAGAGGGAGAGGACACCTACAGCAATATTTTATTGCAATTGGTTGTCCCCCAAAAAATAAAAGGTCTTTTACAGGTAAGAGTCACCTAAGTTCCCTTTAAATAAGGATCAAAATGCAAACAGTAAGATTTTTTTTGTAGCACAGAAAGAAATTCAGGTCTTGGCTATGAAATTAGAAACATCTTCTTGAAAAAAAAACTCAGAAAAAAGAAGGCATAAGTCACAGAAACACTTTGGTGATGTCTTGTCCCAGATGACACTTGGTGCAGACTCAGACTTGCAGGTTTCCATCTCTAGGAGCCTCTGAAGGCTGCTCTCACTCCTTTTTCCACCTGCGCATATGGATTAGAAGATGACATTGAATGCAAATGAAATTCAGAGCAGTTCCAAGGAACTCTTAGTTCTTCCTCCATAACAATGGAGATTTTTTTATACAATGACTTCTATTAGCTTTATTCTTTCTGAGGAAAAACCCACTCTTTTTTCTGGATCTGAACTGCATTTTGAAATTCAATGAGACTTCGTTGTGTTGCTTTCTCCCCTAGGATGACCTCCCTGTTATGAAGTTAATTGCATTAGAGTCTGATCTGAATTTTTCCCAATGTGATTTGCCCTGTGAAACTTTGTATGGCTTCACAGCAAATGATTGTAGCATAAATATTATTTGTGGACCTTCATAGTCTTACAATCCTTGACAAGTTTCTGGCTTTGCAAGAAGAACCCTCATTCCAAGGGACTGATAGAGAAGTCCAAGGCAGTCATTAAGCCAGCTTCGCTGAAGCATTTTAAAGTTTTCTCCTCGTGCCTGCAACTTTTGGTCAATTTTAGGGATCGGGCCTGATGAATGACTCTACAAACTTCTACAGCAGCCTAATCCTTGTTTTTATGCTTTTGGTGGATTGTTTGTTATGTTTGAATGTTTCACAGAATTATACTCAACAAAATTCTGTTTAATAAGGATAAGGACTGGGAGTTCTTCCTCTCCTTATTCCCATTTCTCGTTATTTGAAAAGTTGTTTTCCGTTTTCCTTTGTTTCTTAGCAGCTTCACGTTCTTTCAGATGACCTTTCTTCTATTTGTGTTCAGATGTGGCTAAAACCATCTCTGTTGAGGCAATTAAATCTTATCCATTTTCCTCTCTTTCCCAGTCTGCGTTTAGTTATTTTTCTTTTGTGTAACTGTGATTGGATGCTGTCATACTGCAGCTTCTTCTCAGCTGACAGTAACATTTCTCGCCTCACTATCTTCTCACAAATTCATTCCTCAGCCTCTTACGGGAGATCCCCAAGCACCACCCTTACTCAATAATGTCTCTTTTCACAGTTTGTTTCTACTTTCAAATACTTTAGGACATTGCTCATTATTTCTACGGTTTCCTTTTCTTTGTATTTTCTTTATTTTCTTCTCCTGTTAGGACACACTATGCCATCACTTAGTAAGTAGGATTCTTGATGGGATTTAGCTAAGTGGCTTATTACCATCCAAAATGTTGGGAAGTTAGGTCACTGCATCTTTTAACAATTCCAAATCAGCTTTGTTTTGTCACCTGCAGATTTAATATTAAATATTGATGCATATCTTCTTAGTCTAGTCAACATTAAAAAACAAAACAAAACAAAAACAAATCAAAAAAATACCAACAAAAAATCCCCAACAAAACACAAAACCCTAAGCTGTATTTTTTTTATTCATATTGTTCATTTTGTTTCATAACTTTGATCTACAGCGTGGCAATTTTTCTCTGCCTGTTCAGTGCAGCCTTTACACACATTACAGTATTTTTTCCTGGGTTTATGCATCAAGCTGCTTATTTTTCTGGTTAAGTCTGACTAAAACTGACAATTGTCAGATGATTATAAAAATCTCCTTCACTTATTTCTAAAATTCTCAGTTTCTTTTATGTAAACCTTTGTTCCTTACATATATTTGAATTACGTAGTCCAGAAGCAATGTCAGAGCTCTTTTGAACCAGTGCTACACAGCATCCATCCTATTCCAAAAGGTTATAGTACACCTGGGACAGGAACAGAGAAGGCAACCAGTTTGAGAAAGAGCTAATAGCAGAACTGAGGGGTATCACCTAGGAAGAAACACAGCTTTGGGGAGAAGGGCACATACAGTTCTTCAAAATCTTAAATGCTTTGGCAAAAATTAGTACATAACAATTATACTCCTAAAACAATAAACAGGAGATGTCAAATTAAACTGGTAAGTGATCTTAAGCAGGCAAAGAAAATGTTTGTTCAGCTGTGGTTCAGAATTAGAATTTCTTACCTGTGGAGGTGGTAGACACTGAAAGCCTACATGGTTCTTATAGCGATGGAGAATCAATGGAAGGAGAACCCCTTAAGTATTAAAAGAACCCTGACTGACCCTCCCTGAACCCCAAATACTGAGATTGCTGGAAAGAAATGCTGGAAGATTATTCTGCAGAGGCATCCCTAAGACTCTCACTGTTTTCTTATGTCTTTTTTCTGGCTGCCCTAAGACACAGGACAATGTGTGAGGCCATTTGTCTGACACTGGAATGAATATTCCACACAAAAGCATTTTTTCAGACTTTTATAATCTGAACTTGCATGCTTGGAATTCAATAAATAATAATACAAATTGCATGTTGTCTTCCTGCATTTTGGGTCACTTAACATTGCACAGAGACTGGAGCCTCTGGGACAGTCAACTCTGGAAACTGCAAAAGCTCTGCAAGTGCTGGGGAGACATATCTGTAATGTTTAGTCTACAGAAGTACATGTACAGCTGGGCTGGAGAGAGCACATATTCCCTAAAGCAATTCCCTTGTGAACTGAATCTGCCTGTGTATTGCATAGGCTAGAGAACTATTTTGAAAAAGTGGAAGCAAAGAAAAGGTACTGGGATCCAAATTTTTTCTCTTCCCCAAACTGTTAACTAACCAATACTTGACATGTGCCTGGCAAGATGGCCAAAACCGCAAATTCTTTCTAAATCTGTGTGGGGAAAAATTATCTTCTATCATCCCACTTTGTTTATTCAGCACTGACAAGGCAAAAAGATGAGGAGGGCTATTGATCTTGTAAAGCTTGTAATGTAACAAGTGAAAAGCCAACACAACTGGAGAGCAGATAAGGGAAAAATTGAAGGATTTAGAACTAAAGAACTTCACCCACTCAGAATCAGTGAGCATTTTAGGAACAAATCACTCTACTTTAGTTTCTTATCTGTAAAATAAGGATATCTCACAAGGTTGCATGCAAATTTGTGAAAGTTAGAGATGCTTATTTTCTGCAGGAATGCACACAATAAAAAAGCTCCTAAGGAAACAAAATATTCTGTGGGCAATGCAATATGGAAAAGCGTGAGGCCACACACTGGGTAAAGAAGAAAAGAAAAAAAGAAACAAAGAAATAATAGATAAATAAAAAATAGAAACAAAGACAATTCTGAACAGCAAGATGGTTCATTTGCTGAGCGCTCTCCATCAAAGGATCTAATTAAAAAAAAGAAAAAAACCAAGCTACAAGGTTTGTTAAGAGTACAGAGACAGTCTTCTGAGGACAAAAGAAAAAGTCTGAGCAACACTTTTTGTCCCTCAGCAGGTCTGGGTTTATATGAAAGGATGGCATGTCATGTTTTTATTTTATTTTTCCTCTGAGAGGTGAGGATTTTTCTCCTTATTACCCTCTTTTTAAACTTTCCTAACTAGTCAATTTGCTACATCTGCTACCATATTTTTCTGAATATCTATCTTCTCACAGCCTTGTGAGGTTTCTGAAGACTTTCTGGACCTTGTCATACAATCATCTGTTCCTTGGAGCTGTCCCCAGACCACTCATTTTGCTTGTACCATGTCAGTTTGTTCTGTCTTTGTGATTATGGCACTGGATGCCAAAGTTATGTTCATGATCTGAATAACCATAGTTCTGACTCTCCTTCCCTGCACAGTGACATGATATCTCCATTTTATCCAAACTCAGGCACTACTTCATGCTCTTCAACCTGCATCATTTTAACTCTGGCAATTCTCAAGAATCTTAAAGGTTGTGTTTCTACTCAGGCACTAGGCATCTCTTCCCAGAAGGTAACAGGCTGCCTATTACTTGCTTTCACCCAAGTCATGTTCTCATCTGAAAATTTTAATGACAGCTGAGCTACATCTAACAGGTCTTCTCAAAACTCTTATCAAACTGGGAACATTGCTAAGTACTATTGGATTATTTTTCTTTCAACTACAGAATAAGATGATAACTGTTTTGATTGAGTATCTTCATCTTGATAGTGAGAGTGTATAGGCAAGATGCTGGAAGATTAATGATGAGGTATTTCTCAAGCTCAGGGAGAAAAGCTCACCCTATGTGCTTTGTGGGAGGGTATCTTTACCACCAACCCGTCAGACAGGCTGGGCTGGAAGCAGTGTCTTCCCTCTGGTGACAGTATGACACTGCTCTTTTACACAATGATTGTGGGATTCTGTAGGGCAGAACACAGCTCTCTGAGCAGAGGAGAAAAATCCAGCAACCTCATTTCCAGTCTCTGCTCCAAAGCATTTCATGTCTAAAACATCTGACTCTAAACACTGAGTTAAAGATTTTTGGAAAAAAAAAAAAAAAAGTCTTACAGTTAGAATAGTTGCTTATTTTTGAACTTCATTTCACTGAAGTTCAATGAAACCAGAGTATTAATCTTCCAGAAATAAACAAACAAACAAAAAAACCCCCGCTGCCTGTTTATCTAGGTTTCTATGGTTCTGATTACATTAGAATTAGCAAAATCAGCAATACTTCTCTGCATTACATGAATACTGAAAGATTAGAGCTCTATTACTGGTCTTTTACAAATGGGATGTGAAGATACTGCAGCTTGCCCCTGCCGCCAATACTGAAGTTTTTGACACTGATTTATGAATTGCCCTTCTTCATATGGAAAATTCCTTATTGTTTTTATCAATCTCCATGGTGAATTTGTCCTTTTCACTGACATATCAAACATAAAATACTTAGATTATTGAGTACTTTGGTGGTTATTAACTCCCATTTGCTATCACAATATTAATTAACAACCTTCTACAATCAGTACTGTTGACGTTCTTGGTCTACTTACTAAATTCATCAGTTAACACAAACTGGGCTTTTCCTCATTTTGTCATTCTTGCTAAAGGGAACTTGCTGTAAAAATCTTGAAAGCCACTTCAATTGCCTGCTTCAAATCCTTCAGTATCATGCTCACAAAAAACCTTGGCCATGCTGCTGGGCTTGCACTACCTATTCTAGTTATTTGTATCCTTGATATCCATTGCCTTGACTTCAGTTCATCTTATTGTGCCTCATATCTTTGGAAAATATGGAAAGTCACAGTGAAGGATGGTGTTAGCCAGTGGTGGTGATGTTCTTTACGTGACTAGTTACTTTGAAATAAAATATACTTCTGCCATTCTCCTATGAGAATGTTTCTTTTAAGTGTGTTTTTTTAAACTTAAGCACAAGAACCTTGGTGTAAACCAGTAATGCATTTTAGATGCAATATTGCCATACTGTTTCTGAAGTAGGTAGGCTTTATTTTTTCTGGAAAGAAACCAATGAAAAAGCAAACTTTCCAGCCCCTAGGCTAGGCTACCCCAAGGAACTGACATTTCTAGGAAGTCTGTTGTACTGCTCAGTGTTACTTTGTTTTAGTTCATTGAAATAACAAGTAGACAATCTTTAATATAATAAAAAACGCAAAAAGTTATATTACAAAAAGATTTTGGTTTTCTTTGGGTTTTTTTGTATAGCATGATAAAGGTCCTTGTTACACAACAGTTTACGACTCTCTTTTGTTTCTTTAATTTATATAGTTTGATAATCAAAGCATGAGAAAAGTCCAGCTAAAATAGAATTGCACTGATCATACTTCAGTACATGTCTGACACTTCTTTGGAATATCATTTTCTAGGCCAGCTTAAAATAAGGAAAGTGGCAGAAGGGTAACAGCTGTGATTAGAAAAATAACACCAATAATTTGTCAATTATTCTTGCTTTTAGAAAGTAATGTGCTCTGTAAGTTATGTAAACTAATGTGCAACATTAGTTTAATGCTGATTCATTAATTAATTAACATTAATGCTGAAAATCTCTAAGTGTTCTAGTTTTTGTTGTTTTGGTTTTATTTAAGTTCTGCAACTCTGCCCACATAAGTTGTTCTTGCTGCCTTTGTTCCTGCTGCAGAAGGGTTATGGGAGCAACCACTGTTCCTCAAAATACATGGCTATTTACTTTCTCTAAACAACAGAGTTTTTAAATTCCAATTCTTAACTTCTATAGACGTTAAGATGAAGAATAAGGGTCAGTGAGAAACGTAAAGTCAAATGTTATCTTGGCATTCAGGAGAAAAATGTGAATTCTATAATTTAGGAATTACGTGGAACAACAGGTAAACACTCAAAACATTCTTCAGCAAGAAAATCAGTTTCTCTGTGGTAGGTTCAGATTCTTTGTTGAATTGGAACAATCTTATGCCAAACCACTGGGAGTTCTTTATTTAAAAAGATAAACTGTATAAATAAATGGTATAAATTGCTACAGCAATCATAGAAAAGGAAATGAATGTAAAAAGTGTTCCTATTGGCATTTACATTTGAACATAATTATACTTAGAAATATTGTGGGATATAAAACAAATGAATAAAGCTATAAAATGCTATTAGGATCTTTAAGATGCATTTTCCTATTTAGCATCACAATGGTTTCTCTGGTTGCGGCTACAACAAAGAGATGTTACTTTCAGTAAAATATCTATTTGTCTTTATACATTCATAAGCACATGTACTGTGGATTTTTGCTAAAAGAGATTAAGTTTCGTGTTGTATCTATAGACAAACAGCACTCATACGATGCACAGATTTGCCTGGAAGATGTGACAAACTGTTGCAGCACTGCTGTACTAGCCATGCTCAGGGAATTATGTCTATTTTTGTGTCCTGGGGAATGTGGTGACCAGCCAGGTGCTCAGCAATCCCGTCCAGGCATGACTGTTGCCCTTGCAGTCTTTCTTACCTCACACCTGTCTGATTGGTGCACAGCAGATGATGGCTGCAAAATGCTACTGGAATTACTTTCAGCTAAAAGGGTAATATTTCTATTAGTGCAACAGATGATACTCTTCAAACTCCTATGAAATACCCATATATCTATGTTTTTACTAATCCTACTAAACCTCTTATAAACAGTTCAATAGGTTTTTAAGTGACTCCAGCTGTGGGCATCATTCCCCTTCTCCTTCCTTTCTTCCTTCCCTGCCCAATTTTGCTGAGACAACAAAGTGTTTCTTGAGAACTTTATCTCAAAGCAAGGGCTGCAGAGGCTGTTTCTCATACACTCTTTCAATATGCAAGACTTGATGTGCAAGCCTCTACCTTCTTCATTCACCTGAGACTGCTAATCCCAAATGCTCAACAGCACTGCCATAAGGAATGTTATCCCTCAGGGAGAGGAGAAGGCATGTGTGGTTTGCTTTTAGTGTCATCTCTTTCCAGCATCAGGATGAGGAACCGGATGCAGATGCCAGAGAGGATGGGGAGGAGACACAGATGTAGCAAGAGCTGTTGGTACAGAAGTAGGACAGGCTGGAAGTCATGGATTGTGCAGCAGACTTGAAACAGAGCTGTGTTGGTAGAGCATCTACTACGGTAGCACGATGCTCTGCCTAAGCGGAGGTAAAACAGCTTGAGCAACCCCCTATTTGCAAAAGTTATCCCTGGTGGAAGGAGAGTGGGAGTCACTGTTCTTTTGGTGCTGGAGAATGCTGAGACTCATCAAAGCCAAAGTTAAACACTGAGGAAGTGCAGTGTTTCCTGACAGAAACTGGCACTGATGATGATGTGACAGACAAAGTTCCTGATAAAGGAATCAACAAGTGATAGTACTGATAACTTATCTAAGGCTGCTGAGCTGACACTGGTGGTGACAGAGAGGTGACACTGCTGGCCTGTGACACATAACTAACAGCCCAGTCCCACTGTTTAATGGCAGGGTCTTCTAACATACCCCTTCTCAGAGTGTGTGTGGAAATTCCTCCCTCAAGTAGGGATGCTCCTCAAGGTTCCTCCTTGAGGCTGAACAAAAGAGATTTGCCCACCTGTGGGTATGGGTGAAAAAAGTCAATCTCTACTTAATAATTACATTTCTATCTTTAATATCATTGCTTCAACATTACTCCAATTAAGAGTGCACTACACTAGTAGTTATAGCTATCTACACAGTGTAGGAAATAATTCTGATTAAGGTTTTTAGTCTAGTCATTACCACCATCATTTAGATACATCATTTATTTCAGTCATATAAATGTATTTGGTTTGCCATCCTTAATCCTGTGGGACAAAATCTTATCAAGGATCAATTACACATATTATAATCCCTTAGACAGAAGCCTTTGACAAAGTCTGGGGCTAAGATTGGACCCAGTGGCACCTAGGCTGCTTTCTGTCAAGGAGCTTAGAAAGCAAGGGGGTCCTTTCTGCACCTCGTTACACAAGGAAGAGCCTGTCCCTGACCAATTTTGAAGTTTCCACTCTGCCCATGGCAACTTCTATCACTACAGTAATAGAAGATTTACTGCCTATGACTGAGTTTTTTGAGAGGTTAGTAAAAGAAAGGAAAACAAACATCTTTTTCACAGAAGACACTGGTATTTTGAATCACAATGAAAACAGTATCTTCCAAATTTGTTCCAAAGTGGAAACTATAAAACTCTTGTTTGGGGAAAACATACAGGTGCCTTTAATTTTTGCAATTACACTTTTTTAATGCCTTGCAAACATTTATCACATCTTCTTGAAACATATCACAGCATGTCAGAAGATACACTGTGAAATTCTGTATCTCAAATGAAAACATTCATTGAATACTAATAAAAATACATGATTTTCTGAATCTACCTGCTTCTAATGTAATAGTGTGACATTGCTCACAAACAAAGAAGGTAAACATCTAGTGAACTAATTTAAGGAGCATCTGTTTTTGACAAGTTGTGTTAGCTTGTTAATGTTCTACTCAGCAGCAATGCAAGGAGCTGGGACTGGAAGTGCAAATTCATCCTTTTTATTTATGCTTTTCACTATAGCAGAGTAAAAACATTACTTGTGCTCTTCTTCCTTTTTTGCTGCCTGAATTTTGCATCATTTAGTGCACTGGATGAGAGTTTCAGTGGCATGTCCACACTCCAGCCTACCCTGGAAACTGGTGGTAGGGAAAAAAACACAGGACTGAATCTCCTTGGACTGAGGACAGAACACACAGGTTCAATATCAGAAGCCACTCAATGGCAAGCTTTATATCTAATGGTCATCCTCAGCGATCTGGGATTAATTCCGTGGTTTTCTTATTTGCTCCACTACCACCATGGACTATGTTCTGGTTTCTTGGAGTGAAATGATCATGTTTCAAAAAAACCTAAAAACAACAATAACCCCACAAAAAAAGAGCAGCAAAAAACCCAACCAAACAACAAACAAACAAGCAAACAATTCCCCTCCCAAAACCCCCCCAAAAACCCTCCATGCAGGGCCTAGCTCCAAAAAAGAGTTTAAAACTCACCATTATAAATTGCTGTATGTCTGGAAATTTTAGACAGGTAGCTAAAGTCCTCAGATTACTCAGGAAAGCATGTCTTGGTGGAAGAAGAACAATCTAGATGACATGTAGCTCCACCTGCAGAGAAATATGATGAGAATGTGTCTGTGATTTCCTTCACCAATGTGCAGCAAGACAAGGAAAGGAGACAAACACTGAGAAACAAAGTGAACAGCAACCAGCTCATACAAATAATTTTATGCTGAACTAGCTTTTTCCTATTAAAGCATTAATTCCTGTCAAATAAAATCTTATAGATTTACATACTTAAAAATGCCAGTACCTTAGTGTTTCAGCACTCTCCTTGTAGATGCTGGGGAATGTTATCTGATGAAAGACTCTGGCATTGAACTGAAAAAATTATTTCCTTTGGGAAGCAATTTAATTACAGAAAAATGTTTTTCATTTTCACAGAAAATTGACTATATCTTGTTTGTTTATTTCTTTTTGCCTCTGATGTCAGTCCATTACCATTACTGGAAGGAAAATGTAAATGCATTTCATTTCTGGCAAGTGGATTTCACCTTCCCCTCGTGTTTCTTAATCAAACAGCAAAATTAGCTTTGCATTAAATTATTGAAAAATGATGCTTTTTATTGACCTTTGGATTTTAAATGTCTTTGTAAATATTTCCTCTCTAAATTCTTGAAAAATAATTAATATTAACTGTTTATTTGATACCATAATTCACATTTTTGCCTTCCAAAGCAGGCAATAATAGATAAAATTCCACTGAGGGTACAGGGCATTGAAAGAACATCCAAAAAATCTGTCTAAGAATACTCAAGCATATAATTCACTATTTAAATGATTTAATGTACTTCAAATTGAATTTGTGAGAGAAAAAACTTTTGCTTTTTAATAACATTTAAGGAGTGAAACTGCTTTCAGGCAATGAATGACCAAGTAAGGAGGAATTACTGATGTTATTCCAAGGCCCAGTATAATCAGAAGTAAATGTTATTCATCTATTCTAGTTTATAAAATGTTCATAATACTTCATACAAAAAAGGATGAATAATGACAAGAAGAATTCTTATTTCGTGGAACAAGAGCATTTCTTTCAAAGTTATATCATATATTTTCCTGAAGATGAAAATTGGAATTACTGAACAATTAATTTTGTATGTAAATGAATTGACGAAAACACGTCATTAATATCTATGATATTCCTTTTTTTTAATCAGTGGAGCTAGACTTGCAGAAAGCAAAAATGTTCGAAGAAAACATGCCTGAAGAAATCAAGCACTTCCTGCTACAGTAAGTATTTGCAAAAAGCGTTTGTTAACAAAGAATATACATTTATATTTTCCTAGCAAGACATCCAGTAACAAACAATATTATCTTCACATGCATTCCATGCTTTTTTCATCAGCTACAAATCTCGACACTCATGTTGAAGGTGTCACAGCTTTTCTGTTTCTTCCATTTGTTTCTTTTGTTTTTTTCCTGCAACACATTCACATGCAAATGTAAATTTTTTTCTTCTTAATCAATATGTAGCAAACTCTGCCTTGCAATAAATTCAGCTTTGTCATACTTGCCTTTTAGAGCAGTAAAATGCCTCATATCTGGGGATATTTATTTTCAACAACTTTTTCGCTGATGGACCTCAGTGACTTCTTATGCTTCTCTCAGTTGAGGGAATGGAAGCTGGTTACAGCCCTTAGTTTCAGTGAGGCTTAACACAACCTGTAGTGGCACTGTTCCCAGGGGGAAGCCTTTGGCCAACATATTTTGGACCTGCAACACAGCAAGGTGACTGCAGCAAAGTTTTCAGAGGCACCACATAACTAAGGAAAAAGACAACAGTGCTGTCATACAACGTGGTCAGGATTGTGGAAATAGTTGTGGCTGTGGTATGGTTGTGGAAATAGTTCACTCATTGCATAGCTGAGGGGTGCAACTACCATGCAAGAGTTTTTATTTCTCTCTTGTGGAACTGGTCTCACACAAACTCCAGACCCACCTTTCATGATGCTCTTGGTAGGTCCAGTTCAAGCAGCCTCACCAGAAACCATGTTTCATTAATTTGCAAGGTTTGTATAATGCCTGTGACTCAGAGGAATAAAGAACATTAACTCTAATATAAGAACTTATTATACAGTGAGGAGACCTTCAGCTTCTCCCAGAAGACTGTCTAGTACAAAAGCACAAAAAAGTTCCAGATAAGTAAGACTTGTCCTAATTTTCTACCTAGATACTTTTCAAAGGAAAGGCACAGTCTAAAAAAAAAACCTTATCAATAGTTAGAAGCAAATCATAAGCCTCTAGATATTCAGTAACTCCTAAATGTGTTATTAAACTCAAAATGCATTTAACATAAAGGTTCTCAAGCCAGCAGCATTTTGTTTCAAGGTTTTTCATGATGGTTTTCTCTAATAAAACTGGGTCTGTTACTCAGTATACTGAGAACAAGGAGAAATACAAGCCACATTTTGTTCCCAGTCTAACTGACACAATTCCATGCACCTCAGCAGTGTTGCTTCCCATTTACTCCTGTGCAAGACTTTGGTTCAACAAAGCAGTTACATATGTGCTGAAAGCCCTCACTGTGCAAAGAAATCCCCTTACTTAACTGTACACAAACTTAGGCAGGACCTCAGTGCTTGTTATTTTTTTTTTAAAGTCAAATGTGTGCCTAAGACCTTTACTGGATGAGAGCCTAATTGAATAAAATATCAGATTCGAGTCTATTCCCTATAATCTTCTCCATAATGTTCACAGTCTTTCTTCTCTAAACTATCTTTCCTGATACTGTTTACCTTGTCTTAGCGCTAAATGCAACATGATCCCCTGAAAGTTCCACATGTCACTGGGCTTCATGAAACTGAAGAGGGGGTGTGTATCAACTGACATTATGAAATTGCCTTTGTAGGTCATGCTAAGCAAGAAATACGAGTTAAATTTGTGGTGGAATTAATTACCAAGCAAGAAAATTAAGTACTGTTTTTACAAAAATACTTGAACTCCGGCATAGGGCCCATAATTCAGAAAGTAAGAAGCACATTCTTGAGAAAGTTTAAGAGGATTTTAATTTAATGAAAGAGAAAGAAACAGCGTGTTCAACATTAAATTGAAAATAAAATATCAGAATGAAATTAGCAATTCTGATCCAAAAACCTACTACTGAAACTGGAAGTAGTGAGGTCAGGAGCATGCCTGGCTGATGGGAGTCCTGGGTGGCAGTTCCTGGTCATTGCAATGATTTCTGGAAGATGTGTTTGACATGGAAGGCCTTTTCTGAAACTGGATCATTTAATAGTCTTCCGCTTACTCTGAGAGATATTGTACAGTCATTTTCATAAAACAATAGAGTTCTAATACCTAACAAGTTATTTTTTTTTTCTCGCTACTCTCACTGGAAAGCTGTTCCAGCAAACTCCAGCCCCCTGTCTAATTTCCGGGCTAAATTTAACCATGACGAGGGTATAAATATTTATTCACGTACGGGTGTTCCCCTTTATTTAAAGGTACGTAGAGTGCTTTACCTCATTGGTGTTTACACTTCTACCTCCAACCATAGCTGCTTTGTCTGACTGAATCCTGTATCACCATTTCTCTCCAAGCCAAGCAGATCTTGCTCTTTCACTGTGTCTGCATTAGTCCTCAGCTCCCCAGTAAGTGCAGATGCATGGCAGAGTCAACTTTTCTGCCTCAAGTCTGTACTGCTGTCATGACAGGTTCCAGTCTTTGCTTATGTGCTTTTGTGTTGGTTTTCTGGTTGGATGGTTTGCTCTTGCTGTTGTTTGTTCCTGTTTTGTTTGTTTGCTTGTTTTTGTGCTGTTCTGTCTTTTGGTTTTTTTTTTTTTTTCTGGTGCTGTTTCAGGCCTTCACCTTCAAGTGAAGATTTAGAGATTTTTATATCTCTGGCCATAGCATGTATTGCACTGCAGATTGCCTATCTGTACTGGTAGCAAGATGCATCTTGAAGGAAACCTAAAGGCATCTTTCAAAAAACAAACTTTTAAAGGCAGAGTAATTAGGAGAGATATATCTGAACAACTCTTCTTTTCATCTCCACGCAAACTCATTTCTCAAATGTGCAGACAGCAGCGAACTTCCATAGAAGTAGTCTACAGGAGTCATTCAAGCAGGTTTTACAAAGACAAAGTAACCCCAAAGTAAATTAGAGTAATGATGTTGTCCATGAAACTTTATTACAGAGGATTGTGATGTGTGACAATGTCAATAGCCAAAGAATGAACTCTCCCTCAGGTAGGAATTTGTAATATCTGGAATATCTGACTAAAATTTGTTCACTTATAATCTTGCTATGTCAAAACTGCTTTTCTAATTTTACTTTTTTTTTTGTAATCATAGATACAAGTCAACTTTATTTCTCAGACATCCTTTGTCAGCTTCATGCCCTCCTTTGCCGTGCC
Organism: Pachycephala philippinensis; assembly: GCA_013397055.1. Classification (NCBI taxonomy): domain Eukaryota; kingdom Metazoa; phylum Chordata; class Aves; order Passeriformes; genus Pachycephala; species Pachycephala philippinensis. The sequence goes on from VWZT01000183.1 coordinate 980,115, forward strand.
TTTCCATTTTTTTTCCTGCTAACTTTGTAGTAAAAGTGCAAACAACAGTTTGGCAGAGTTAATGCAGAATAACATGCCAGCCTCTCAGACCTGCAGGCTTGATGCTTTTAACTTTAGACTCTTCCAAGGAAAAATGTTTTTTTTCTATGAGCTGGGGAATTATGAGTGTTTACTCAGTGTTGATACTTACGATGTTTGCATATGCAAGTTTTTGGATGTTGTGTTGTAGACTTTAAGAGTTTCTGTAAACTATGGTCTGTAAACTGTAAGAGCTGTAGTTTGTACTATAATTGTTTAAATTTTTTTCAGTCAATTGAGACTGATGTTTCCTTGATGAGTGCCCTGGGAAACTTGGATACTGCGGATTATTTGGCATTGACTTGAGTATCCTGGCATTGAATGATCCACCCTGACACAACGTTAGCATGCACTACGTCACCTTGGGATGTGAGCTACCAGACATGTTTTATTTCTTGTCTTAAATTACTGCTGCGTGCTCTTAACCAGCTCTCCCTTTCTACCTGAGCAGTGACTGTGCTGATATGAAGCCTTTCTTGACCAGTTTTTTCCTTAGTTCATGGGTCGTTCAAAGACTTAAAGACTATTAATGATTCCAGTAAAGCTCTGGTCTCTCTTTGAGAGATACCACCTTTTTATTAAATGCTGAAAAGGGATTGATATTCAGTGGAAGTGTGTTAATGCAATTGTTCAGTAACTTTTTTTCCACACCAGCTCTGTTCAATAGCTTTTATTCGTGGTCTGTAATCATTAATAATATTGAGTGTAATACTGCAGTTAAATTGGGTGACACAAAAGCTTTGCCTCAATCTTCACCAACGAGTGCTCCAGACACACCATCCAAATCAAGGAAGACAAAGGCAGGGATTGGGAGAATGAAGAACCACCTGACTGTAGGAGAACATCAAGTTCAAGACCACCTAAGGAACCTAAAGATGAACAAGTCCATGGGATCTGATGAGATGCATCCACAGTTCCTAAGAGAACTGGTGAATGAAGTGGCTAAGCCTCTTTCCATGCTATTTGAGAAGTTGTGGCAGGCCAGCGAAGTTCCCAGTGACTGGAAGAGGGGAAACATCACCCCCATTTTTAAAAAGGGAAATCAGGAAGACACAGGGAATTACAGGCCAGTCAGTTTCGTCTCTGTTCCCACCAAGATAATGGAGCAGATCCCTCTGGAAAATATGCTAAGGTACATAATATGCTAAGGAAGGTGATTGCTGACAGCCAACATGGCTTCACTAAGGGCAAATTGTGCCTGACAAATCTGTTGGCCTTCTGTGACAGGGTTACAGTGTTGGTGGATAAGGGAAGAGCAACTCATGTCATCTGCCGGGACTTGCACAAATAATTTGACACTGTCTCACGTAACATCCTTCTCTCTAAACTGGGGAGACATGGATTTAATGGATCACTTGGTGGATAAGGACTCGGATGGCTGGTCCCACTCCAAGAGTTGCAGCTAACAGCTTGGTGACTTTTTTTCAAAGAACTTCTCAAGCAGAGTTGATTGGCCAAATACAGGAATAATTGGCTGAGAACCTCTGGAATGCCATCTTGGGGGAATTTAATAGCCTCTAAAATAAATCCAGTATACATTTTAACCACTGTACTATTCTCACACCTGGTTCCCACTCACAGCAAAACCAAGGAAAGACCCATAAATTCAGCGGAAGGTAGACAGGACCTAAAAGCTTTTACAAGGAACAAGACGCAGTGTGTTAATTATCTGTAGATCTGTGGTTCTGAAATAAGTGTTCAAGAAAATCTTGCAAATAGTTGGAAAAATAAATATAACTGACATTTCCCTCAAACTGTCATGGAATGCACTCCAGCTGTATTTATGATACACATTTTCTCCATGTGCTATGTGCTTGCATTCTTTTGTGATGAACGATGTTGCCGTGTGTTGGAGTCTTCGTGCTATCTTTCTTTGAATCAGGAATGTCTAGGAGGTAATTTGAGGACAAAATACTGTAGGACGTCCCCTCATATTTTTGCATTTGTAGCATGGAGCTGAGCAGTGGCTGAATGGCTTGGTTTAGGAGAGTTCACAGCCTGCTAATGCTACCAGTGTACTCACGCCTTGCTGCCCATTTTGCCGTGTCTACAAGAATTGAGGATCAGAACCCCTATTGTTGTCCGACTTTTCATTTGAAGTCTTTGGACATAAATTTTACCTTTCTGATAAGGTAAATTGTGGGCCTGGGCCATGCCTGATACTCCTAGATACTATGGCAGCAGTAAATAATGCATTACCATGAATCACTGTAGCTTCATGGAAATTAATAAACTTGGCTGTCACCCAAACCTGGAGAAGCATTTCACCCTAGGGAGGCCTCCGACTCCATCACGGAGTGTACAAGAAAGCAAGCTGATCTTGTGGTATGCAGCAAATGTAAAGATCCAGTTTCAAAAAGGGAAAGAAATGATACATGTAATGCCATAAAAGCCATATGCCATCACACAGGATATTACTCACATGGCACAGATCTTCACAGTGACATACACTTTGATTGCTATTTTACCCTTATGTTGTGACTACATTCTAGAGTTACAGGAAAAATGACAAAGGCAAACAGCACGTAGCTTAAGTTTAATGAGAAAGTTTCCAAGAAATGCAAGTTCATTTGTGGGAAAAGCTTTCTGTTTCTGATTTCTCCTGTGATTTCAGTTTTCTCATAAACATGATGAATTTTGAAATTTGTTCCGCATTTTTTCTTCCAATGGAAACAAAAAATGAACTGGCATCCCAAGTTTCCTTTTCCTAGATGATCCTCTCCCTTCCTTAGTGTGCTGTTACCACTTGGCCAGCATTGCTCTCTGATTTTCTCTGACCTCTCTCTCTTGCCTTCCTGGCAGCGCAGTGGCTCACTTAGAGATTGTTTCCTTCTTTGACCCCAGTGAAAAGCAGTGGTTAGAAAACTTTCCTAGGATGTGAATGCAATGGCTTCAGCTCTTTGAGAAAGGTCCAGCTCTCCCACTACTGGGCAAGCTCTGTAATCACTCAGCTGTTATGCAGAATCTGCACTTTTCCTGTTCTCTGTAATGAAGTCAGTGCCAACATTTTCTTCTCCTCCCATGACCTCAATGCTAAGGGTTAATATTCTGAGAAGGTGTAGGGGACAAACCCCCTTAGGGGTGCATGTAGAATTTAAGCGCCTGTCTGCCTAAATCTAGACTGCAACAGAGCAGAAGATGAGGTGCCTGGATCACTCTCCAGACTGGAAGGACTCACAACAACACATGCCATCACTGCAGGAACTTGCAGGACAGTAATGACATGCTGACAGATGGGAGACACCTGGGAGTTTAGGTGATTCGACTCTGGATCGCTCTCAGGTACATAAGCAGAATTCCAGCACAAGAGAACTTATAAGCCATGTCTATAACCTTGACTACAACATTCAGCAAAGTGTTGTAAAGTACCCAAATACACTTCAGGAGATTTAAGTGTAGAGGATGTTGATGGGAAGTAGGCCTGGAAGTCGACAGTGCAGTCAGGGTGACTTTGCTGATGCAGTAAAAGTAACGTTATCAGAGAAACTCTATGTTCAATCTCGAGGAGGGTGTAGTGGGTTGTCCTTGGCCAGATCCCACCAAAGCCACTCTGCAACTAGACAGGGGAGAGAAAATAAAACAAAGGGTTCATGGGTTGAGATAAGGACTGGGAGAGATCACTCACCAAATACTGTCACAGACAAAACAGACTGGAAAAGGGGATACTAACTGAATTTATTACTAACAAAATCAGTGCAGGATAATAAGCAAGACCTTAAAAACACCTTCCCCCCACCCCTCCCTCCTTTCCAGATCGACCTCCAGCGGCGCAGGGAGATGGGGAAAGGGGGTTATGGTCATTATGTCTCTGCTCAGGGAGAAGAATCCTCCCCCTGCTCCAGCATGGAGTCCCTCTGATGTGAGACAGTTCTCCATTAAGTTCTCCAACAAGAAGCAATCATCCCATGAGCAACAGCTCTCCACAAACTGCTGCAATGTGCATCACTCTTCCATGGGGTGCAGTCCTTCAAGGATAGGCTGCTCCAGTATGAGCTCTCCACAGGGTACAAATCCTACCAGAAAACCTGCTCCAGCATGGGCTCCTCTCTCCATGGGTCTGCAAGCCCCTGCCAGGAGCTTGCTCCAGCATGGGCCTTCCATGGGTTCACAGCCTCCTGTCAGGCATCTGTCTGCTCCAGCATGGGTCTCCTCCAGGGGCTGCAGGTGCATCTCTGCTCCAGCATGGACCTCCATGTGCTGCAGGGGCACAGCTGGCTCACCATGGGCTGCACCAGGGGCTGCAGGGGAATCTCAGCTCTGGTGCCTGGAGCACCTCCTGCCCCTCCTTGTGCACTGACCTTGGTGTCTGCAGGGCTTTTCCTCTCACATGTACTCGCCCTGCTCTTCTCTGGCCCCAGTTACCTCCGCACAATAACTTTATTTTTTTTCTTCTTCTTCAATATGTTATCACAGAGTGCTTACTACAATTTCTGATTGGCCCAGCCTTGGCCAGCAGTACATCTGTCTTGGAGCCTCTCGGGACTGGCTCTGCTGGACATGGAGGAAGCTTCCAACAGCTTCTCACAGAAGACACCCCTGCAGACCCCCTCACTACCAACACCTGGCCATGCAAACCCAATTCAGAGGGGCTGCCTGCCTTAGCAGTGCTCTGTCCAGCTGGTAGCACAAAGATTGTCATAATCAGAGGATGAACGTCCACAAATCAGAGAAGAGATGAGCTCAAGTGATAGTGAGAGTCATATTATAAATTTTCTGATTATTTGGATTATAACTAGCATCTATGGTCATTTCTGAGTGCTCTTACCAATAAATTTAAAACACACACTGATACACATCTGGGATGGTTTAAAACTGAAGACAGAGAACATCAAGAAATCCTTGAAAAGGCATGATTTAGCCTCTTGCAAACTCTGCCTTTTCTGTGGAGGAAGAATGTAGATGTATTAGCGTGGCACTGGTCTCTGCCAGACTCTTCCTGGGATAATGATTCAAAGCCCTTGGCTGTTTCCAGGGAGAAGGAAAATAGGGATGTTTTCTACAAAAACACATTCCTAGCTCTGTACCTAGATATGATATAGGATCCAATGGGGACGAGCATGAGTCATGTGCTCCACATGCCTTATGGCACTTTGTAAGTAGGTAGTGAAGTGCTGGCTCATGAGTCATCAGCTTCAAGTGAGTGGGCAGTCAAATCCTGCATAAGCTGATTTTTCAGAACCATTTCTAATGGGCAAATATAGCATGGGCAAATTATTTTGGTTTTGTTTGTGCTTCCTCGGCTTCAGTTTTGGCCAAGGCCCCATGTTATTAGGCCTGATATAGCCTACACATTTTATTTTCTGCCATTCCAGCTTTGACATGCTTGTCCAGAGAAGATTCATCATCTGCTTCTCCGTAAGCAGTTTCCATTTTCCTTAGCATTACAACAGAAGCAAGGAAGTGAATGGAAATAGCAAACAAGATAAATAAAACTGTACTATTTCTTCTGCTGTTAGGGCTGCTTTGGCACCAAATAATCTGAGTCTTAAATTCAGAATATATATTTTCCCTTTCACTAGTTCTCCTTTTAGTGTCATTAGATGATATAAAATGGATGTAATCCCACTATTTCAAAACTTCATCTAAAACTTCATGTAGCCACAGAAACCCTGCCACTTTTTGAGACAGCTCCTGCTGCAGCAAAAACACCCTCAAACTGAGTTTCACAGGTGCCATGCCATACTTGTACTCGTTATTCCCAGGACCATGCATGGGTCAGACACTCCATCCACCTTTATATAAACTGTAGAAAGATGGCACTTCGCCCCCTTCCATTCTTCTCTGGACCCTTGGTGTGTGGCTCATGAGCTCCTCAAGAAATGGCAACTTTCCAGATCATAAGAGAAAGACAGCCAGCTCAAACTGGACTGGATGAGACTACTCAGCACCACTCCTTGGACTGCCACCTCCCAGAAAACCAGCCTTGCTCTGCCGCCAGCTGCCCCTGCTGGGGCTATCTAAAAGAGCAACGTGTGCATCGCAATGCCTGGTGGAACTGTTCCGCTGACTCACATGTTTGAAAGTTGCTAGCAACAACCATTTTTTGGAAAAAGCTTTTTCTTAATATAAAAATCAGTATCCGGTGTAACTTTCCCTCAAACCCCACCCTCCCCAAACCCAAACTAAACACGAAGACCATCAGTAAAAGCAGACTGGTTGCAAAGCATAGCAATCCAGACTCTGGACACTGGCTGTGGAGTTGCCCACAGCGCCTTTTCCTTAGGGCTGCTGTTCGACTGCACGCCCGCTGTGCCAGCACACAGGAGGTGGCCTCTTCCAGTGTCCTCCAGGGACACCTGATGGAGCAGGATCAGACTTCAAATAAATAACACAGCCTGTCTCTTCCCGGCTTTCGAGGGCCTCACGTACTGCCCGAACAGTAGTTTCTTGGACAACCTCTTTGTTTCACCCGAACTGCAGAGCAGTTGCATGCACGGCTGCTCCCCCTCTCCCGCCTGCTTTCTGTATCACATTTCAGCCCGGGCGGCGATGGGGGGGTCCGGGCAAGTGGGATCCCCACGGACGGGATTCTCTGCGGGGAAACGGGCTTCCCAAGGTGGGGGATGCGAGGAAGCGGCCGCACCGCAGCACAGCGGAGCAAGGCAGAGCAAGGCAGGGAAGGGCAGGGTGCCCTTCGGGGGTGCCCCCGGGCCCGCTCTGCCCCGGGCGGCTGCGCTGCGCGTCCCGGGGCGCTCGGCCGCGGACAAAGGGGCAGCGCCGGCGGGACGGAGCCGGGCGCTGGCTGGCGGCGCGGCGGGGCCGGAGCGCTACGCCCCGGCGGCCGGAAGACAGGGCGGGGGGTGAGGGGGGGGGAGAGGGGAGGGCGGCTCGGCCCGGCTGAAAAGGAGGGCTNCGCGGAGGGGGCTCAGGAAGGGGTCGGTGGGTGCTGGCAGGCCGGCCCCGGGGCTGCCCCGCGGGTCCGGGCGGCCGGGGCACCTCGTCCCGGCGCGGGGCAGGGGCAGGGCGCCGTGCGGGGCTGGACTCGCTCCGTGCGGGATGCCGCGGCTCGGATGGGCGGGCGGGATGTGCTCCGTGCTTGTCCCGGTGCGCGGCTGGCAGGGATGGATGGATACATGCGGCTGCCACGGCCCGGGACAGTGCCGGTGTCCGTGCCCTGCCGGGCTCGCACACGCTGTGCGTGTGCTTGCTCTTTGTTAGGCTCTCTTTGGGAAAGTTTCGGGGAGAAAATGCAGCTTCTTGGGGGTCAAGTTCTTTCTTCCTTTGTCTCTTTGTTGCTGGTTTTTATTCTTTTGAGTCTCTTAAATGCAACATCCAGCTAAGGATTTGGAATAGCGTCTTGCGCGTGGGTGCTTTGCCAGCTGTCGGTTGTCTTAAGAACAAAAAGTTTTGTGAAGTTCAATGAGAGTGAAAATTTCCAACATAGGGGCTCTTCCTTCTAATATTTTAAAGTATACTACGTGCTTGAAGTTTGCTTTCCCATTCCATTTACATATGTTTATGAAACTACAGACCTATGAGTTTTATGAATGAAATGAACACTGAAAAGTTTGCACATGTAACTTTCACTTACAATCTCTTGTTTCTGTTTCATTTCAGTTTTTCTGGCTCTCCCTCAATGTATGGCTCTTCGGGAAAACCTTCCTGCTTTATAATCAAGGGCTACAGTATTATTATTTGCATCAGATGTTAGGGGTGAGTGACCTGGACATTACTTTTTGCACTGGAAATTGGGATGCTGGAGGATGGGAAAGGGGCAGAATGCATTTGCTAATCAAAGATGACACAAACTGCCTGTTAGCTTTTCAAAGTGGGGAAGGATCAAGTAAGAAATTACTGGGATATTTCTGACAGTTGTTTAGGAGTAGAAGGTGAACAGTGTTGAGAAGAAAAAGAGCCAATCAAGTGTGGGACAGCTATTCTTTCCCCTCCTCTCTTCCCTCCCGGTGTTCCCAGCAGCAGACAGGCTCACAGGAACACAGACGTGCTCAACCAATGACTGGAGCTCCACTTTTCGTCATCAAAACATTAAGCAAGCTATGGACCCATGTTGGCAAATTATTTCCTATTCAGTTATTGTAATACACATGGTTGCTGAGGGACTTCTTTTAATAAGTCTTAGTTCTGTTCAGTCTTCGTCATTCTCATTGATTCTCTGTTCTGTATAAATTCACTGTAATGCATGTAACTTTTTGTTTTCTAATAATAAGTTCTTTGATTCTGAATGGTTTAATGAAGATTCAGGTATTTTGATTTAGCAGGCAGCACCAACCACCAACAGATGAACCCAAAAAATCATTTGGAGATGGGAGAGACCAGCCTGCCTTGGGAAGTTATCCATAGCTACGCCATTGTAGTCATTTGAAAAAAACTTCTATCTAAAGGGAGAGAGTAAGGATTAATGTCTTTCTGGAGAATGCTCACAGGTTGCTCAGAATTTGAGAATCCAGGAAAAAGTGGCTGAATAACACAATGCTTTGTAACACTATGTCATACTCAGGAATGGATTTCAATAGAAAGTTGACATGGGATTAAACACAGATGATGCATATTCTAATCTGCTGTAGAGCTTCTGGGGTTTATTTTTGGTAAATCCAGGGTATATAGTTTCATGTGGCAGATGCTGTCATAACTAGCCAGTACCATAAGATTTTGTGATCTTACTTGAAAGTAAGTTGAGTTGATACAATTTTCTCCTTTTTTTCTTTCTCCTTATGGTTGATTCAGATGTGTTCCAGAATGAATCTTAGCAAAGGTAGTGGAAAAGAGAAGGGAATGAAAATATTTAAATCCTTCATTGTGGTGACTTTCTTGACAGAAAAAGCATGAAAATGTGTTTAATTTTACCTTAATTTCTAGTGGTTTTGCAGCCCATTTGAAAACTGTGTTTGTTCCTGGCAGAGAAGATGAGTTGTTTGTAATGCAAATGTTCTTGGGTAATGTGTTGGACCAGATTGTCAGCTGGTATCAATCAGCAAGTTTCTCTCAATTCAGATGACTCGTCTGCCTTGTACCAGCTCATCATCTGGTTGGGTTTTTTTTGGTTTTTGTATACTTCAAAATGGAAGACACTTGTAAAGTAACTTAATGTGTGTTCAGAACCTGTGAGATGGCTCAGGCAACAGATTCCTTGTCTTGGTCAGGAGATGAGGACTAGGAGGTCATCTTTTTAAGTTTGTATAATTGTGTCTGCTACTGTAGGAAAAGGTACCACAGAAATTTAGGGACTTCTAAAATAAGGTTGAAAGTGAAGAGCTAAGTCTAGAAGATACTTTTGGTCAAAGTTATGAAACTAATTTTAAAATTTTGAAAATACTACTGAAGAATGTTCTTGCAATTCACCTTTTACAGTTCATCTAAATATATCCTGTAGATCCCAAAGTTAGCTTTCTCCCTTCTCTTCAGTATATCTGTGTGTGTGTATTAATCATAGAGATTATTTTGCAAGGGTTAGGAAAACTGAACCCAATTTGGTTTCCTCAGGAGGTGGCGTAAGCAATACTAGAGCTGCAGGTGCCTTACACGGGGATTTTTGCCCCTCTTCTTTTTCTCTATTGGTTTGTATAGCCACTGACCCGTGGCCTGTCTGCATAACCAATCTCCTCTCTGTTCCGTGCATGTGTGAGGGGTTTGCGGAACCTTTGTGCCATTTCTTGCTGTCTGAAGATTTTGAGATTTAGATTAAATTCTTCGTTTGTAATTCAACAGTTGATATTTTTTGTCTTAACCGATTGAACTCTTTTATGGATAGTTCCATGACAACTGATTCCTTTTTCCAGAGAGCTAACAAAATTGCCAAAATGGAGTGGCACTTTCTGAATTAAAAAAAAAGTTTCTTTGTTTTTTTCAGTAAGGTCTCCTAAGGAGTTAGCTTATTTTCTTTCTTAGTATGCTACAATAGGCTATAATCACCTTAAGAACTTTTGCACTTGCAGCATGGAAAGATTTACCACAGGTAATTTTGTTGTTTACCAAGTAACAGAATGGAGAACAAGAAGGGTTGCTGTAGGAAATCAGATTGTGATATGAAATGAGATCTTGGACTGAATATCTTGAGTATATTCAACTGTGCCATGTTTTCATGCCATCTCTTTTCTTTCTGATGCAAAGAAGGAGAAAGAATGAGGTTAGTCTTTCATTCAGTGGTCACTGAAGTGATTTACTTCCCTTCAGCTGTCTACAGAAGAACGAGGCTCAGATTTATTGTTTTCCAATTGCATTCTCTGCGATGTTGAACAAGCTACTTTAGAACAGGACTTTAAAATTATTTAGGTACCTACCTCTCAGTCATTCAATGACAATCTTCGTGATGCTTAATTCTACACCTGTAAAAAGGCACTAAGAGCATGGTGGTGTCCTGGAAGCACAAAGAGAACAAGTAAGTTGAAGGCAGCAATGTGCTAGGAGGAGGTTGATCAACCTTCTATATACCAGGAAACTTAGCGTTTTTTTGTGTCAAATACCTCTGCTTCGCTCAGTTTGAGTTCTGTTGGTGAGACCCTGAACTCTTCACCGTGCAGTCTCTATCCCTGAGGGTTTCCAAAACCTAATTGGGCAAAAAACCCTGAGCAAACTTAATCTGAGTTTGGTGTTGAACATACTTAGAACAGGGGGTTTGAACAGAGACATCCCGAGGTCCCTTCCAACCAGAATCATTCTGTGGTTACATAATGCTTGCAGTGAAAGTTCACCACAACTTAGTGGATGCAAATCCCTTTCCAGTACTTTTGCTTTGATGAACCATCCCTTTGGGTACGGGTACTGAATTGCTTTTAACACTGCAGGTCGTAGTCCTTACACTGCTTAAAGAAGAGAAGCCTGTGAAGAAACCCCCAACAGATGCGAATTTCTTATAAAAGGGTTTGGTAAAGAGGAAAGGAATATTCTCGTCTTTGTGTTCATGATAGGTACTATAACATGTAGTAGGCATAAATTACAGAAAGGAAGATATAAATTACTTGATATAAAAAGACATAAATTACTTGATTCCAGAATCTTCATTGTTGGAGATTTTGAGTCCACTCAGTCACTGAAATTGTCCAGGTAATGGATTTCTTTACAGACTTAAGGATTTCTCCCTTCAGACTAGCTTGGCTGTATTTTTGTCCAAGAAGTTTCCTTGTGCCTGGTCAAAAAAATCAGTCATAAAGTACTGGCCTTATAGAACTCAAGTCTTGCTTTAGCAGTATTGAATGAAGTATTTGTTTCTTTGTTGCTTGAGTTCCCCATGAGCAGAAAGAGCTTTGAGCTCATTTTGTCATGGCATGAAAGGTCTCTTTCCCTATTCCCTCTCTTGTCCCTGCTCAAATAACTGTGATGTAGTCAAAGGTTAATGCAAGAAATAAGCTTCTGGGTTTTGGACCAAAGTGAAGAAAATGCATTGTCAGAAGGATCTCTTTGGGAAAAGATTGAATAACTGAAAACAGGGCTGAAAAGAAAAAGTGCTGCCTCACTATTTTATCTATACAGTTGCTGCCTTCTTACTGTGCAGTATTGTGCATAGCATTTGTCACCTTTATTCACTGCTTGGAATATGTTCCAGATGTTCCAGTAAATTTCATGTCTCTCCTTGCTAGTTTATCGTAATGATAAAGATTTTACTAATTGAGACCAAATTCCACTTTCATTGATTGTTATGCAACCACACTGCAACCTGCTTACCCCCCACATCTTGGCATTGGAGGAAGTTGTATATCTTGATCCTTTATTTTCCTCAATGCAGTGTGGTTTTGAGATTTAGATGCCTTTTAACCAGGCTATTTGGGAGTTGCTCTTTAGAGTGTTACATGAAGTGAAAATGTCTAATAATAGATTTATGTTGCTATGGTAGCTATATATATAGATACATATACAGAGTTCCCTAGTGAAGACTGAGGGTGTTAATCCACAAGACTTTATCTTTATAGTCCCCTTCAATTTTCAAGTAAATCTCTTCCTGCATTCTCTGCCTCATTCTAATTTTTTTTGTTTGCCAAAGTATTTTTTCCTTCAACCTTTGTCCTCCACAGCCCACAGTTCAGCATCATTGCTGAGATTTATTCTCAGTTATAACCAGTGATGAACTTGGGTATTGTATGATATATTTATTTTTTTTTTGCTTTCTTTCTTTCCTTTTTTTTTTTTCCCCAAGTTCAAATGGCAGTAATCCAGTAAAGGACACCTATATTACTAAGTTTTATGGGAAAACTTCTACCCTTGCAGAACTTCTTCTGAAACTGGCAGTAGTGGAGGTTGAATTAGTAGAGGTACGTCTCAAATGATTATTTGAGATTTTTACTGCTATATCATCTAGACTTGCAGTGTGTTGTGAATCTCTTGGAGGGACTTGGGTACCCTTAATCCCTTGGTTCATGACAAAATTTACGGAGTTTAGATCATGCTGCATCTTGCAGGATCAACATTTGGGCTCTTTTTGCTAATTAATATATAAAACACTGCCACTCTTTGTGATGTTGCTATAAAAGAAGGATGATCTGGAACGCTCAAATGTGGAGGAAAGCTGGAGATCCCTTCCTGTCTTTGTGTGCATCATTCTGCCTGACACAAAAAGAAACCTGTAACTCAGCAACACTGACAAATACTTTCTTAGATTGTCTTTCCTGAGGTCCAGATTCTAGCATTAAATTAACTGATTAATAGATTAATCAAAATGAACAGTTGAAATACTGCAAGTGAATACACTTTGCTTGGAGATTATCAGAGAAGCTGGAAGATTACTGCACTCAAGATTGAGTTAGTTGCTTTCTTCAATTTGAATGACTGATTTAAGCAGAAGGAGGAGTACATCCTACACAAAGCACTGCATATAAAATGGGAACTTGTAGACAAGAAGAGATGGAAAACCTTCAAAGAATGTCTGTGTGATGAGTTACAAGTGAACAGGGAGAATACTGATTCTCAGTAGCGCAGGGAAGATACCCCATACATATTAAAAAATATTGCACCACTTAAAATAATTTTTAAAGGGTTGCAGGGATTTACAGAGTCCTTCCTTGAAGCCTTCCTTCTTCAGGAGTGAAAACAAGTCAAACATTTGTAGAAGTCTTCACATGTTGTGGTAGGTTTCCCTTGCCCTTACATTTTTCTTCCTTTCAGCTGCTTTGTGTTCTTGTTGCTAGATCTCCAGCCAGATTTGACAGGCCTAAGGGGAATAATTGCTATGCATAGAGTTCAGCTCTGTCCATGATCTTAGATTATCAGTGCTCTGTTATTCAAGACAAGGAGTACTCTATGAAGAAAAGGAAGCTGGGTCAAAAGGAGGCATGTTGTGCAGCACAGTTTGTCCCACCTAGGAAAATAACTAGCTTTAGCTGCTCCAGTACTGATTTGGGGAGGTGGTCTGTGACGTATGTCTACAGAGCAGTATGTGGCTTGTGAGTCTTCCCAGAACCTTTCAAGGTGCCCTGAACCATAGAAGATTGAAAAATTTTAAAGAAAGGCTCTCAGAGAGAGCATCAAGTGTGGTGTCTCTATTGCATCACGACTTGTTTAGGGTTGTTGCTTGTAGGTAGTGAAGTCTTGAGAAACAGAATCGCATCACTCTCAGGTGTGGAAGGGTTTGCATTATTCTAACTTTTTTTTTTGATACAAGATTGACTTAAAAGGTGAGATAGGACAGTATTGAAGTCTTCATTTTGCAATGATGTATCAAATATCAGATTTCTGTGCACAGCAGTTACAGGTAACATTCATCTCTGTATTTATAACTAATGAACTTTGAGGAATTCTGGGGTACACAGTAAGGTACTTAAGCCCTCAATCTAATACTGAAATCATTTTCCTAACAGAGAAAGCTCATTTTCTCATTTTCATTCTTGCTGATAGCAAGATACAAGGAGAACTGACTCTTCACTTCTCTGTCCTACTTTGTACGTTGTATGAGCACAGCCAGGAGTCCATCTGGATTTCTGTGGGACTGTGCATCAGACAGGGATAACTGGAGAACTTACATTCTGCAGCTCTTGTAGGCTGCTTTGGAGAAGGTGGTGATTGCTTTATACTTGTCTGGAGAAAAAAGTCTAACCTAGTTTTTAGGATTTGAGTTTGTGGACAGTCCAGTTCCCTACGATCTTTGCCAGAGATTTACTCTGTAAATTTGAGTAATCCTTTAGTTTTTCTACGCCTCTTTACTCCTCCATAAAATCAGATGCCAGTGTATTTTGTACCAGGTAGGCAGGGTACAGAAGGAGGTGGTTAAATGCTTGGATTTAGTATCAGCAAAGCTGGATAAAATAGTGTCCAGCAGAGATTTTGGGTGTGTTTTTTTTTTTTTCCTTTTTGATCCTGCAGAAATTTCACATGCTGGTAACGTGCAATAACATTTTTTTTTTCTTAAGACAATAAAAACTTTAGGAAAAAAAGAGGATTATATTTCTCTCATTTCTTAACTACTTAATAAGGATATATATTCCCTTCTAGACTCAGTGAGTTGCCTTGGAGCAAAAATCATCCTTTATTCTACTATTGTTTAAAAATCCAACAATGTACTACGTTAATTTGTTACTATGCCACCCAGGCAATGCAAAGGAAGTTAAGAAAGAGATCTCTTGGAAACCATTTGGAAAGAATTAGTTTCATGGTGGTATTTTTAGCTTTTGGATATGTATTAAGAGCAAACTTAAACTCTTTTTCTTCTTGCGTGAATTTTGATTCTAAGAATTGCTAAATGTATTTACCATTGTTTGCAAATCAGTCATGGGCTTCTTGCAGGAAATAATGCCTAACTTTATTTCTTCAGAGTATAACCTTACATGAACCCTTGGTAACAATATTTTAGTATTTGAATTCACTTTCTTGGAATTGCTGTGCATATTTAAGAAGTTGTTTGCTGGTCTCTCTTTTTTTATTTTCTTTTTTTTTTTCTGCTTTGTACAGGTGTTGATAGCATTGAATTAGGATGAATGTAAGGGCATTCTTCCATAGTAATTGTGTTATGAATGAATATTTGCTATTTGTTAAATAGTGGAGAAAAACAAAGGAAGGTTAGTAGGGTAGCCTTTTCTACACATCACTGGTGATTCATATTTGTTAAATTGTTTGGCATTTTACGTAGAATCACAGAATATGCTGAGCTGAAGGGACCCATCAGTTTAACTCCTGACCCTGAGCAGGACATCCCAAGAATCACACCGTGTGCCTGAGAGCATTGTCCAAATGCTTCTTGAACTCCAACAGGAATTATTTCATTTTTTAACACTATACAGTGTAGAATTAACTCTTCTAGATCAAACTATGGTTTTGTTGAAGTTTTGTAAGAAAAATCGTTGTGCTTGGTAAAGGTAGTGTAGGATAACTGATGTCATGCCTAGTTTATGTTTAAAGTCAAAGACAATATAAATTCTTGAGAAACTGATGATGTATCATACAGGCCATACAGTAGAAGTTATTAAAATTTTCAAACTGCTGATTAATGGTGTTGCAACTTTTTCGGATTTTGGGTGTTATTCAACAGCTACAAAAATGATTCAGTTTACTTCTGGAGTTTGTGTAACATTAGTTCTACATAATACTTGAGTTTTTCAAATCATGCTCATGTAATCACTGCAATACTGTAGCACATCAGTAAGCCCCAATAAAAATTCTTATATGTTTTAATGACCATGTGTCTGAAGTTATTGCTTCTGTGAGGTGTATAGCTCGTTTTTAGCTTCTCTTTAGAGGATTTAATGAAAATAGAGACAGTGTTGTACATGCAAACAGTGCGTTTTAGAGACACAAGGGTCATTTCCAGTCATTTTGTCTCATAGTTCAAAAATATTTGCAGTGTTCTGAAGTCACTTTAGGCTACTGAGGGCAAGGATAGACAAGTATTTTTTGTGGCTATTCACATTTTTTTTTTTTTTTTTAATCCTGCTTTGAAGTGGGCAGTGACATCAGTGTTTGGTAAAATCCCAGCTCAGCTGCTGAGGTTGTGCCATTGTATCTGGTCCTTAGTCGGTACATTTGGGCTCTGGACCAGTTGGGAGGGTCCAGAGCAGGGAGGAGAGGATGGCCTAAGGTCTGAAGCACATGGCTTGTGAGGGAAGAGTAGCAAGAAAAATTTCTCATTGTGCAAGTGATCAGAGAGTGAAGTAACAGATGAAATAGAAGCAAGGGAGGTCTTATGTAAGGAAAAAGAAGACTAACAGTACATTGGAAGAAATAGTGGAGGACATCTGGAGAGTGGGAAAGAACTAAGTGACATGGCTCATTTTAGTCTTATTTTCTATCATTCAGTAGGTTGGAGATGATCTGTTCCTGGGATTTTTTGCTGGAGATCTCACATTTGCATGGTAGAGAACAAGGTAGAGCACATTTTGTGGGGTAATTGCTCCTACTCCTCAGGGGCAGCTTTTGAGAGAAGGTGCCCTTGTGACGGCTCTGTTCTGTGGAAGCTGGTAGTGTCTGGTGAGGAGGTCCCTAGCACTCAGGTCTAACTAAGTAATGTAAAGTAGCTGGAAGAGAAAAAGGATTTAGGTGCAGAGTTTGGTTCTTCAGGTAGATTGAACATCTTTACCTTTTGTTTGCCTGCTGGTGCCGTGCCTTGGTGTGCTGCAGAGCAGGTGGGGTACATGGATGTTGCTAACTGTGAGAGCAGGCACTTGGGATGTTTTATGGTACTGGTACTGGAGAAACTCTTGTCTTGCTGTCGTGCTTGAGATCTTGCAAGATATTCTGAAGTGCAGTTATTCTGTTTATTTTTACTCGCTTATATATTCATCCATTTCTGTGACACAAACATAAACCTGCAAATTTTGTTTCTTCTTGATAACAAAGATAAGAATATAATAGCTGTTTCACAGATTATTTTTTTGTCTGAGAAAGCAAATAATGCTCATCTTTTTTTTATGTAGAGTTTCATTTTGAAAAGGTAATAAATTTTTAGTAATTTTTATTAGATAATTTGTAACTGTTCAACTCAATCACATACTCCTGCAGTATTTGAGTTATCTTTAATATTATAATACTTTTAAACTAATTTATTCAGGAGTTGAAAACCTTAGGGTTTTGAGAACATTTTAAGATATATCCTTCCAGAAATCTGTTGACAGTCTAAAAGCATCTTATATAAAAGCTAGTAAAATGGTAATTCAACCTAATAACTAGGAGAACAATGATATTTTGCTAACTTTTTAAAATCATAAATGAATGAGATAATATAATAAGATTAAAAATACAGGTTTATGACATGAATGTGTGCTTTGTTCATTTACTTGACAAGTGTTTTTGTTCTAATTATGTAAGTTCCAAATATATCAGTGAAAGCATTAGTGAAATTAGATTTCATTACAGTTCCCAGCTATTGAGCAGTTAAACTGAAGAAAACCTACTCTCTTTATGTCCAAATATGGCATTGCATAATGTGAATGGATGAGGAGTTTTGTGACTATTCTTTAACAGTCCTTGAAACACTATGATCATTTTAGTTTGACTGAATCAATATTTTTTTACATCTTTTTGTGGCTTAACAGAAAATCATTACAGTCGAGTGGCTGTCTAGTGTCATCATAGTATCTATCACTTTTTTTTTGTTTAGTTATGTCTTTTGCAGCTTTCAGGTGATTCTCAGTGGACACTTACTGTTGTCTCAGATATTTTGTTCCATGTGACTTTGAGCATTGGTGAGGATATTGGCTCTTTCGGTACAAAGCTGTCATTTATTGTTGACAAAATTAATTTTTAATAACTTCTTGATGCAAAGATGAGAGCTGTTTCCTTCCCTGTGAGAACAGAATAGCATGCTGTGCGTACCGTGGTTTTTCCAGTACAATAAAACACCATGAAACGCCACTTTTCTGACGCGTCAGAGAGCATGGGAACTACTTGGTTTCACAGCAAAGAAAAAGAGACAGTACTGACATGTGTACCATTCCTTTCTCCTGTAATCTAACTCTTGCAATATTTGTTCAGCTAGGATTGTGTGTTAGCAGAGCTTCGGCATCTGTCCTCAATTTCAACTGCTGCCTTGTCCTGCTACCGATGTGCCGTGTTCTCCTGGCCTTCCTGCGGGGATCCCAGAAGGTGAGTACTGCCCTCGGAATGCAGCACTTGACAGGAGGGCCCTGGTCTCTGTTTAGTCTCA
The DNA here is from genome assembly GCA_013397055.1 of Pachycephala philippinensis. Classification (NCBI taxonomy): domain Eukaryota; kingdom Metazoa; phylum Chordata; class Aves; order Passeriformes; genus Pachycephala; species Pachycephala philippinensis. The sequence continues at coordinate 998,212 of VWZT01000183.1, forward strand.
AAATAATAGAAAAGAATCTGGTTTTCATACAGTATGTGATTGCGTGGTACAAGTATCAGACATTCAGCTTAGATTCATGACTCCTCTCAAGACAGGTCTGGCATTGTCTGGTTTGGTTTGACCATCGTGGGGATGGTTTCTTCAGTGCATTTCTGAAGGATGGGGAGTTGCTGTGGAACTGTAACCACATGAAATCTCCTCTGTCTTTCCAAACTCTTATATTAGAGACATCTGTGTCCTCTCAACTTGCTTCCTGGTAGAATTCAACAGAGCACAAATAACTTTGTGTCTGCATGACCATAAGTGTCCTATGGGAGATGACAGAACCCAACCTGATACATTTGTTATCACGGGAGAAACAATGGTCTAGCTTCTTTGTGATTCACCAGTTGCTTTTACAGAAATATAAGTAATCCTTTTGAGGAATATTTGTGTTTGCTAGATGCTTGCACATTGAACCTGTGAGTTCTGTTAATTATGTGACAATACCTATAAGATTGGTACCTATAGATGCACATGTGTATGCAAATATACCATTCCATTTGATCTTTCTTGTGAAAGAGTCAGTGTTGCCCACACAATGAGTGCTGGAATTCCTAAATATTAAGGCCAGGAGGTACATTATGTACTCTTGACATCTATGTAATACAGATCCATCTGTAATTTCTTCATTAAGTCCTCAAAATTGTCTCTTTGGCGTAATCCAGTAGTTTTTAAATTTAGGTACTATGCTTGAGAAGGTGTTAAATCTAGTAAAAACTGAAGTTGCTATTATATCACCACAGTTGCTGTTAGTATTTTTTGTCTTTGTTTTGTTTTGGAAGAGATTGCTTGAATTCTTCTCTTACTAGGTTGCCAGCAAGAAAACCAGAAGGCTTCTAGATAAAAGTAAAACTTTCCATGTGACGTGTGGTGTTACAATATGCATCTTTTCAGGTGAGATCTTACTGTGCTGAGCAGCAGCGTGTTTTGGAAGCACGTTGAAGCAGTACTTTGTGGTTTTTCTGCTGCAGTACATTTGGGGGTAGTCTTGCTCTGTGCTTGCTCGCCTTAAATTGTAAATGCTTTCTGGAATGTGTGTGGGTTTTTGTTCATTTTTTGCTTTAAACACATGGGCATACATTCTAATGTCAAGCTTTTCCTTAAAATGCCGGTTTCTTAGAAGACAGGTATGTGAGATCAGGTCAAAATCTGCCATTACAAATGAACGCTCGTTGTGCCTAAGGAATTTAAATGAAAAAGCAGAGTGCTACAGAGGAGGGAGCAGTGGGGACAACTACCCAGTTTGGTGAAGAAGAAATATTCTTGGCTGGACACCTTTGGATATTGTCTCTCAGCTGAAGCATTGCAGTACAGAAATTATTGCTGTAGTGTTAAAAAAAATCCTAAAATACACACAGCTTTCTGTCATGAATATTTATAAGCTGATTTACTTTAGAAAAACAATTAAGGATTCCTTAGTCCCTTGTATATCTCATGCAGGTGATGTGATTATAGCTTGGTATCTGGGTGGCCAGGGGGAACATCCACCACTTGTTTACAGATCCTCAGCTTTACTCAGTTTTTCGGGTTTTTTAGTCTTACATGTTGCTGCTCATCTGGTGAATGCTCTTAACTTCTCTGAGAACTACAACGAAGAATTTGTGACCCTAAATGCAGCAAACTATCGTGGTGAGGTGAGCCAGCTGTCCTTTCATATTTTGCTTTTAAGCATATAATTTAAATATATGAATATTTGCATATTAAATTCCATTGTGTCATCTATACAGTGCTGCTGTTCCATGCACTGGAAACTCACCATCATGTGGATTCCTGTGGATTTTACTTCTTTTTCTGGACAAAGCATGTGTTAAAGCCAGCAAGGTTCAGTCCTGTTTGATTATTAGGTGGAGAATGCAATCATCAAAACTTTTCACCTTGTACCTTGTTTTCTTGCTTCTCTTGTGCTTCTCTCTCTTCCTTGGGTGGGCCTGGTTGACACATTTCTGCTGCTTTTCAGGCAAATTTGTTCTGCATTTCCACTTTTTAGAATACAGTGAGATTTGAAACTGATTTTGCATTTTTCAGCTGCAGTGAATGCAAATATATTCTAAGCATGGAAATAGTTATCTATGTGAAGTGAGCGGGAAGCTGATTTCTACTTGCAAAATACTTGATTTGTGTGCCTTCTCTGACTGTGGTGCAGATCTTTTGCAGGAATATCAGACTCCTTGTCCCTTGGCCAGGTGCTTACTTGTGTATTTGGCACTGGAGAGATATTTGCAGATTTTAGAAGCAAGACCAGAGTCCAGCACCCTTTCTTCTTGGGCTGCAATCAAGTTCCCTCTTGTTTGTATTCATTCTAGTCTCGCGTCTGAATTTCTTTTCTACCAGTTTCATTAGGAAATACTTAGAATGACCCTATCCCAGCTGCATCCTGAGCTTGACTCAGTCCAGGCTCATAAGGACCAGCAACCAAGGTCTTCCACTCCCTGGGTGAATGATCTAATCACCGAGCTATTCAATGGCAGACAGACATGCCAACACCAACTATTGTGCTGAGCTTCTGGGTTGAACTGTGTGTTGCTTGTGTTAGGAGTGGTCTGATAGACCCAGCTTCATCAGGAACATTAGCAGGAGCTTGCCTCAGGCAAGAACGCGCCAGGGTTCTAAGCCTCTACTAAGCAGCCTCAGGAATTTTGCAATAGAAAATGGAGACAATAGCAAGATTTTTAGGAACTCTAGGATCAAAACTCCAGAATTCTAGGTACCTTAGTACCTCTTGAACCTTTGTACTTGAATTCCACTTAAATCACTTTTTTAGCTGTGGTGGATAGTCTGGATGCTACTCTCATCTTTACTGGGGTACATACATCTGGATGCGGACAAAGTCAGAAAGAGGGTCACTTCATTTTTCCTGTCCTGCATGAAAACTTCTCACCTCCTCTCACTGCATTTTACTGCAACTTTAAATAAAAAAGTTTTTCAAGCAGTGAAGACAAAACCTCTTGAAGTATAGGATCAGGGGAAGTAAGGCAGTTTTACCTGATATTGAAATATCCCCTTTTCCTTTCACACGTGGTGAAGGACGTGAGAACATCTGTCAGATCCTTTGTGTTCAGTCTTGCTTCACTAGGGTTCACTGCAAATCTCTTGGTGATGTAGCTGGCAGTAAACTGCTTGCCTCTTGTCTTATATTTAAATTCAAAACCTCTCCCTCTTCTGCTCCACTCTGTCCTCCCAAAGGGATGAGGTAACTAAGTAAAGTTAAGCTTTCAAAAAACAATTATCTGTAAAATTATCTGAATCCACATTAGAGATCAGAATTATCATTGCTGGGGGAATGCAAAGGCTAAAGGTTTAGTTTATGTTGAATTGTAGTCAATGTAAACTGTTACCAAATACCAAATTCATTCCTGCTTCCGGATTTAGGGACTGCATATGTCTTAAAATGTGTGAGCTGTATGGGCTACTTATTATTATCACTTTATTCATGTAGATATAAAATCCCACATGTTGATTTTATTTGTTTTTGCTTGTCTGTTTTTCAGGACCCAAGGAAACTACTTTTTGCAACTGGTAAGTCTTTTGCAAAACTGAATGAGAAAAGTTTGCTGCTTCTCATCATCACTCTGCAGACAAAACTTCTTTTGATCCTGTATTGGCATGCTCCATTTGTCGTATCTCAGCTATCTGGAGTTGTGTTATTTGTGTTAATATAACCTGGGTTTGCTTATCCAGTAGTCAGGAGGCAGGAGTTACATAAGCCCAGTAGTAGGCTGAGCAGCATCTTCAAATTTGTTGTTGTACAGATGAGTCAGCAGAAACCATTAATTTCAAACAGAGATTCTCCCTGATATTAAAACCAAATTCCTAAATGATCCAATTTCTAGAAAAAGCAACATAACAGAAAAGCATTCTTTTTACTTCAGCTGGTTTATTTAAGGGCTGATTGGGTTTCTGAGCAATCTGAACTGTTACATGGGAATCAGGCTTCAGCACTCATAAAGAATAAATAGACAAAGACATTTTTGCAGGAATTTAGAAGGGAGCAGTGTTTGGGTATGGAGGGGCCGGCACCAGCCTGAGCTGTAGCGCTTCATAAGCAGATAAAGTTCCTTCCTGATGCCATCACACTTTGTCCCTTATTTGGATCAAACACAAAAATCCCAACTTAGTAGCACTTAGGGCACAGTCAAATCAAACCTATGAATAGACAGCAATGGTTCTAGGTTTTTCAATCCCAATAGGTGTGCTGGAATTAGCAGCTGGAGTGACAGCATTTCCCAAAAACCCTAGGGAAGGTTTAGATCAGTTGAGAGTAGAGGAAGTGAGAAAGTGAAGTGAGAGAATCTGAGGACAGAGTTACCTGCTAACTGGAAGCAGGCTGGGTGATGGGTGCGGGTACTGAATCAGTGGTGGAGGCTTGAAAGAAGGTAACTGGCAGAGGAGGGAGTTAAAGATGGAAGGGGGGAGAATCAAACCAAGCAACTGAGGCTTATGTTTAATATCATGTATGAAGGAGAAGGACTTGGGATAGAGAAGCAGTAAATGGTCCAATCAGGTTTTGTCCTGGCTTGTGGGGACACCTTGAAAGCTCTCTAGTTGAGAGGTAGAATGCCTTTTACCTTCTGTCAGCCACTAAAATACTGCATTTTCAAAAATTCGAGCACACTGTTGCAAAAGACAATGATTCTAAATAATCTTAAGTTTAAAATTACTCTGTTCATTCCCTGTCCTAATGATTGGTAATTGACATGTACTATGTGTGCTGAAGGAGTGGCCAGGCAGGGACCAAGATTTTGCTCCACTGGGAGCTGTGCAAAGAATCAAAAAACCCCTCATTTCTTCCCAGATAGTTCAGATAGTTTGCTGTTCAGAACAGCGAACAGAAGGAATAAGGAATCAGAAGGATTTATAGAGTGATGATGGCTTTTCAGATCAGTCCAGGAAAGAACCTTCTTGTATAAGGGTGTGTGGCAGACTGTGGGAGGAACAAGTATTCAAGATTATAGTTAGTGGAGGAAAGGAGAGTCAGGGGCAGGAGAGAGAGAAAACACTAAAAATGCACTGATAAATTAGGGCAAGACTGTGAGTGATTTCAGTTTGATGGAGAAGATAATTGAAAAGCTGGACATAAAAGGTGACCTCTGGCTTGAGTGACAGTGTAGGAAGCTGGATCAAGTGCTGTACTGCAACTCCTTTGGAGGTATTTCTGTCAGAGGGGAGATTCATTGCATGCTGCACATCAAATCAGATTGAGCAAAAAGAAAGGAAGGAGGCGGCAGTGGACAGAATGCTTTTTTTTTTTTTTATTGCAACTGCTTTTAATTGCAATCTTTCTATGAAGGAGTGAAATCAAGTTTTTTTACACAGTCCATGAGAAAACTTCCACTGATTGTAGGGTTGTAAAAACTGAGGAGTGAGTCGTGGTGTGTCAGATTTTGGATATCAGACTTTTCAATGAGTGGGTATTGAAAAGTTTATAAAAAGATAAGATTTGAGCTTATCTCTCCTTTGACTTAAAAAAGAGCTGAGGATAAACTAGTTCTGATACAAGTCTTCATTTGAGCAGATGAGTCCAATTGTTAATATTTTCAACCTTCCCTTCCCAAGTGCTGGCTGCAGATCTCTCGCACAGACCTTGCTCTATGGGCAACAATTTCAAGCATGATACAATGCCATGGAGAGTAATTTCAGGCTCTTCCTCATTCCAGAATGAAATGGGCTGGCAAAAAATTGTAGTGACAGCTTGCATAGAAATTGATTTGCTTGAAATTCTGTCCCTGACCAGGTTTCTAATTGTCATGATCAACAGAGTGTAGTGTTTGGAATTAAAAAGAGACAGAAATTTCTCCAGTCAGTCTTGCAAGTAAACAGTGTTTGTTCTTAGTTACCTGCTTAGACACAGATGTCACAAGCAAAATATGACAGGAGCAAAGACAAATAGGAAACTGTGATGCATGGTGAAATGCAAGGAAAAGGGTATTTTTCTTTGGGAAGGTGAGAAATTACACAAAAACTCTTCTTTCCTATCTGGTTTGATACATGAGTTGTCCTCAAGAGATAAGTACATTCAAGAGTTTGATTAAATTATTATTTGTATGTCTAATTTCAGTTTCTTAAAAGGTCATAGTAGACAAGTATACCACTTCACAGTTGAAATGTAAGTTATCTTATGTCCCTTTTAGTTCCAGGTCTGACTGGAGTCATTATGGTGTTAGTATTATTCCTAATGTGTACAGCTTCCACGTATGCCATCAGGTAAGATGTAATCTGATCATTAGGCTGAAAAATGTCATTTCAGTAATCATATTCTCCTACTGATTAGAGTGTTAAAAATACCAGTTTTCTTGTCCTGTTTTTTTCCTAGCTTGCAGTAAAATTAGCACAGTGAATTTTGTATTAAAACAATTACAAGACCTGATTGAATTGCCTTCTGAGAAAATATTATTTAATGAGTGGGCTCAGTTAAAAATGTGGACCTTTAAAAATTTAAATAGTATTTTTATTCCTGATTGTACAGGGAGGCAGTAAACTCAGCATATGGGAAGTTCTGTCCAGTGCATAAATTAAGTCCACTGGAAGAAAAATAAGATGTTATCTTTATTCTTGATTATTTTCACCAATTAACTGTAACAATAAACTGTAAATTTTAAAAAAGTAACAAAAAACAAACCAAACAAAAAAAACCCCAAAAAACTCCCAGAAAAACAAAACCAAAGAAAACCCCAAACTATCAGCAATGAAACATACCGACACAAAATTATGCTACTGAAGTAGAACATTGTTTCTAAAAGCTCTGCTTCTGCTTGTCAGATAAATTCTTTTTAATGTGAATTACAATATACCAAACAGCAATGCAGTATTGGCTCAGAGCAGCTACTGGGATTTCTAAAGGTTTGGTCCTCCAGTGAGTTGATATTCTGTACCAACATTTTTGAACACATATGATAGTACCTGTGAATGACTGGTACCTGGGGGTCTAGCCCAATGCTGAAGTATTTTTAAGACTTGGATTCTGCAATTGAATATATGAAAATAACCCATTCATTTTTACCAAAGTTGAATTCACAGAGTGTTTATGTAAGTGCGTCATCTCAATTCAGAAAACATGGAAAGATATATTAATTATGTATCTTCAAACATTAATGGTGCTCCATTGGTGTGAGTTAGATACATGGTTTTGAACTTCGTTGAACTAATCTGTCTTTCCTGAGTAGCTGTGTTACCTGGCAATGTTATCCTGTGATTTGTGAAAGTAGTTCAGCAAATACTTGTGCATTTTCAGTAGACAAGGCTCCTTCCAGGGCTGAGACTTTTGTGAGGCACTGCAGGCTACAGAAGTGCAGGATTAGGCTGCTGCATGAGATATCGGCATGGCTGCACATTACATGGTCCACACAGATGGCTCTCCTTACAAAAGAAAGACGGTTTTGGGAAGATGGAAAAATAAAACAATTACTTTACTCTGCAGCATTGAGCTAGAACGAAGTCCTGTCTTCTTCAAAGCCATATTAAATTAGAAAAATATAATGTTTTAGTGATTGGGAAACTTAGAAAAATACATATAGTTTTAAGCATTCTTGGAAATAATTTTGGGGTTCATGCAACATCTTTTAAGTTACATGCTTTTTAGTTCCTTCCACAGTTACTGTAAGGGGAAGTAGTTTGCCAGCCTTCTGCCATCTAGCCAGCAGAATCAAAGCCCCAAAAGAGATAATCTACATCTCCTGTTACCCTAGCAATAATTCTTACTTGGAAATTTTATCCTGGCTTTTCCTTCAGGCTTAGAGCTCAAGCTTGTCTTTATTATAGTGTTTTCTCCTAAGGAAACAAGTTGCTGCATGCATCTCTGTGTTCCTTTTCAGTCTCTTTCCCTGTGGATTCTCACATGCCCTATGATGGCTGAGCATACAGTGCAGTTTTAGGAAAGTTAATTGTAAATGTTCACTGTCTATCAGAAACTGAGCTTTTTAAAAAGTATTTCAGAGGCTGTTATAGTCTTGGATTTCAGCCCTAATCTGCTTTTGCACACTGACCTGCTTAGTGATTTCTTCCTTTGAATGTTCTTCCTCGAATTGTTCTATGCATGAGTATGCCTCTATTTTCCTGCCTTTTCAGTAAACTGTGCAAATAAGTATTAGAAGGATTGAATTAGCTGCTAATGTTTTAAAAGGGGGAAGGGATTACTACTTGAAAAATTTTCTAAATTTTTGCCGTGTCATATCTGAGAATTATACCAACATTTTTTGTTCAGTAGTTGTTTTCAGTAGGGTTATGAAGTTATCAGAAAACACAATAAATCCTGTCAATAAATGTTGACATTTCTGCCAACTTTTAAATTAATGGTGTTTAAGATTTGGAAGTCATGTATTTAAAGGACCATTAAAAAATAAGGTACTGCAGTGCCATCTCTTTTTGTAACCAAATATTCTAGTCTTCAATTTCATCTTCTAAACTACCACATATATCTTCCTTTTCAAAACTGTCTGTAACAGGATTAAAAATATTTTTCTAGAACTGTGCTGCTTAGTGTGTCCCTTTAAAGCAGGATAAATTCCCCTTACATTTATCAGTAAATTTACTCTTGCAGGTCTTTGTCTGCAAAATTCTGAAGTAGGTTAACCAAAATTAAATATTCAACTTACCTCAAATTTTCAGGACTTTGCATTCCTGAGAAATGCATGCGTTCCATGAATAATGTCTATTTTAAGCACTAAGAAGGTAAAAAAAGAAAATGTTCTGAAGAGCTATAAAAATATGTGTCTATTAATAGGGAGATTATTGACTATATTAGAATACTGTATGTATCTGTAGGATACACAGTTTAAGGATAGAAGTAAGAAACGCATAATTATTATAATGTTGGAAAATGCGCTTCTTGGTAAGAGGTTCAAGGATTTACATCCCCGTATAATTTAAGGAGGTGAAGTTTAGAGGGCTTGCTCACATTTAGGGCGACTTGATACATGTGAGGAACCAGGATTTTATGGTAGAGGTATCTGTAGGAGTGCTGAAAGAAGAATAAAATGCTCAACAGGCTGGAAGCTGACATTTAGACGTATTCAGTCAAGAAGTGTACAGTAATTTTAATCAGTGACGACAATTAGCTGTTGAGAGCAACATGTCAGAAGCAGTCCGGGGATTGACTTTTCATCACTGAAATTTTGAAAAATTGGTGCATTCTGAAAAAGGTGCTCAAGAGCCAATAAAACAAATTCAGTGTGCAGCTTTTGGTATCGTAGCATGATACCAAATTAAACCAGAGCTCCAGGACCTGTCCTTGTCCCTTCTCATGGTGTGGGGGTTTAACCCAGATGACCTTTAAGGTCCCATTCAAGGATTCCATGACCTGTTTTGAGACAGAGGGTACATTTTGCTCTCTTTGTGCCTTCCAATTGTGTTTCCACTCTGCACACCATTGTTCCTATTTTCCTCTTACTGATGTTTACTCCCACAACTCCTCACAGATACTGATGAGTGACTGCATGGAAATGCCTCCCAGGGTGTGGGGTGTTAGAAAAGGTTTGAGCAGCTTCAAGGAGGAAAAAGTGTTAAAATAGTGCTGACTGGGGGAAGAATGGCAGGGTGGAGGGGGGGATTTCAGAGCCTCTTGCTGTTGCTGTATTCCTTCCTTTGCTTCCTTCTTTGTTCCTTCCCTTGCTTGGATTTCATTTTGGTAGCCCTTGTATTATCAAAATTATTTTTCCTCTCTTGAGAAAGAAAACAAATTCTGTATTGACAGAAACAAATGCTATATATGTTTCAGTTGTCTTGAAGGAAGAGCAGTTATATAGAAGACCACAGGAGAAAGGAGGGAAAAAATTCTGCAAAAAGTTAGCTATGTCAAAGGGTTAGCTTCTTAAACCATGTTCTCAGAGCTAAAGATGTTTTTTTATTTAATAATTGGTTTGGTTTATGAATGGGGGTAGGTGTTTTGGTTTTAGAAGGGACTCTCCTACCATGCTGTGTAGAGTGAGAGGTGTGTTTGTGTGCTGTGAAGTAGGGTATTTTCTTAGCCATTTGGTTCTTGTTTGTTGGTAACTATTTTACTCAAGAAAAAAACAAACAAGCTTAACACAAAACCATTCCAGATGGTTATTTTGTTTGGTCTTGGTTCTTTTTATATTGCCTAACAAATTACTGATGAAAGGAAGTGCTCTTTTCTCTTCACCTCTCGTGATCTCACAGTGGTAATGTTGTTCTTGTTCCTCCCAAAACCATCAGTCCTAGGGCCCTAATGTATGTGGCCTCCTGCCCTGAAAATTCTCCTACCTGTGCTCTTGTTGTCTCGTTGCTTTAGGTCCTTTTCCTCCTGTATCTCCTTCCACTCCATACCCTCACAAGTTTTTTACCCTTCCCACTGGCCCTTCTGCTGCTGTCCATGCCACCTGTTTGCGTGCTACAGCCTTAGTGACGTTAAACTGCATTGGGGCAGGGAGAGTGCAAGGTCACACTCACTGTAAAGAGGTTGAGTTTTGAGACTGGATGTGGAAGCTATAAGGATCTCATAGAGACTAACTAGGACCTATGAAAGCAGACAAGTCTCTTAATTTCAGAAGAGTTCTTCATCTGGCTCTGTAATTCTACATCCTTAACTCTCCATCTCAGCTTATTCCTTCTGTGCCAGTCACTTGTTCCTCTCGACACTTAATTGTGTGCAAGTACAGTGTGCCTGTGGGAAAATATACTGGGCTTTGACTATTTTGAATGACTATGCAGTGTATAATGATGTCCTGTGTGCACAGGTCTGCTTTTAATTAGCAGTGATTCCATCTGAGTTGAAACAGCATTGAACCATGGTTTCTTCTTTTCAGGGTTTCAAACTATGACATCTTCTGGTATACACACAACCTTTTCTTTGTCTTCTATATGCTGCTGATGCTGCATGTTTCTGGGTAAGTAAATGGGAAATACTGTTCCTTTTCCTGAAGCAAAACCAGAAAGAGCGGTTTCCTTGATTGCTGCCTTTTCCGAGCTTCCTTGAGCACAGTGGGCCAACTTTGGGACAAGATATTGTCCTCTGGTGTGTGTTTAAATAAAGATGAGGCTGTAGCTTGGAGAATTGTGAGTGCTATAGCTAACTAGCACAAACTTCTTCACTTTCAAGATTATTCCTTTTCCATTTCCATTGCCCAGTGTCTAGTGAGAAATCAAGAAAACATAGTTCCTTTTTCTGCCCGCTCTTACCTGTTTGCTGAGACAAGAATGTGAAGCAAAGTTGCTCATCCCTTGCATTTTCCTTTCTACCTTCCTTTTTGACTCCAAAGAAGAGGGAAGGAATGGCCTCTCCCTAATTACCTCTTTCTCTTTGCTTACAAAATTTGCTAGTTTTTCTTCTTTTCACAAACATCAGACAAGTGTTTATGTGCCATGAAGCTGATGGTCAGATCTGTATCAGGCACAAACAAACTGGGCTCTGTTGCAAGGTAAAGCATCTTCCACAAGTTACGACATATGTCTGTGTGGGTTGGGGGCTGGACTAGATGACCTTTAAAGGTCCCTTCCAACCCAAACTATTCTATGATTCTGTGAAAATCTGTTCCATTAACATTTCAGAAGTTTCCTCTGTGGATGTAGATGCAGAGTGTAGAGAAGGGAAGGTGTACTTGAATGAGGTTTATTTCTCCGTGTCATCAAATACCTACTGCAACACAGGGTGCTTGCATGTGTGACACTGAGCACTGCTGCTTAAAGTAAACGTGGAAAGGGAATTAGGCTTAGCAAGATCATGGCAGGAATACGTTGTTGAATAAAACACACAGCTTGAGAAACAATGAGTGCAAAACAATTGAAACTACTGGACACAATTCCAGTTTTCGATGAGTTTGTTGGGGGTTTTGCGGGGGTGGTTTTTGGGTCATTGTTTGTTTTATGGTTTTGTTTGGTTTTTTTTTGTTTTTTTGTTTTTTTGTTTTTTTGTTTTTTTTTTTTTTTTTTTTTTTTTTTTTTTTTGTTTTTTTTTTTTTTTTTTTTTGTTTTGTTTTGTTTTGTTTTGTTTTCCTTATGGCATAGCACTTGTTTATAGCTGGGGAAGATGGATCTAACCTGTTCTCCCCATCCCAGGCCAGGATGAACTTTTTCTAAATTATTCTTGCCAGGTGTTTGTCTAACTTCGAAACATCTGGTGACTGAGATCCTTTAACCTCCCTAGGCAATCTGTTCCAGTGATTGCCTTTCGGGTATTTTTCATGTCCAGTTTAATTAATCTCCTTCACTGTATTATCCTTTGCCCATTGTTTTCCTAACCATGTTCCATTTACCAAGTTTGCAAACCAAGGCTGCAGTAATACACCAAGCATTGAACAGGCATATTCTGGTACATAGCCTCCTTAGTATTGAATTACGAAGGTATTCAGTGCAAATCTGAAAGAACTGAGTATCAGAAGTGGGAGAGGAATGAGTCATGGAGAGTGGGAGTCAGTTCAACTTTAAGATGCCTAAATGTAGGTTTAGGCATGTTTCCTCAGTGTCTTTCCCATTATGGTCTAATGAGTTCTGATAAATACAGCCAATGGAGCCTGAAAAATGCTTCAATTAATTTGCTGTTTCAGAGATCTACATTCAGGTGAGCTGGACTGATCCCTGGGTCCGTTAGTGATACTGTAAGATCAATAGGAAGTGGTCACAAGTTGCATTAGGGGTGATTAAGATTTGACGTTAGGAAACATTTCTTCACCAAGAGGATTGTCAGGGACAGGAACAGGCTGCCCAGGGAAGCAATAAAGTCACCATCTCTGGGGGTATTTAAGAGATGTGTAGATGTGGTGCTTAGGGACATGGTTTAGTGGTGAACACAGCAGTGCTGGGTTAATGGTTGGACTTTATGATATTAGAGGTCTTTTCCAACCGAAATAATTCTGTGATATCTTTTGAGAATAAAGGAAGCTTAGATATCCATCCTTAGGTGCCCAAATTACTCTTTTGTGGGATGTCTTAGAGATTTGCAGACACATGGCCAGTTACTGTACAGAGCGAGGCATCTCCTGTGGCTGAACTGTGCAGGCAGGTTGAGTGAGGTTTCACCTGTCTTAGGAGTAAAGTATTTCCACAGTATTGCTGGATTCTTGTTTTGTTTCAAACTGTTGTAGGTGTGTTCTTACAGTATCCTCTTCTTCAGGTAGCCAACCACTTCCCAGCAATATATTAGGTGATATGATTCATCTGTCATATGTTCGTGGTTTGTTTGTTCAGTGCAGAACTCAACCTTTCTAGGCACTGATCTTGGGTGTGTAAGACTTACTTTTCCTTGACAGCTTCAGAAATGGGAGTTACTGAGCTGCTATTAGCAGACAGCTTTGTGATCCCTGTTTTCCACTCAGTTAGCATGTTTGTAATAGTTTAAATAAACTAGAGATCACTGGAGGGGATGCTCATGTTTGCAGCTACTCTCAGGGCAATCCTCTTTCAGGATGTGCTGAGAACAGAGAAGCTGTGGGAGTTGCTGGCAGGCATGCATGCAAGGTTCACTGGAAAAATATTGCATGGGCTTTGACTTCCAGCTAAATCCATGAGGCACCATAATATTTATGGAGCAGGGAATGCTAGGGGTATCTGTCACTTTGCCAATATGTGGTGACCAGCAGTGATGCCAGATGCAAGTGACAGGCATGGCTGAGCAATAAAAGGAGGCAGGAGCATGGGTGTAGGTGCAAGGACACTTCCCAAATGATTCTCCCAGGGTCAGATGTGGAATTTAAGAGCAAGCAGGCTTAACTTCCAAGCTGACATGATTCACTGGACCATGTAGGAAGCTTGTTACTAGCTGTCAGGACTGCATTTTGGTAGGGAAGATTGCCAGTAGCCTGTCAGAGCCCATTTAGGTTGGGAATATTGCAGATGTCCTAGTTCTTTTTCTTCTGAATTAAACTCTGTTGCTGCTGCTGTGTGTATTTTGAGGAGAGGAGGGGGGAGCACATGTCCTTAACATTTGATTGCATACTTGAGCTGAGCCTTCACAACAAGGCTTAGCACTCAGAGGGCATTGTCTCAGTATGCCTTGTTTCCCACCCAGCACCATCCTCTACAGGTGTCATTCAGCTTTTTTTTTTTTTTTTTTTTAAATATTCTTCCTTGTGGTTTTACTGTCATCAAATCCAGATTTGGAGAAAAGTGGTGTTTCTGAGGAACTTCATTACTACTATTATCTGTTCTTCCCTGTTTTTAATGATTCATTCATGTCCTGAGATATCCCAGCATGTCTTAGGTTTCCAATTCTTTCTTCAGTGTTTCTAGCTGCAGCTTCAAAGTTCTCACTGCATTTTACTGTAAATTTAACTTAGCTTGAGGGGGAAAAAAAAAAAAAGGATGAACCCCATAAAATAACTTGCAAGGAAGATTCCTTGGCTATCATGCAGGACTTTCTTTTTCCTTTATCTATTTGTGTGCAAACCTGATAAACACCAAGTAATGGGAACATTCCTGCAGTTTATAATTCGGCAACTTAGGCCACTTCTGCTACAAGATTGCCTTAAAAACAGGGCTTGCTAACTGTAGGGAGGATGAGTGAAAACAGCCTGTGTGTGATTGAATTGGAAATGTGATTATTTAATTTTTTTTGAAGGCTCCCACAATATTTTCCCCCTTTCAAGCAGTATTAAGCTTGAGGCTGTTCAGTGGGGGAGTGCCAAGTGAGCTGGAAAAGTTAAACCTTGCCTCTAGTGACAGAAGGCTCTATTGTTGCAAAGCTTCAATCTCATTGAAAGTCCTGAAGGCAAACGGAATAAAATTTCTAACAGAAGATGAGGCTTGTGACTGCTTTCTAAAGTCCTCTCCAAATGAAGATAAGTTGTTTGTTATTTACTGTTACTTCAGTGTCTTTACTATTTTTGTTTTCCTGTAGGGGAGTGCTCAAGTACCAGACCAACTTAGAGGCACACCCTCCCGGTTGCTTTAATCCTAACAAAACACTCCGACAGAATCTGACTGTGCCAAAGGCTTTTGAAGAGCTGTTTCCTGACTATACTACTGAGCCTTTCCCAGAGGACCTACCAGTACCAGAACCCTTTGTACAAAATAACTTTATGAGAGTTTGTTCTGAGGAGCCCAAGTTCCAGTCGCACTTCCCAGAGGTCTGTATGATCCGACATTTCAGGTATTAAAAGCCATGCCAAGCCTTTCAGTCAGCCATAACCACTAATTATTGCTTTTCCAGCCCAGATGTTTTAATAATGGAAAATATTATTAAAACCTTTCGAGGCATTCAGAGATTTGGTGGGGAAAAAACAATCTGTATTTAACCCTGATGTGCATTACAATGTGGTGCGTTGAACAGGGGGAGTGAAAAAATGTCAAGAGATTGGCTGTAATGTTCTTTTTTGACCAACACCATAAGAGATGTATTGATCCTGCTAAAAATGTGATTTTACAGCGTACCATTTCAGAGCAAACATTTATATAACATTTCGTAAGGTCCTTTTGTAAGCATTGTGTGGCAGTAGTTAATTGAAATAATCAAGCTTCATTTGTTCTCTTTTTTACCATGCGGATGCGAGCCCTAATACTCATTTCTGGGTTGCAGTTGGTTGTGGTTTGGCTTTTATAGTCTGTTGTTTGCAGACAGGCTTGTTTTGTATGTGGCATGGGTAAATGAGTATGATGACAGTGGGGACAGAAAAGCCTTTTCTTTTTCTGTTTTCCATTTTCCTTTTGTTTCTTAATGTTTTGTGGCAGCAGCTTTTTCTTCATCCAGATTTTCTCTTTTCTTTTGAGAAAAGATGAGCTGGGCTGTGCTGGCAAGTAGCCTGAGGAAGCTTGCAAATATGGAGTTCACGAGTCCAAGGCCCACCATTCAATATGGTCCCATAACAGACCCCACAGGAGTTTGTTATAGTTGAGTTTTTCTGTTGAACATGTGTGTCCCTTACTAGCTGTAGTGGGAATCCTTTTTCCATGGAGCATGTAATCATAATGAGAAACAGTTAATTCTACATTGAATTCCTCCAACAAAGCTCTTTGGATTGGTATTTTGTTGTGGTAGTACTCCTGAATTATAAGCATCAGTGTATATCTGGGTCTACATGACCCACAGGACAGCAAGGAGTCTTCTAAGGGGCTTAAGATGCCTCCTTTAGAGCCATTTATGGGAAAGGAGTCATGGAAAGAAATGCCCACTCAGTGTTCTCCTGGCAGCTTTGAAACACTATTTAGGACTCTTTTTTTGATTTGGAAATATTGTGATACCAAGTTTAAAAAAGAAAAGGTCTTTGAGCTACTGAAACTTGTAAGGCTTTTTTTGGTGGAAGTAAATGCTCTGCTAGTTGCAAGAGATGTTGATGTGTAACATCAGAAATTGGGAAGGCAGGGAAGATGGATGAGGGTTGAGGGCACTTCAATGCCACAGCTCGAATGACTGAGCAGATGTGGAATTAGTACAAAAGTCTGCCATAAGCTATTGGTAATTGGCTCTTAGGATGGGATTTAGCTGAGCAGCTGCAAATGTCTCCATCTGGAGTAGTCACCCAGGACTCCCCATATAATCAGCGCAGAGAAATGGGCATTTCCAGGGCATTTTCTGTCTAGCATACACATCTTCCATGGGAGCAGATGGATTGTGATTCAGAAGCGCCCAGTTCTCTCTCTTGTCTATGATTTTACACTAGTTTAATAACAACATAAATTGTATAGAACAAGAATGCTTTCTTAGGTTTTTACTTGAACCTGAGATGACTATAAGCTAATAAGTTAAATAATATTGCAAGTCAGACAGGGTTTTCCCATAAATGTTAACCAATTGCGCAGTAGTCTGGTCTGTGTATGTACTGTGTCTTTCATTGCTGAAACCAGCTGCAATCTAACTACATAAAATCAGAATAATATGGTAGCAAATTAGGTCATTAACATTTTTTTGCTGATGAGTTTTATGATTGAAATTGCTTGTGCTTGTGGGTGATGCTGCTGGTTAGACTGATTAAGGCTTTGGAACATTCTTGGGTTTCTGCACGTAGAGAGGAGTGGATGTTAGATGTGATGTGAGATCCTGCAAGCACTCACGTAGTTGTGAAAATAGAAAACAGAAAGTTAAAAAGTCTTTGAGGTAACATATTTTTGTTCTCCCTTAGACCTGGTTCTGGATTTCTGGACCTCTGTGCTTGTACTGTGTGGAGAGGCTGTACCGCTACATCCGCAGCAATAAACCAGTCACAATAACCTCAGTCATAAGCCACCCCTCCAATGTCCTTGAAGTCAGGATGATGAAAGATGACTTTGAAGCAAGGCCTGGTCAGGTGAGTTAATGTGCCCCTAAAAAATCACTGTGCTTTGTTGTAAGATTGTCTGTAGGGATGACTGTCACTTTGTAAGTACTAGCCCCTCGCTGAATGCTTTGAATGTATCTTTTCTATTGTTTTATTTCAGTATGTTATTCTCCACTGTCCAAGAGTGTCTGCCCTGGAAAGCCATCCATTCACTCTTACAATGGTAAGAAATAGTGTTCTTTTTGGTACTTTCTCTTTTATTTATATTTGTTAAGCAAACGGTCTTTGTTTCTTTCAAGGTAACAATTCTCTCCAGCAGAGCTCATGTTTCATTTATGAGGGTACCAATGAATATGAAATGGCATGGTTATTATGTGTGACACTACTCAATACATATTTAATTTTCTCCACTGTTGAGAAAATGATAATGGAAACTTTTTTTAAAGTCTTCCATAAGTGAAAACCAATAATAAATAAATCAGTAAAATCCATGTGATTTTGATAGTTCTTTTATAAAAGAAGTTTCAGCCATATTTCTAGACTTTAATGCCAAATGAGTAAAAACTTTAATGAACTTTTGCCAACTTTTTCAATGAAAAGACATTTCTGTGACTGCCTTTTCCAAAGTTAGAAAAACATTAAGTTTAAAAAAATAAGTTTCTAAAATTGTCGTCTGCTTTATTTTTATATTGAGATATATTGATGACTTAAAGTGATATACCAGTGAGCTCATACAATACTAGAATTACTACTTACTCTACTCAATTGGTCTAGAATGGGAACTGAAACCTCTAGAAGACTGGAATAATATGCAATTGTGTATAAACAGACCTGAAGTTCTTCAGGACTACACAGTGCAGAGATCTGGGAGATTCTGCTAAAAAATCACAATACTGACTGGCTATATTGTTACAAAAGCAGAGTATGAGGTTGAGTATTAGTGGCAGCCTTTTCCTTCCAATGGGAGTAAATGCTTTTGGATTGCCTGAATTGGACATTCTTGAAGACTGTGGAGATAAATGTTCATGTTTGATTATTTTCTTTGGACTGATAACTGATTCTTTATCTACACCGAGTTATAGCTAGTGCTGTGGAACAACTGAGATGTTTTAATACTACCTGAGAATCAGAGGTCACAGCCAGGTCCAGTTCTTTGGGTTTGTGGGGTGTTTTATTTTGGTTTGTTAATTTACTTAGCTGTATGCTGAGCCAGGAGCCACAGGGGAACCCACACTTAATTCCACCCAAAGTAAATTTTGTGCTGTAAATCTAGGAATGAATCTTACTTAAGGGAAGCTGCCTCTGTATTGCTTGGTGAAGCATTACTGGCACTTTTGCAAAGTTTTCATGGCTTTTCACTTTACCAGTACAAACCAGAGAAATGTGTTACTTATCTGTTGTTGATGGAAGTCGTCACTTTTTAAGACTGTCCTCTGTATAGTGCACGAAGATAACTTGATATGGAATGCTGAAAAAATACATGCATATATGGATTTATGCAGAATGGTTTAGTCAGTATTTATTTCTATTTTTTTATTACATTAGTGATCAGAACATAAATTTCTAGAACTTAAACTAAGTCTCGGGTAGCTCCTTCCACTCATTTTGCCCTAGCATACCTGTATTTAATGAAGTTAGAGCTCGTCTGTACCAGTGGGCACATCTTATTTAAACATTAATCTCAAACCATCATATTCGTAATTTCTCACTGTCCATCTCAGTTGAAATTAATATGATGGTAATAATTTGATCATTATTAGTAGATGCAGAGTTTGGAAACTGGGACTCTTGTTATAAAGATTTAGTCTTCTTATATTAGGACACTGCTAAAACAATTGATTTTGTGGTTCTAATTTTAAGAAGTAATGTCATCAAAGAATATTTGGTTTGGTTCAGTAGTCTCTTCTCTGGTAAAACTTCTTATTTGTTATGATGAGAGTTTTTGTCAGAGACAAGACTGCTGACACAGACCTACTGGGTGAGGTCATAGGATGAAGTTGAATTAGATGTCAGATTCCTTGCATGAGTTGAGGATTTCATCCAGTATTTAAAATGGCATAGTATGACAATGGATGTTATGAAAAGTTATTTTTGCACATGAGCTTCTAGGGCCAGGAGCTCTGTAAAATAGATCACTTGTGAATTTGTGTTTTCTTAGTGAACATAAATAAGTCATTTATATACAGACAATGTGGAGTATATTTCCAATATGTAAGTGCAGTTGATAAATTACAGGTTGTATAAGTTTTACAACCATGTATTAAATATCTAACATTAAAATTAGCAATTTTCGCTCATGTACAATGCATTGTATTTTAGGTAAGTAATACTAGACCAGGCAATTTCTGTTCATGCTCAGTTTTACACTTTAATGTGTGGTGATATCCTTCAGCATATCCTTCAAGATCACATATATATTCTAACTATTACAAGATATGAAGTTATCATTGAGTTGCCAGAAGCATATTTTGCTACAACATTAACTGTACTGGAGAAAGGCTGTCATTGGGTAAATTACTTTTACAGCATAATGAGCATTCTAAGTGTCTAGATTTATGATAATCTTTTTGCCCAGCCTAAGCAGGGGACACATTTCCACATGTCTTTCTAGGTCAGAGAATATACTGTGGGCTGATGTCCTGCTTAGAAAGCTTTTTTGTTGTTTAATATGATGCCAGCCATGGGACGATGCTTCTAGAATGTGTAGGCAAAAGCTTAACTCAGTCGTTTTTCCACTCCCCTCTGACCTACTTGTAGTTACCAAGCAGGCTGGAACACTACTGCTGCTTCTTTTGTCGAATGATCGTAATCCCTGGGTTATTTTTCGAGGTTGGTGATGGGCTGGGGGGCTTAGAGCCACAGCAAGAACATCATGAGGGGTGTGTGTGGCCTCAGGTACTGGAAGTGCAGTGCAGCAATGACTGCAGCAGAGCTGGGGGGCAAGACTGCAGTCTTCTTCCTGGTGCTATTGTCCTGCTTATAATCATAGAATACTTCGGTTGGAAGGGACCTCTAAAGGCCACCTAGTCCAATGCCCCCATGCAATAAGCAGGGACATCTTCAACTAGATCAGGTTGCTCAGAGCCCTATCCAACTCAGCTTTGAATGTTTCCAGGAGTAGGGCATCTGCCAGCTCTCTGGGCAACCTGCTGCAGTGTGTCACCATCCTCACTGTAAAACATTTCTTCCTTATCTCTAGTCTGAATCTACCATCTTTCAGTTTAAAACCATTACCCTGTGTCCTGTTTCAACAGACTGTGCTAAAAAGTCTGTCCCCAGGCTCTATGTGATGTCCTGTTCACACTAGTGCAATACCTCACTGTGCCTGGAGCATGCTTAAGAGACAAGAAATTACCATTTCAGGCCTATCTTTATACTCCTAAGTGTGGGTAATAACCTTAAGTTGAAAGGAAAGGGTGAGTCAGCATGAAGGAGTTGGGGAGATATTCTACTAGTCCCTTCCCTTTTCGAGGTTGTGTAATATTTACAGTTTAGCTCAGTTTCTTACATAACACCAGGGTGGAGGAACACACAGGGAGGCTGTGTAAAGGCCCTGAACCCACTCCCATTCCACTCTGGCAAAGCTCCCATGTGTTTTGCTCAGAGCCAGCGGGAGCTCGGAATTGTTACCAAGTGAGCATAAAGAGGCTTTATTCTTTTTGCACCCTCACTTTGGATGCCTTACATTGATGAGGTCCCCTTGAGCTTTCTGTTCTCCAGAACTGAGAGCTGAACAGTCATAGCTCTCTCAAACTTTCTTTGTGGGCCATGTGTTCTAGTCCCATCGTTATCTTCATGGCCTTGTTCGGATTCTCTCCAGTATGTTCATGACTCTCTTGTAGTGAGGAACCCAGCACTGGACACAGGTCTTGAAGTGTGGCTTCACCAGTGCTGAATAAAAAAGGAGGATCACCTACCTCAACCCTCTGGTGGTGTCACTTGTACATTCTTAAGTTCAGACTCTTGGAAGTACCAGTTTGCTCTCATGATCAGTGTGATCTCTGTTTTTGAAGTGTGCTTCTACTGGTTTTTATTCACTGGTGACTTTGTACTCACTGGTGTAACTCCTTATCTTTGGCAAGTCTGGGAAAGGTAATGAAGAGATTACCCAACATCAAATGTTGATGGCCCAACATTTGGGATTCCTGCAAGTGACCTGCTGGACAATTCTAGATAGTGCACGGTGGGCCACTCACTTCATAATGTGGTCATTGCTTCATTGTTTGGATTTTATTTCAACAAAAAGTTTTCTTTTTAGCATTTTTTATGATTTTTTTCATGATTTTTGATGATTTTTTTTTTACACAACTGTACATATATCTGTTACTGTGCTGTGTGAGACAGTGTGAGTAACATATTCAGTCCTGTATTTTAGGTTGGGCGTTATTGCATCTTAGAATTGAATTTGAGCAGAACGCAGTTCCAAGATATTTTCATTCGTAGTGAGGAGAATTACGCTCTTTATATAAATACTTAAGTTGAGTGTTTGTAAATAGACAAATTATTTTTGTGCGTTTTGCTCTTGATGAACTTTTTAAAAGAGATTTGCCTTTCAGATCAAGTGCGAGATATGGTCTGGAGATCTGACCATCCACAGAAACATGCTCTGCTTCCTGAGACTGATATTTCTTTACACTTTTTGGAGGAAAGGGTGGAACTTGTCTCCTGTGGAATGCAATTAAATGTAATTGTCTAAATCAGTCTTTAGAGACCTTGAAAAAGAAAATGAACATTATTGATAGTAAATTTCTGGTAGTAAGGATGGTCCTTCATTCCAGTTCATATATCCAAAGCATTGCTTCCACTCTTCAGTACGCAAAGCCTAACCTCTTATCAAAACTAAGAAAAAAAATAGTTCATGGAGATTCTTTTTTTTTTTTTTTACATTTTGGAGAGTGTTTGTTTCCTTTGACACTATCATTCTGGTAGCTCTTCATTTCAACCAAGAAGAGTCTAAGACTTGCAGTTTATGCTGGTATTGGTTTTTTTCCCATCTCCATCATACATTTTCCCCCGGTGTTGAGTTCCCTCTCTTTCCGGACACTTACCTGTGTTACTGATGATTTGCAGCAGCATGAATCCATGACTGCATGCTTTTTTTTTTTTTTTAAGCTAATTAATGGCTTCAGAGTAGAGTCCTATTTAGAATATAAATTAGTGTCTTACAAGAGAAGTCACTTTTTCTGTTGTGTTTCTGGAATTTCTTGCATTAGCAAGCAGTGATTAGTAGTAAGCCGCATGGAAATAGCCTTGTGTTTTGCAGATTTTAAGTGCTTCAGATGATGTCCCAGGTTCTCTCATGGGGTCTCTGCTGAATCCACTGCAGAGTCAAAGCACAAACTCTCACAAGCTGCAGTTTAGACTGCATGGCTATCAAAAGACTGGTGTCCACTCCCAGCAGCTCATAAAGCTTGTAACCTTGTTATTTCAGTAGTGTTGATTTTCTTGTGGCAAAGGAAGGAAGGAAACAATTACATCACTTCATGTAGAACTTAGACTGTAACAGACCTTGAAATAAGGACAAGACTAAGAGGTGAATCCTTCTAAATTTGGAGATGGCTCAGATCTGAGGTTTGGTTTGGGAAAATTCTGTTTTGCAACAAACATCCATAAATGCAGGATGAAATAATCTCTTATTTCAAAGTTTTGACAGTTTTGGCTGTCGCTGGTTGTTGTCGTGCCACTGCTTGCCTTTGGAGCTAAAGCCTGAATATCCTGTAGTTTCCTTTGATGACTTTTTTCCTTTTCAGTTGACACACACGCGTATCTCAAGATACTCCTGTTGATACTTAAACACAGGCAGCTTGCATAAACACTTGTTGAGCGTTTTCTGTGTCTGTATAAGACATTCTCTGCATATCCACTGATTAGTAGCTTCATGAGATAGAGTTAAAAGAGACAGGTGGCTCGGAAGTGGCACATATGAAGCAAAAACTCAAAACAAGCCACAGCAAAGATCCCAGCCTTGAGACTCCAGGGCTTTATGAAATATGTGCTTTATTAATAGTGTGGGGGACTGCTTCTTCAGATCCTCCAAAGAGGCTATTAATTTGATGTCTAGATCCCAGTTCTGGTAACAGGTAAGCAGTGATCAACTAGCTGCAACAAGAGGTTTGAAACATTCTTTGAAACAAAATTTTGCCATGTGTTACAGTGTGCTCTGACCTCCCCTACTTCAGTGCTGCATTTAATCTGCTCTTAAATCCCACTGAAGTAGAAACTAGGAGAGTCAGGTAATAAAAAGCTCCAAGAAGTTCTGCCCTTTTGCTGGTTCTCCATCTTTTTGAGCAGATGGTTAATTCAAAGCAGATCACATCAGGAGGATTTGTAGTGCAACATCTTCCTGCCTTTCTTTCCACATACAGTTCTGTATGAGTAAGAGAACTCCAGAGGGAGGATGGTATGTGCGCATTTTTTAACAAGTCAAAGCTGAGTTTTTAGGAGAGGGTAAGTTTGCATGTGCAGATACTTAGATCCACTCAAATCCAAATATATATTATTGAGGAAGAATACTTGCTTGATTAGTATCCAAATTAGTAAAGTAATATTGACTCCCAGGCAGAGAAACTCTTAAATCTATTAACCATCTCAGAGTAGATAGAAATACCTGAGGAAGAGGTTTCTGAAAGTACGTGACAAGTTATATACTTTATGTAAAAGTCTCAGAGCTATAACTTAGTCATAGATTTTCTACCTCCAAGGGTTTTGTTTAGGTTTGATTTTTTTTTTTTTTCTGTAGATTGAGTTTTCCTCGTTACCTCTGCACCTGTGTTTACCATTTGGTATCTGGATTTAGATGTGATGGGATTACAAGGTGGTGGCCCTGATCTGCACATTTTATGTTTTTGGGCCCGATTGCTTGTCAGAAAAGTCTCAGCAAATAATATATGAGTATAAACAACATCAAAAGTAGCACATTTGCTTTCGTAAGAGAAAACCAGTGTTTTGTAGACCCAGAGTTGTCTTTATCCCTGGATAATCCAAGGTTCATTTAAAATCAGTGGAGATCGTAACGGTCTAGCAGAGAAGTTTTAGCTCTAAGCTTCTTTTAAGGAAGAAATTTTGTTCTGCGTAAGGAGGTGATGGAGAAACATGTGCCCTGCACTGTAAACTTAAGAAATAAACTGTCCACAACAGGAAAAGCCTAGGGGCCAAATTCTGAAATACTTCATAAAAAAATGGGGAAATTGTTGGAAGGTTGCCTGAGTAAAAAGTACGTTAAGGACATCAAGAGCTAAGTTCATACTGTCAGATAAATACAATAAAAACAAAATCTAACATGATGACATTCTAATAAGATTTGTTAAATATCTTGTGCAAATAGTTATGAAACTTGTCTTTATGAGATGATTTGCAGAGCGTTTAGGGAAATTGTGAAGTATCTTGCTGGCAAACTAAAGAAATCCCTAGAGCTTGTCTGCTCTTCATAGAAGTAGAATATCTAGCAGCTGTTTGATGAAGAATTTAAGTAAAACAAAAATAGATTAATACTGCAGATGTCTTTAGTACTTCCTTAGACTTGTTTGTTTGGTTTGGGGATTAACAGTTGTGGGGTCTGTATAAAAACACTACGTAAACCCTGACTTTTATTTAAACTTTCAAATCTGACTCTTTTGGATAAAGGGAATACAGAAATTGTTACATTTGAGCTCACTAAATTCCGAGTTCTCCTTCAGCAGACAGTTTAAACAGAAGGTGACAGATCCCTCTAATAAGCAGGGTTTCAGGTTTTTTGATTCAATGAAAGCAAATTTACAGTACATGATAAGCATCTACTGACTTTAGCAGAGAAATGTGTTTTCTCTCATCAGAGATAGTGCTTCTAGTTTAGCTGCTAAGTCAGGTTAGAGCAAGGTCTAGGAACTGCAGGAGAACATCAGAATAAAAAAACAAACAAACAAAGCCCACAACACCCTTCCCCCAAACAAACAACAAAAACAAAACCTGGACACAAGCTTTAAGCATGAATACAGTTAACATGTGGACAACTTATTAGAGGAAATTCAGGGCCTTGCCTCTTGCTGTCTTAGAATTAGGACCATCTGGCTGGTGGGGCTTTCTGCTTTAGCCTGGCAAAATACGGTGTGTGCTGGTAGGGGAGTTCAGAGGGACACAGGGTTCTTCAAGGTGGTGGTGATCTGACTGGAAAACCTATTGACCCTTTGATGGCTCTTTCCATGAGTGTCTCGCACCACTGGGAGCCAGTTATCATGAGTCTGGAGGTGGCCCATAGTTTTGCTTGGGGATGATGGGACCTTTTCTGCTGTTCAGTTTCCTTGTCCTGCGTTTGGCAGCTCCGTGCAGCGTTGCTTGGCAATGTGTCCATGTACCCTTGGAGGACTTGGAGAGGCAGCCTTGGGCAGAAGCATTGTTCTTCTGCTTTTTATTCCTTCAGGGACAAAGGCTTGCATCCTGAGTATCTTGAAATGTTGTGATTTGTTTTTTTTCCCCCTGAGCCAGCAACTTGAGATGCATAAATTACATAGGCTGAATATTGCTAGGATTGAAACATTTTTATTTACTCTGTTATAGAGAGTTGGACTCGATGATCCCTATGGGTTCCTTCCAACTTGAGCATTCTGTGACTCTGTGATGTGTAACATGCCTGCTGGGGTGAAAGGGTAGTCAGCAATTTTTTTGCCTTGGTTGAGCTGCAGAGGAAGAGAAATGGTGATTAGTATCTAGAAGTGTACCTTTGTAGTGTATCCACAGCAGCAATAGAGTAGCAGTTGGACTATTATAGACCTGCTAGACAAAACAAAGAAATTTTATATTATATATTCAGCAATTTATTTTATGCAATATTGTGTGTATTTTACAAGTATCAGTCTATTTACAATCCTAAGACAACATTACATTAAAAATTTGCATTTTCTTGTGGTGCGAGAGTGAAATCAAGGAACAAATAGATTTTATAGATAGGAATCTCATAGATTGAGATTCAGATGAGGTCTCAATCTATGAAATCTAAAGAAAACAAATGTTATTTTTTTAACACTGAGAGTAATGTAACAACTGAGATTGCAGGGAGTGAATTAGCAAATACTGAACTACAGACTCATGGGAATTAGTGGGTGTGGGTTTGTGTTGCAGAGGAAGTTAGACCCCAGATGACCAGAATGATCCTTCTTGGAACTGCAGCTGCCCAGTGATGCATCCTACAGTGTTATGGTGTGTTTTTTCCACTAGCTAGAGTGCAGGTGTCTGAGGTTGTACAGCAAGGAGTATATGGCAATGGAAAGTGAAAAATGTTTGGGATATGTTTCTGCAGCTGCTTGCTGTGCTGCTTGCTGGGAGTTGGCTCTATTACGGAAGAGCTCTGGCTGAAGCCATGGGTATTTGAGGCTTGGTGGTCTTGCCTTGATCATCCAGGCATCCTTGATACTTAAATAATGCTCCATGGTTAGGATTTCCCCATGTTCAAGATGTTATGATGTCTGCCAGTTAAATCAGGATAGCTGTAAGGCCAAGTCTCTAGCAGGAAAAGCTTTTAAACAAAATCCAATATGTAAAATAATATGAAACAGAGAAATAAACACAGACATTTTAAAAAGTCTCCAAGCCTGCGAGGCAGAAATGTGTTTAAAAGAATAACTCCACATAGTAGCTTTTTTTTCCTCTGAAATTTGCTTCTTACGGGATTAATTACTTAAAACAGGGATAGCCCAGTGTTACAGAGTTCACCTCCTATGAGTCAGACTGAAGTCTAGCTACTATTTTTTGGCTACCTTTATATAGCATGCCTGTGTTTGTCATCACTTCTCTCCATTTTCTAATGTCAGAATGAATCATTTTAGGAATGTTTGTATCAGTTCTGTATGAAACCAGACAAGTTTCAGCTTACTGAGCTTCCAAGGTTCACATTTTCTTGTCAGTTGACAAAGTTGAAAACCTTTTATTTCTTTTTTCTCTTTATTATTTTTTTCCTTTTGTGTTTAGTTCAGCTTNATGTGTTTCTCTTGGTCTGGGTGAGGGTTCATTGAGTTTGGAGCAAGGATGGACTGATGAATCAGGGTTTGCAGTGCAGTTGATTCACCCTGGCAGGCAGGAGCATGGAAACAGGGTCTCTGCACTCTTTGCAGTCCCTGTCAGGATATCTGCAAACCCGTGTTAGGATCATATAATGGCTTTTTCCTCAAAGTGAAGGACTTCTTTGAAGGAGTTTCCTTTTATGTAAACAAATCCCACAACGAGCTTTTTAATTCCCCCAATCAGACACTTTGTTCTTCCAGCTGTAGCACAGATCTTTGTAATTTTGTACAGTGTTCAGGCCACCTACTGCAGCACCAAACACAGAAGGTGATGTTTACTGTGGTGCAGTTTACTTGAGAGCAGTATCTCCACTGGAACCTGTAAGGAGCTTTATTTGCAGAGCCACGGGGGGTATGTAACTTGGGCATCCCTTTAATCTCCTTTCTTCTGATAACAGATATTCCTCAGTGTTAGCCTGGTGCATGCATTAGCATTTCTGTGATAGCCAGTAATCAAAACTTAACACCTCTCTGAAGAGGCTTCACAGTTCTTGCGGCAGAGGTGCATAGAAGAACTGGAAACATTTAGGAATTAACTTTCTATTTTCTTGCTAGTTTGCTGTTGTCTCACCCCACTGCCTGCACCCCAAGGCCTGAAAAGAGTGTTTTAAAATATTAAATAGTATTTAATACCATTAAAATAACTTCAGTAAGGTTTGTCCCACTTCTTGTTCTGGACAGGATTTTTGACTGGGGGTATATAAACAGTGATGTTAAATATTCAGGGTACTCTGAGCTAGGAGCACAGATGTTCATAACATAGTTTTCAGTTGCTTTATGCTGGGCTCTCATGCACAGATTTCTCCACTGCTCATCACCTTGAGCAGATGTTTGTACTGGTATGGAATCACAGAGTCACATAGGTTGGAAAAGATCTAACCCAGCCACTGCCATGTCCACAACTAACCCTAAGCACCACATCTGCATGTCTTTTGAACACTTCCAGGGATGGTCACTCCACCACTTCCTCAGACAGCCTGTTCCAATGATTGACCACTGTTTTGGTGAAGATATTTTTCCTAATGCCCCATCTAAATCTCCTCTGGTGCAACTTGGGGCTGTTATACAGTGGGTATAAAGCAGAACTGCTATGATGTAACAGTAAGTAGTTTGCTCACTTTGCATTCATATAAAAGCAAGGCAGAGGACAACAGAGAACCATAATCACAATATAAAATTGTTAAATAAAATACATTTCAAGTATTTATTAATCTAGTAGTGCATTATAAATTAATTAAATTATTCAGTTTATTAAAATTGTCATCTAAATTTTATCTCGGCATAGAGACGGAGTAGAGCTATGGTTACTGGTGAATGTAATTAATTTGGTTGTTTATAAGCATAAAGTTCTCTAGGGATTGTTGCAAAATCCCTGTGTGATGACTTGCATTTGTATTCCAATTTAGCTTGAAGAAAAAAAGGAAAAAATGTATGAAAAGTTGTTTTTTAATCAAGATGTAGAACAACGTGTATTCTCTAAATTTTGTCTACATATAAAATACTATAATTTTGTTGAATGTGAAAATATATACAAAAATAGGCATTGTAAACTGAGGAAAGTCTTCCATCTCACTTAATGCTAAGAACATAGTTTGGTTTCTCTGAGGGTGTAAATCTGCACAGCTCTATTAAATTTAACAGAATTCCTTTGGCTTCCAGTTGTTTTTGGAGAAGGGCCAAATGCTGGCAGATAACCTGATTAATGTAGACATTCATACCTGTAAAATCTTTCACTCGTTAAAGGTATAGGTCACTTGAGGTTAGAATAAGATGAACATTAACTATTGCAGATACTGTAATTACATGAAATAATTTGTGTATTGTAGCATTTTAATAAAATGAGTGCAGCAAACAAGTTCAAAATGTGGAAAGAACTACTGAAAAGCACTTGCGACCTTTGGTTTAATAATGTCTACTCTCTCTTCTCATTACAGACTATTTAAGTTAGTGATTTCCCTTTTTGGAAAACAAGGTTGATTTAAAGAACCTAAGATAAAGTACTTTTTTTATTTTAGGATTGACTAATCTTTATAATTTTCCACTGGGCAATAAAGGAAGAGTTAGGGGCTGCATGTAGCCCTCCAAACAGTACAGTAGATTGTTTCTTAGGGCTCCCAGGTTAAAAGCAGCAGGGAGAAATCCAAATGCTATTTGCCAAAACACAGTTTCAAAATAATTTTAATTGGTTTTGTTCACAGCTTCAGAGAGGGCATGATGCATTTCTGAGGCCGCTTTGGCACACCTTTATTCAGCCAAGGCAATAACCCCAGGTACTAGTACGTGATGGGAATTGTCTGTTTGGAAAGGAGCTCAGCAGAGGGTGGCCAGGGAGTCCGGATGACCACCAAGGTGACCATGAAGCCACAATGTGCCCTTGCAGCAGAGAAAGCCAACAGCTTCCTGGGCTGTATCAGGCAGGATGTTGCCAGCAGATGGAGAGAGGTGACCCTTCTCTGATCAGAGATATATCTGGAGCTCTGTGTCCAGTTCTGGGCTTCCCAGTATGTGAGAGACGTGGATGTATTGAAGCACAAAGAGTCGTGAGGATGATTAAGGAACTGGAGCATCTCTGAGTATGAGGAGAGGCTGAGAGAACTGAACTGAGGCACAAGAAGAAAACAGAGTTAGTCTCCTCAGGAGCACCCTGTGACAGGGCAACACAAACTGATATATTAGAGGTTTAATCTGGACCTAAGAGAAACCCCACTTTTTCTCTGAGGCTGGCACAGGTTGCCCAGACAGGCTGTGGAGTCGCCATCCTTGGACACATTCAAAGTGCAACTGGACACTCTCCTTGGCCACCTGCTCTTGCAGACCCTGCTCTCACAGGGGAATCGAAGTAGCCAATCTCCAGAGGTGCATTCTAGTCTCAGCTATCACACAATTCTGTGATTTCATGAAGGTTAAATATATAAGAGGATATTTTCATTGCCCTTCATTACACATTCCCAGTGGTCTGTTAATAACACAGGAAAATTTACCCACTTTCATGATTAAACTTCTGAAAAACTGTCTTTGAATATTTCTTAAGCTGCTGGAATATATTCTCCAACAGTCTGGAAAAAGCCAGTTTGGAGCCTTAATTGTGTTTACGGAGATGAAAGAGGTAAAATAAGTGTTCTGTGCAGTAAAAAAATGTAAAAACAAATTTCAAAGTTAAAATTATGGGCATATAGGAAAGTCTGAAAGTCAGAAGAGGCCTGTGGAGATCATCTGGTTCGACCTTCTGGTGCAAGGGCTGTAGATAAGGTTATTCAGGGTCATGTGAAGCTGAATTAGCAGGAGAAATTGTACTGTTTCCCTGACTGCCTATTACAGAACACTTTTCTTATAACCAGATGAAATTTCCCCTGAAACAACTTGTGCTCCTGGTCTGTTGTCTTGTTGCTACGTAAGGTGCCAAAGAGAGGAGAGGTGTTTTTTTAGTTATTGGAAGACAGACATCTCCCCAAACCTTCTCTTCTATGGGTTACCCAAACACATGACCACATTGACCCCTTTTTGAATGTCAGGTTGCCCAATCCTCTCACCACTTTGGTGGCCCTTTGCTGGATCACCTACATTCTTTCTCTCTTTTAACCTGGGGGAAATTCATTCCATGTAGCCCATGTTTCTTCCGGTAAGATTTGGCAGGACAATAAGATTTTTCCAGAACTCTATGAGGATGTCTCAAAATAGGTTTCCTAAATTCTAAAGAGAAATAAATCTGACTTTTATTGGATAATTTTTCAGGGTAGTGCAGAAAAAAAGAGTCATAAGGGTGATGTAAAGTGTAACAGGTTTGAACCTATTCTGGCTGGAGACAAGGGGTATTCTACCATTAACTTCATGGAAGTAGGAATGAGAAACGATTTTATAGAAGATTGTTGTTATTGGGACTGTGGATAGTCGGACTAAGAAAATCAGTCAACCTCCTGTGAAACACAGAGAGCCGTGGGGCAGCCCAGAGTGAAAAATAAACCCTACAGCAGCCTCCAGGAGAACAGACCTTTTTGCTGCCAGTATACAACTTCCCACCTGAGAGGCTGCTTGCCTGCTTTTGTATGGAGAATTAGTCTTGATATTTTTGCTGAAAGATGCTACAACGAGACATAGCAAACACTGGCCTCATTGTGTAAAGTTTGTCTGCATCCCTCCCTTGATGCCATTATTCTTTGAAGGCTAAGACTTCCTGAAATAATTGGGATTCTGAGTTTCTGTACCTCATTTTTATAGGAAAACTTGGAAGATGATAAGGAGTTACATGTAAGTCTGTCTAGTATCAGTAGTCCTAAAAAGGGTGCTCTTCCCCCTCAGGAAAATGGAGTGATGAGCTGGGATTTTGTATTCCCTGTTTAGGTTTGCCAAGATGTAGATAATACTAACCTTTTACCTGTGTCTGCTGCTAAATACAGAACGGATAGACACTGATGCTCAGCCCTGAGGTCAGTGGTTTCACACTGCCCAGAACAGATTGTCTTGGGAACGCTAATGGCAAAGGCTCAGAACAGAGCCAAGAAATGTCTTCATAAGCTTGGTGCATGAGTATTTGGTGCATGGATTCTCTACCTATGCCTCTTTTATTTATAATATAGATATGTTTCTTGAATTTAAGCTCTTCCTTCAGAACTTCTGTCTGTCTTTACTAGTAGAAAAAATAAGAAAAGAGACAGAGCATTGTCTGTTGGGTATTGGTTTCATAATAGAGCTTGGATCAAGCATTAACAACTTCTAAGGAAGGGATCAAAACTCAGGAGTAATATCTGTTGTCGAAAAAAAAAACAGTGGTGTTGGTTTATAGAAGGAAAGTGAAGAACCTTTTCTTGAGTGATAGTTGCTTGTCCTGTTTATGTGAGCAATCATTTGGTATATGACCAGGCAGTGCATTTGAAATGTCCCTCTAGCTAGCAAGGAATGAAACTGAGGGGGGTCCTTAGTCCTTAACTGGAGTTTTTTAGGTACATGGTGTGGATAAGATCTTAAGTGATAACATTCCTGTGTTGAGAGTTGCGATCAATAGCCCTGAGGTGAAGGCAAATGTGTAGAGTGAGAGAGTGGTGGCTGCAAAGTGACTTTTATGATATGCCATGCAATCTGGTGCTTTTTCTTTGCAAATTGTAAGGTCTTGTGAAGTGCAGCAAAATCTCAGTTTCCATTTAGAAGAAGGCATCCGTTGTATGAGAATGATCAGCTTGGAAACGTGGGCCTTGACATTCAAGAAGCAAAGGTCTCTTAAATGCCTTAAGAATGATGGGGCAGTTCCTGATTTTGAATGACGTGTCAATAGTAGAGGAGTATTTCCATTCTATTATTGGTATCCTTGCTGAGTACTGCTTAGTGAAGTGGCTGTTCCAAATCACACTCCCAAGCAAGCATCCAGACTCCTCTGGGACCAGAAGAAAGGGTTAAGTCTGAATGGATACTAGGCATGCTTGGCTTCCCCAGCTGTATTGATGATAGACTTGCTTTTTAAAGGGTCCAGCTGCTGGTGTGACTGCTCAGGAATGACCTATTTACACCGGGTTCTGTCTTAACAACTGTACTTTAAATGCATTTTGTTATTTTTTTGTTACTGAGAAGTGGTGCTTAATATATTTAATATTTTTAGTGCCCTACAGATACCAAAGCAACGTTTGGGGTCCACCTAAAAGTAGTAGGAGACTGGACAGGTATGTAGAAAAACAATTCCTTTTCAGAGACAAATGCCTTTTCTTGAACTGTTTCACTTTCTGGCTTCAGCACAATTGTTCCTTAACTGTGGTGTATTCTCACTAGATATTGTTCGTGCTTGTTTTCCCGAAGTTGTTTTTATTACATTCTTGATGCAATCCCTGCTTTATTCAGATGTACCATTTCTTCAAATAACATGTTTTTCCAACTACTAACAGATCTTCTGATTGCACTGTAGTAATTTTCAGCGTTCCTCCATTTCTGCCTCTTTTTCTTGTTTTTGGGTAGCCTGCTATCCCTGTGCAGTGCAATGCCTCTGTACATAGTGGTGTCTGCAGAAATGCTGAAATGTGCAGCTCCCAGATAAGCGGATTTTGATGCCAACAGTTTGGATGGCAGCCAGGTTAATTAACGCCTGTGGTACACTGAGATTACAGGTTTGCTTTCATGTTCTTCCATGCTCTTCCATTGCTCTTTGAATGTCCTCCAGACCAGGGGTGTAAGCCAGGATTCCCCGCAGAGGAGAATGGCAATTTGGTGCTCCCTGTGACAGTTGTATACTCAAATGATAGTTGTCCTTATCCCTTAGCGTCTGGCTTTGTTCTTGCTCAGCATAGCATTTCCTTGTAAGGAAGACAGATACGCAGCAGGGCCTGGTTCACTTCTTGCAAAGAAATGTTCTTCATGTTAATTTGTATCAGCTTGTGTGTTTATGGAATTGAATCAAATGAGCTTGTCGCCCTAAAAGGGATTAGACCAATGCAGAGATAATAAGTCTATGCATATTTGTTGAACTTTCTAGTCTGGGTGCATACTTGCCTCTGCAAGACTTCAGCAGGCAGAGGCTGAGAGGGCAATGCCATGTGCACATGTGTTCTGTAATCCCCCTGATTTTCTCTTCTTGCTTGAAGTGTTGGCCAGACAGGCAGATTAGCCTCTGGTCTGCCTCAGAATGATAGCTCTTTTGTTGTTAACCATCATTCCTACATGGGAGATGACAGCAGGCTATTTGGAAAAGTGGGATGGAGAAGTACTAGCTAAATGAGTTTTCCAAAATAAGTGGCATCTTTACAGTTTTCTGATTAACTCCGTGGTGCAAATTGCTCTCTTTTAGCATTTAAATATTACTCTCCCAAGTCAGCATCTATAGTCTCCACTGAGAGGAAGGTCTGTCTAGGTTGGACTGTGTGAGATCCAGGACGCTGTCACATTACAGAAACCATTTACTGTAGTGGTTTTGCTAAACAGAGATATCTCTCCCAGTGTCAGATGTGCTGGCGAGAAGCAGGCAGTTTACCCAGCCCTTTATGCTGCATCAGTACCACGGAGCCCTGTTCTCACTCGTTCCCTTAAGCCCTGTGACAATTAATAGTCTCTAATCAGCTGAGTGTTTGAGGAAGGATTATTATATTTGCCACGTTCCTTATTATCTTTCTTAAGCATGCTCTAAAGGCTGCTATCTGCAGACAGGATATCAGACTGGAGGAGTTTTTATGAGACATACTGTCACTTGAGCTCTTTTCATGACCTATTCTCTCAGCCTGTATCCTATTTATTAAAATTCTCTTTTGTATCACTGTTTCCCATCCAGTTTATACCTGACACCAAAGAGACTTGACGATTTATTTCAGAGAGCTCAATTACAAGTCTAAATTAAAAGGATGTAAGAGAAGTGCAGCTATGCCATGAAATACAGGGAAGAACTGGTTAGTTGAGGTATTTTTCCTCTGGATTGTTTTAGCTTCTGCTGCCTGCACCTGGGAGATGTGGTGAAGGAACAATTTCCTGCCACTAGCTGTAAGGACAGGAGGGGGTACAGATTGCTGGCAAACCAATTCTGCAAGTTGTTTCGGGTCAAGTCTCTTAACACTGTCTCTGACTGATATTTCGAAAATGAAACAGAATACCTTGTTTTGTAGGTTGGGAAGGCAACTGCATGTCAAGAGAAAAGGGGTAATAGTATTTTCAACCCCTGATGAGAAGTTGCTGTTGATAGGAAGTCATTTATTGCCCATATCCCAGTGTATATCATTTTAGATTTCATATAAAATAAGCTGAAAGAAGCAGCTTTTGGAAAAGTCAGTCATTCTAGAAATAATGCTTTGCATAGAAGCTGATACTTAGTAGATTTTCAGACAATACTGTTATTTGCTTTTTGAAATCAATTTTTTGAATAATGGAAAATGTAGGACAGAAAAAGTAGGTAAGAGAGAAAGTAACTACAGAAACAGTATCTCTGAGACCTTTGCAAACCAACTGGTAATCTAGACCCCCTGTTTCATGCTCCATTCAAACAAAATGGTGCTATCGGAGCTTAGAAGAGTTGAGAATCTGCCCTCCTCACAAGCAGATTTGGATAAAAGCACGGATTTCCCTTCCATTATGTAGGCACTCACATCCTTTTCCAATATAAATCTGAGATCTCCTATATCTCACCCATCTTGTGGTGGTATTAGTAACTGTATAGTGCTTAACTTTCATGTTCATCACAGAAAACAGACACGCAGGCACTGGTGTTGCTGTAATGTGCCCTCAGATGCCTTTGTAGCACATACTTTCACCTGAAATGATTCCCATTGTTCCCTTTGTAGACCTCTGACCTGTTTATATGTCTAGCTTAGGATGAGACAAGCCAGGCCCCAAGCATGCCTGTTTCTCTTCGTTCCTTGTAAAGAGTGTCTGTCTGTCTGTCTATCTCTGTCTATATCTCACTGCCTCAGAGGTAGGTAGTTTAGTTAATTGGCAACCGGCTGTGATTTTTCCCATGTAAAGGTTTCTAATTTGATTTTTCCTTCCATCTTTTGCTATGTGCCATGGGTATTGTGAACAGGGGAACAGCTATTACAGACCTCCCTAAAAATGGGTTTGTGATTGTGCAATTGCTATCCTTGTGCTGACATGTGACTGCTTAAGTCAGCACCTATTGTATTAACAAAACATTCCGTGGCATTATGAAACCTGTGGCTGTGGAACACGGCTTGGTTGGCCAGTCAGGACTTGAGTGCCCAAGTTAGGATGTGTTTACAGTGGCTGATCTGTGGTGACTGCACACGTGCAGGTTGGTTTATCAGAGCTAAATCAGCCTTTCTTCCTCTGTGGCTTCCTCAAGCTGAGCTGGCTTAAATCCTGTGGTAACATCGAGGGTCCTGCAATGGTTAATCCACCGGTTAGAGCTGTGAGATACATGGATGAGCTAATCAGCTGATCTTGTTACTGGCCATCCCTTCTAAATACCTGGTTTGTTCTGCTTCTCTTGGTATCTGTGGTCACCTATTTTTCCTTCAGCTTTGAAGTAATTGTTGGCTTAGTATTTACAACAGGATTTTTTTCAAGGCTTTTTTTGTCCCACTTACTGTCTAGTTTGTCCTCAGCATTGTCATCTATCAGCCTTATGTCTCTTCTGTCCTTGCTGCTGCCTCAAGTACTACTGCTTTTTTAGTTTTAAAGCTGACATTTCATCTGGCACCTCTGGAGGGAAAAAAGAGAGGCCAAGGGCCATGCCTTGCATCCAACAACTTGACAGCAGTGAAAAAAGACATGGCAGTGTATCAAGACAATGTGTCTCATTCACTAGACAAACTTCAGGGTGTGAGACAGGAAGTGACATTGATGATGCAGAAATAACAGGCTTCAGGAGCCATGCAGCGTGTTTTTGTGGAAAACAAATACATAGCACTCAGAGGTGCTGAGGTGAGCTGCATGCCTTAAGGCAGTGAAACATTGCTGTCATGTTGCAGTGTGTTGCTGGTACAAATTGATGTGGGACCGTGTTTAGAACACTGAGGCTGTTCTGTGCTCTACAGTAATTTTTATAATTTTCATCTTGTAGTGACATCATCCTGCTGTGTAGTTGTGTATGTTGCTAGAGACATTTGCAAGGCCTGTCCTGAGCTGTGTGATATTTATTGTGGGGATGCCGTAAGAGTACTTGAGTGCCACCCATTGGATCTGAGAGTTCTGTCCTATACATTACTAAATGTCATGGCAGCAGGAGGTGGTGATGTGTGCAGGAATGGTCCAGATAGAGCCAGAACAGACAGATTATGGAGTTCTGCTCCGCTTCACCCTCATAAACTCCAGATCTCATCAGAAAATACGTATCCTCGCTTAATTCTTTCTGCTACAGATGAGGTTATGTGTGGTCACTGGGTCATTCAGGTACAGGCTACCTTATTTTGAATCCTGACATGGTGTGATGGGAATTTTTGTCACATATTGTCACAGTCCTTTTTCTGGAAGGTTCAGCTTTGGAGCAGGATGTTTCAGGAGGGAAAAACAAACAAACCATTTTTCAGTTAAAAACAACAATTTTCCAGAACGTGGCAAATATATGAAAGCATGGATTTTGTTTAACTCCCTATGGAGTAAGACCTGAGACAGCAAACAGTACACGCCCCAAACTGCTTGTTTCTAAACAGAAAAACAAAAAAGCAAGGCAGTTGTTTGGGATTTTGGAGCCTGACTAAGGATTTTTCTCATGTTGACCAGAAGAAGAAAATAACATACTTTTTCAGCGGCTCTGAAGGAAGAATGATCTGAACACTGTAGTCCGGGAGAGTTTGTCAGGAGTATCTGCATGACCTTGTTAAGCCCTTGCAGCTCCTGATTTAGAGGATGCCTGAAGCATCCCAAGGCTGTGCATTCCTGCGTTTACCTGGAATTTATCAGCAAGTGTAGGATCTAGCAAAGAGGCAATATTTTATGTTCACTAACCCTGAGAACAGTTTTAGATCTATTGAAGTAGTGGATCGCTCAGTATCTACTGTATTGCTAGTAGATCTTGGTTCTGACTGAAGGAATGTGTGGAGCAGAAGATGTCAGGAAGGAATAACAAGACTGCAGAATTTGCCCACAGGAAGTGACAAGGTTGTCCCAGGTTCACTGTAACTGCTACTGAGTTTCTTTAAAAATATCTACTCACTGGTGATGAACATTTGGTCAACTCTTTTGCTATTACCTCAAGCTCTGTTTGATTTGGGCCTTTTCCATTCCATAGTAACATTTTTTTGTCTTTAGTTATTCCATGAGATTCCTGGCAGGGTGTAAAGGTGTTAATGACGTGGTGCTGTCAGTTGTTCCAGCAAAATCGGTGTGTGGTTTTGGAAGAACAGGACAGAGATGAGATAGGTGTTATTTTCCACTGTTAGATTTTATGACTAACAATTTTTATATTGTCAGGGAATCATACTTACACTTCTGAGGAAGATGGCAGAATTGAGTGCTAAAAAGGTTTAATTGTGTTTCCTTTTAATATAATTTGACATTAGTAATAAAATAGTACGCTTACATTACTACGAAATTAATATGCCTTAACAGTATAATTAGCCATAGTGTCCTGTAAAGAATACTAATTTTATTCTTCATTGCCGTTAACGTTCATTATTTATTTTATTTATTCCTGAAAAAAGCACAATAAAAGGCAGGATTAAGAGATTGAAGAAAAAGGAGAACAGATTTAGTTTACTGACTAAAAGGGGCTGAAAGCCCTTTTCCTCTGATTAAAGAACTAATGCTGAAGGTGAACACATCTGAATTTTTGGCTCCAGACCCGGATATTTTTACATTAGTTGAACTCCAGCTGACTTAGTACCAAAAACAGTGTAACTTGAGTCAAATCCAATTTGAACAGTTAATGAGTTTTATGTCTAGAGGGAAAAAAGATATTTGGGTGAGAAAGCTACATTGAAGGAAATTTTCTCCTACACAGAAGTACTTTCTTGATGCATCCTATTATTTGTAAAATTCCACCTTTTTGCATATCCCAGGCACTTTTTAATCATGTGATGATTATAGAAAATGGCATGTCTCTATGATGTAAATTTATTTTTGTCCTTTGATACATTTTTCACTGGAAGTGTGGATGTTGCCGTAGTTGAGAACTGATCCAAGAACACAAGGCTGCAGGATTTCTTGTCATGCCTCAGACGTTTTCAGCACTGTTAGGAGCTACAGGAGTGAAGCCTGTGGAGCACATTAGCATGGAGCAGCTGATAGAATCAGAGTGAATGTAGTGAACAAAAAGCAAAAACCTGCTCTCCACTTTGAAAATAGAATTACAAGAGAGAAAAGCTCTAGGACATGTATTTGAGTGGACTGCCAGGCATATTTCTGGTTTTGTAATCACTATGTGCTGTGTTTGCTTACTTAAGAAGGCAGAGATGCTGTTCTGGAGTTGCCTATGTCTGACCATTTTTCTGTTAATGTCTGCTTAGGGAAGCCTCATTCTTACATAGTTTCTGTGCAGAGGTACACAGCTGCTTCAAGCACTGAATATACAAAGTTTGGCTGGATTTTCAGGTTCCTTCATGTGAGCATGATTTCTAGAGAAATACAAGAGTTCACTTCAAAATACCAGCTCTTCATGCATACCTGCACTTCCCTGGGGGCTATAGATTCTCTTAGATGCCATCCAAGTTTTGCTGGAGAATCCCTGCCAAATGTCTAGCTTTGTTCCCAGTTTATTGCTACTTCTCCCTTGGGGACAGAAGTAAAAAACAGGCGCATTTCAGATTTGGAATTTTGAGTTACCACATTTTACCTAAAAATTGTTGGTTAAAATATCTTAAAATTAGATTTGAAATGGTTCTTTTTAGGATCCTTTCCTAACAGATTGTAAAAATTGCCATAGTTAATGAGGAAAAATCTATTTCAGCTTTAGAACATAAAAAAAAAAAAGGAAAAACTTGTGTAGGAACTGTAGATATTTATAAATTTTATGATCAGAAGGAACAGTTATCTTTACATGCTCCCAACTCCTGCATGATGCTTGATAGTTTCTCAGAATAATTTCTATACAGAAGTTAACATAGGTGAAACCCAAACCTTGGGGTTGTAATATTCTGTAGAGTTTTCAGCTTCAACCTTTCATGGGTTCTTTTTGTGCTCTTCGTGAAAATGATGCTCAACTTTGTGATGGTTGCATAACTTAGTAGGTTTTTTTCCACGTGTTTCTTTTTTTCCTTTCTCTTTTTTGCTTTTTTCCTCATTTCAGGGCAAGAGCCACCACTAGGAAATGTGTGTACTTTTTAGTTGTTGCCCATTTGTGTGCAAATTTGTACAGAAAATGAACGTGGCACCTTTGAACCTTCTATTTGGTTATCTGTTGTTTTAAAGCCAAGTTTTGAGACCTTGTATTTGTCTGTTTTATTACTTCCTGCACCCTCTCCACTTCTAGCATTCCTTTGAAATACAGAAGTGGGGTTGCTTTTCAGTTGCAGTCTTGTTGATTTGGGCTCTGGTGTGATTTAAAGTGTAGCTCTCTTTTGCATGAAGACCACCAGTACTCGTGGTGGTTGACCTGTCATGTTACTTTGTATTGCACCTTATTCCTTGGTCTCTGCTACCTGTCTGCTTATTCCTACTGGTGCTTGGATTGGAAGGGAGAGAAGGGCCATCACTCGCTCAGAATTTGTTCTCTGTTCAGCAGTTAATTCTGTGGGAGTTGATTAAAACTCCCACAACATTACAAACGTCATCATGATCAAATAACATGGTCAAATGAGGTTTCCTATTTCCACAATAAACATTACATAACTGCTTGTTGGCATAATATTAGCACTGAAGTTCTAGTTAGGATATCCCATCTCCTGTATTGCAGTATTTTTTCTCATTCTTTCCCTAAGTATATTTACTCTGCTTTTTGTGAGCCACATGCCCTTACCCTGAATTTCAGTCATCCTTGAAAGAGCAGTTACCTGTTCCAAAATGCTTTTCTTTTCCAAAATGCATTAAAATCAATGCTGGTCTTGTTTGTAGGAAGCAAATCCTGCACCCCAAATTTTATCATCAGTTCCCTACAATCCCTTGCAACTCAGATTTGCATTCATGTGCCACCCTCTCCTGTTGCTCTGTCCTGTCCTTTGACTTCTGTATATGCATTGTTTCTCAGATGCATCAGGTACTAGCTGGAGAATTTGAGTTTCACCATAAGGAAATAGTTTGTGATGCAAGAATTTGTGAGGGGCATCTTGCAGCCACAGCTCTCTTTTGCCTCAGTCCTTACCTGGAGAAGGATCCCTTAAAATCATAAGTATTATTAATAAAAATCTGCCACCAACCAACTGTATAGTTATCAAGTGCAAAAATAGGATTCCAGTGTATGTGGTAGCCTCAAAAAAGTTGACTTCTTCCTTTAAAGAAACGAATCAAACCAAACCTCAGAACTTGCACTGGAAGCACCATGTCATGAGAACTGGCCAACAGCAAGTTTCCACAGCTTCTACAAACATATTTTGGTATCTGCTATGAACAGGAGAGTTTGGTTTAAAATGTTTATGGCTACGCATTTTATATTAATCACACACAAAAATACATCACAGCTCTGTACTCGACTTTGAACCTCGTGGTCTTATGCTTCAAAGTTTGGATACCCCAGTGCAGAGCACAGAGGCAGAGGCAAGTTCGCAGTGGAAATGGAGTCAGACTGTCAGTGCAATCCATGTTTTAATATAAAGGCATCCTTTTGTGAGTGTCAGTCCACTAAATTAATTTGTAATTAAAACCCAGTTTTTTTCCTTTCATCAGGTCCTTAAATTACAAAAGTCAGTGAGGCAGAAATGCTTTAAATATAATACTATA
This sequence comes from Pachycephala philippinensis, assembly GCA_013397055.1. Lineage (NCBI taxonomy): Eukaryota > Metazoa > Chordata > Aves > Passeriformes > Pachycephala > Pachycephala philippinensis. The sequence continues at coordinate 1,039,646 of VWZT01000183.1, forward strand.
ATACTATAAAGTTTAAGATGCAGCAATGTAAATTAATTACTAGTGCATCCCAATTTTGACTTGAGACTTGAGATGGTGGCTGCTACATGCTGAATGTGGCATTTCTTAGTGAGACAAAGGACTCAATTATCTCAGTATTGACTAAAGTGCTGTGAGGAGAAACTGTAGGAGGGAATTCATAGCCTGGAAATCACTTTCCAAAATGCAAAGGAGATTGCATTGTGGTACATGGAGTAGACTGTGCTGTGACAGCAATAAATAGCCCTTTGGTATGAAGTGCAGCAGCTGATGGGCAGGGTGCAGTGTGTATTTTGTTTCACTGATATTATAACCCACATTTCTGCAGCTCTGGCATGTTCCTGTTCTTCCTCTTTCTCTTTCTTTAAAGCTTTTTTTCCTCAAAATTGGGACAAAGTGTCAGAACTTGTTTCAAAAAAGATATAATGATTCTTCTTATTTATCTAGTTCATGACATTTGTAGCAGATAAAACCAGAGTACATGATAATGACATAATATTTCATGAGGGGGAGATTTTGTAGGGAGAACTAATATCTTTCATTAGATCAGCTGAAACAGCTTGAAAAAACCAGGTTGTCTTCCAGGCATGCAGTGCTTTCAGCAGGTTTGATGAAGAAGCAGCAAAGTCAAAGCAAAGAGAAGGGAATGAAATAACATTCCTGGCTACTTTGTAAAGCAAGTTTTTCCTTGAGAAATATGAGCACTAAAATTGCCTAGTAAATGAATAAAATATAAAATATAACACCTCTTTTTTTTAAAAAAAAAGTTCGTTTAACTTTTTAATAGAAAAATACTAATTGTTTCTCAAAAAATTTATATGGTCAAAAATACTGTCCGAAAGCCAAAAATATCACTTGTAAATGCCTTCCCCACCGCCTCTTAGGATTTGTATGTCTCCAGCTTTCTTTATCTTCTCTTGGCTGGGTTCCCAGCTGAGGGTATATTTGCTGTAATATGCCATGGTCTCACTCTCTCCTGAAGAGAGACACACTCCCGTCTTGGCAGACAGAGTGCAGTTTCTGGCAGGGAAACTGGGAAAAGAGATGGGCATGTGAGAAAACTTCACTATGACTTGCATGAAGTACTTCATTTTATTTATATATACGTGCCCACACATATCCCCAAACTTTCAGCATTTGGGTGCCATTTTTAAATTTTAATACCTTTCTTTCTCTTATAATCTCAATATCCTTGTCAAACAACATTCTGATTGGAAATGTTTGACCATCTACAGAGAGTAAAATTTGGACAATGGTTTACAGAAAGCATTGCTATGTTTTTAGTAATTTGAAGAGACCCTGTTCCATATATAGAAGCGGATAATGAGTGGATGACTGCTTAGCTTTGGGACTTACCTGGAATCAGAAAAATTTTAAAATGTTAGTGAAACTTAAAGTTCTGTAGTGAGCACCATGATCATGAATAAGAGACAATGCCTCTCTGCTGGGGAGAGAGCCTGGAAGGCCTGTGGATCCAAATAAACACAGTGTTTTCATATTTATTGGAGAAAGAGGCACTCAGTGGAGGTGACAGCAACTTCTTACAGTGTTGAAGGGGCTTTTTGGGTTGAGGAGGAGTTTCAGAGCTTATTGGCTATTTTGGGTATTGCTCAAGTGTCTGCTGTGAGGATTTTACTGTACTGTCAATGATAACGAGTACACCTACAGCCTCCAAAAAGCCTCCTCATGTTATATGAAATTAAAATAAATCAGTGGGCAGTTTGTGCTCTTCACTGCAACAAGCAGCTTTAAGGACTATCTCTTTTCATAAATTTAACATGTTCCCTTATTCATTAAACACACTGTAAGTGCCACTTCCTCAAGGAAAATGCCACAGACGCCCACACACATTTCAAAGTCAAAGCTGTGGTGCTTTGCTGTGCTTTGCCAAGTGACTGGTGCCAGCCTGACGGCACAGGGCTTTCCCTCAAGGATTTCACTTACACTGTGTCAGCTGAGTGTCTCTTGAGCTTAGCTGTGACTGGTTTGAAAAAAGCAAAAGTTGTAATTAAAGACATTTTTATAATTTCTGTTATTTGATGTTTTCATTTTTTAATGGGTTGAGGGGATTATGCTAATTGTGCCCTGTTATTAACAAGCATGGCAAATGGAATTTTCTCAGTGCAATTTCCAAAAAAAGCAGCAATTCCTTAATCCAAAAATTTGTTAAGAAAGAATATTTCTTTAAAAGTGTCCCATACTTCCCAGCAGATATGCACCAGAATGTGCCATGTCTGCATGAAGAGGATTTTATCATTTCTGTGCCATTATGTATTGCTGATTTCATGGTGGTGCATTGATGTGTTGTTACATGCCAGGTCGTGACTGGTAACTGATATCTAATGATAGTTTATACATATAGGAGTTGGCAAAATCACTTTTTGAGAAAAAGATGTGCCAAATTATTTCCTTACAGTGATGTGAGGAGCTGCTTGATCCAAATCACGTTAAAACACTTGTTCTTTGTTCTAGAGAGTAGTTATCAGTTTAGTATTGCATAGTAAAATTTTTCAGCTTTCCTCTCCAGTTCAAGGCTGGGAATACTTTTTCTGTTGACTTGAGTAATAAGGGACATTTTGTCATGTAAAGACATGTCTATTTAATATTTCATTATGTTCATAACATTAGAGTTGAAAGATGGAGATGACAATCCAATAGAAAATCCCACAGCATATATTAATGGAAGTCTACACAAGAGCCTGTACTAACTCAACAAATATAGGTGTTCGTAAGATACTATGAATTAAGAATAAATGAAAACTACCCAGACTAGGTTGTATGTAGTAGTTTATATTCAGGCAGTTGTCTGTCTTAAGTTCTCAAGAATGACTTGTCTAATTCAAGTGTAAGAAGAAATAACAGAATTGCTCACATCAGGGTGAAATTAAACCATGCTTTGGATACATTTTCTGGTACACTTGTGTGTGTTATGTTTTATCACCTATCAAAAAAAGAAAAAAGGAGGAAAACAGTATCTAATGACTCATTCCATTTGTCAGTCATTCAAATTATTTCCTGCTAAGATTTTGATATTGCCCTTGAGAGATGTTATAAGAAATAGAGCCTCAGATGTGATTAGATCTTTGGAAAAAACGTACATTTCTTCCCAGCGGACCATCCCCAGCTGACTAGCAAAATTTATATAGAAAATAGGATCCAGCTGAGCTCTGATCACATTATCCTGTGTTGTGCTTCAGTGTAACTAGTGCTTTTAGAGGGAAATTTGCGTGTGTTCTCTGAAAGAGACAGGCAGCTGAAAACACAGGGGAAATGATCTTTAGATATCAGTGGAGTCCCTTAGTACCCTGTTTCTTCTTGTTTCTTGCTTGCAGCCACACTGTTATTTCTAGCAGTTCAGTTCAGCTCAGTGTTTGGCTGGACAGGCATTTCCTGCACAGGGTGTCTGTCAGCGCTGTTCGCTCCGAGCTCAGTATCCAGCACATTGCAGCTTCCCCTCTGGGAACAGCTTAGCACCTTCCATGCAGGTGTTCACACAACTTGGCTGTGAGCAAGGCCAGGTTATGCCTGATGATCCCTCTAAGGTCAGCTAAGCCTCGGTGATCAGCTAAGCTTCGGTGATCAGAAGCATGGCTCAAGGTTGCTGCTGGAGGGATGAGGATTGGGCAGTCTCTACTTTATATTCCAGGACTGTGAGTGAGGGTGAATTAACAAGGAAACTCCCATTCTCTTTTGCAAACTCCTTTTTTTTTTTTGGCATTTCCCCTTCTCCTCCCATCCCTGCCCCAGCTAAGAGAAGCCAGTATTTAACCTGCCCAGTCTGTCTTACTCCAGGGCAGAGTCTTGCCTGCGTGTCTATCAGCTCTAGAGGCAGTTGTCTCCTAACCAGCTGTGTCCCTCTCCTAAAACAGACATGGGTTTGCAGTTTTATCCAGAGGTGGCAATCAATGGAAACAGCACAAAATATTGCTATTCAATTTTTTTTTTCCATAAGCAGACCCACTGATTATATCATGGAATGGTTCGTGCTGGAAGTAATCTTAAAGATCATCTAGTTCCAGGCTTGGAGACACATAAAGCCCAACTGAACATGGCCATGAGCAACCTGCTTTTTCTTACCATGCTTAGAGCAGAACTAGATAATCTCCTAAAATTTCTTCTGCCCTCAACTATTCTGTGATTTTGTATAGTTATTATACAGTAATTTATTTGCATATTTAAGAGTAATAGTGAATCTGTGTCTGTATTAGTAGGAGGGTGAAATGACCCTGTGCTTACAGCTTAAATTGACACCAAATTTGAATAGTCCAAAGGCCAAGAATGATTTCACAGTGTTTGGTGGTGGTTTTGTTATGGTACAAAGTTTCAGTGTTGGATAGGATTAATTCCATTATTTTGTGACTGCCATATAAATCAGTTTAATGAAAAGTTCTTGTAGCTTGTTCAAATGTATAAAATATATTACACTTGCAAACCTATTTTTAGACCTGGCTAAAAATACCAGTGGATGTATGCATGTGGGTATGTGCTGGTGTTTAATATATTTGGTGACACGCTAATACATGTGGCTGGCAATGATGAAACCATGGCAGCCCAAGAATAACACTTCGGAGTCATGATAACTATTTCCATGAAGACATCAGCTTAGTGCTCAGCAGCAATAAAGAGAAAAATTATTAGGAGTGGAGTGGAGAGTAAAGCCAAGGAGATGAGTGTGCAGCTGGTGGGTGTTTCTGTGGTGCTACCAGGACTTCAATCCTGCGAGCAGGTCTGCTCTCCATCACTCGGACATGACACTGGCCAGGGTTCAGGAAGGAACGGCAAGGATGATCAAAAGCATGGAGAGGCTTCCAAACATGGGATAGCTGACTATGCAGGGGCTCTTATCCTGAAAAAGATATAATTCAGGGGAATATAGTCACAGTCTGCAAAAGCGTGCATAACACTAGATGTGCGGGTGGGCAGGGCCTGATTGTTCACAGTTTCTGCCAGTATCAGAGTTTTTGGCCATCAAATACAGTCAGTGAGATTTCAGAGCAAACATAAGGTGATGAATCTTCATGTAGTAGGTGAGAATCACATGGAACTCTTTGTCAAAGAGTGTGGAATGGTTTAAGTTTACATGGGGGCTGGGCAAGTACTTTAAAGAGAAGTCTAATAATTTATTAATAGACAAAGCACTTTAGACTCAGGAGATGCACTGACATAGAAAAGGTTGAAAGCAGAAGGGTCTTATCCTGTGATCATTCTTCTATAGATGTGTCTGCAAATGAAGCCAGATAAAAGAGTAGGGGGGCCTTGGTGTGAATCAGTACAGCTTGATGAATTGTGCCTGTGCTCAGACTTTTAGAGGCAAACCCTCTGGAGATGTGCAGAGCTGGATAGTATTGCAGTAATTGCACAGCTGGATAGTAGATCCATTTCAGTGTTAAAAAATTCCACGTAGCTTTTGAAAGGTTGGGCTTTCTCCAGTTTCTGTATCAGTTTACAAGTTACAAAAAGAGAACCAGTTGAATCCCCCCTGCTTTGTGTAGTTTGAGTATTTTTTTTTCTTCTTCTTTGAATATAAGGACTTTTTAGATCAAGTGTCACAACATTGTCTTAAAGCCCAAAAGGATATACTAATGCCTAATCATTTCTTCTGGCATGTTGTGAAAGGAGAAAGTACAGCACTAGTGAAGGAAATGGTAGTTGAGCCCTCCCTGCATTTGCTCATGGGGAATTCAGAAAGCGAAGTACAGCCCTTCATGGCCAAAGGCAGCAACTTTAGAATGCAGTACTATAAAAAATCTGCATAAAAAACGTTTCCTTCAGAGCATGTATGTATAAAGATATTTTTTAAAGTTGAAGTTTTGTGTTGTTTAGAAACCATGTTTTACTGTTGCACTTTGTAAGTGCCGAGTTGTGGAATGAGCTCTACTGTCACGACAGAAATAGTATAGTAAGTATCTCTAAGGCAAAAAATGTTCCTTGACTAAGACATTGGTTTGGAACTCCAGCAGTCAGCTAATTCCCAGCTCCGCTAGGGAGCTGCTGTGTAACCTTCAGAAGGATTTCTAACTCAGTATTGAGCATCAAGGCTGCTTGCTGCTGGTGTTGTGTCCGCTTCTCCTCCCTGGCTGTGTGGGGAGCCCGGGTCTGGCAGTGGAGCTAACAGGCAGTCTGGGTCACTCACTGATGTCTTGTCAGGTCAGTCGTACTAAATGCAGTCTAAATATGGTCCTCAGATTCTCTCCTCCCTGTTTTGAAACAAAACAAGTGATGCGTTTTCCTTCCCATCATTCATCTTCCAACCTTCTAAGGTTCCTGGGACAAGAACTGCCTTTTGCTCTGTTTCTTCGCTGGCTGATATATGGGTATGCGTACCTAAATCATGTAAGATATGTGTTGATAGTGTGAGTAAGGGAGATCTAGTTAGAAGTAAATCTGACCAGGCTAATTTTGATGTAGTAGTTGGGACAATTTAAAGACACAAGAAAGCACCTAGAATTCCAGCAGGAAAAGGAGTTGCTGATGCTGGAATCGGGGAGGGAGAATGATTTTTGAACTGGTAAGCACACAGCTAGAGAAAAGAGAAGGAGCTTTTTAGGATCCAAAGGCAGATTAGGAGGGAAAGCAAGGTATACACAGGCTTTCTTCAGAGAAAGGAGGACTATTGTGCAGGTCCAGAGTGACTGGAGGTTCACTACAGACCTATGTAATGATTAGTTGAATTCCCTTTTTTCCCCCCCTGCTTAAATAAAGTCCTGCAAAAGAAAATGTTGAAAAGAAGGATGATCACTGTTTATTCACCTACCTTGGAAAATGAAGAGTCCACTCACCTTTCTGTAAAGGCATCTCTGTTTCCCTTAAATAAATATAAACAGCAAAGGGTTTATATATAATTTTGAAGTTTTTGTGTTTTCACTAGTTTTCAGGGTTTTTCAGTAGCTCTGTAAATAGTGGCTTTAATTAGTCTTTCAGATGACTGATCATGAGGGAAGGAAATGGTGGTGAAAAAAACAGGAGAATTAAACTCTGTGAGGCTTAATGGACTGAGAATCATGAAAGTTCAATCTGGTCAAAAAGTCTGTCTCTATCAGCAAAATATGTATGTTTCAGGGGAATTCCAAGACTGATGATGTAATCATTTTGGAACCTTTTGATCATCAGCATTAACTCATCATCTTTTTTTTCCTCCCCTTTTAATCTGATGAAGGATATTTGTAGCACTGACTCTTCAAGAGGAGAGAATTGATAGCTCTTTAACATCAGGAGCTTTGGCCATTAATAAGCCACAGGTCAAACTAAAATATCAGACATTTCATTTTTATGCCATCTTGTTGCTCATCATAGTTTTATAGCCCTTAACTGGCAAAGACATCTTCCTAAATGCCTTTTATTTTATAAGGCACTGCAGAACTACTTATGACAGCATTTCCAAATTTACAGAGCTTGAAAACAAGTGAGATTAGTGGTTCTCAAATCCTATTAAATATCATCAGGAGTTTTAAGAAAGCTAAGTTCTTTTTTTTGTTGGTTTTTTTTGGTTTGTTTTTTTGTTTTAATTATTGGAAGTTGTTACTCATGACAGGAAAGGTGTTCAGACCACTCTGCATTTTGCATAAAACTAGGCAGATTTTTTTGTTTGAAATTGCAGGGCTTACAAGTGTCCTTGTGGTGAAAGGTGGAACTGTTATTTGTTTCTGTGAATGAAGAATAGGTAATTACAGAAACATGACTACAAAATATCCAAATGTAGAAGAACGTCACTATGGATAGACCATTTGGTAGACAGCTTGGCTGGCTGCTGACCTGCAATTTCTGTACTTTATAACTGGTGAAGCTATTCTGTTCTCCCACCCTCTGGCTGCTTTCTCATCACATTTCTATTTATTCTTATTAATTTCATTTTTTAAAAAATCCCTAAAACTGGTATTAAAAAAAATCCTTATCCTGTTAAGCCAATTGCCATCAGTTTTACAGTGTTCTTAATTGAGTTGATGGCATGCAATTCAACCTATTTTGATTAGAGGTTCAGATAATGGTCTGAAGGTGCTGGGTAAAAGGTGGTTGGGATAAGCAAACCAGTAATGTCTCAGACTTCAGTTATACACTGCAGTGATCTCATAGGTTCCTACCTATCAAACTCTGAAGGAGCAGGGATTTGATTTTTCAAGACTCTTGGAATTCAGCAGAATGAAATCACAGTGAGAGTGGAGTGACTGCTGTTATTTTCTGTAAGGTATTTTGTAACAAGAAGGAGCAAGAAAAGACAACCACAAGACCTGACTTTTAAAGTCAAGCCTTGCACAACTGCAGTGTGTGACTTTTGGTGTAGTTTTTGAAGTGCTAAAGCAATAAGAGCTTCAGGGATTTGACAGCTTTAAAAAATAAGGCCAGTACTCTTTGTGCCACAGTGTGTTTCTGTCTACAGAATGTGAATAATAATGTGTTTTAACTCACGGCGACCTTCTATACACATTATTTTTCTTTGCTTTGAGAAGCCCCAGATATTAAAATATTGCAAAAATTTCCTTTGTCTCTCTTTCCCCTTCTGTAATAGTGTATCCTGGAAGAAAATTTAACTGTGTAATCAGTTTGAGTGACCTTCAGACCGTATGCCCGTTCTTGCTCACATTTTTCTGACATTACTGTCAACTCACCATACTGAGCACAACCCCATTCTGTTTGAGAACAAATATGGCATTAATCTAAATATTTTAAAGGGGAAATTTCTCTTGAAATGCATCCTTCTGTCCTTGTAAATTAACTGGCTTGCCGTAACAGGTATTACCATAAAGATGGTAAGGGCATTTATGACTGAGATTCCAGTAGCTGACTTGGAATATGTTATGCTGGGAGGGGAAGGAGGAGCAAAAGGTAGACTGGAGGTAAGAAAAGTTAAATAAAAGATATGGAAGAAAGGCGTGTATATATATATATATAGGACAGGCTAAATCCATGAAGATTTCAATGGCAAACTTTCTCTTCTTTATAATCTGCAACCTTCCTGATTTAGGAGGACAGGGCATATGATTATGTTATTACAACCAGTCTCCAGTCATCACAGGTAACTAACTATGCTACCTGTGTAGCTAAACATGTATGGTCTCAATGAGACTGCCTACATTTAGCTGAGGACTTCTCACTGCTAAAGGATTTGGAAGGAATTGTACACACAAAATGAAAGCCAGGAGGAAGTTGAGGCACTCATCATATTGAAAACATAAGGTTGAACATAAGATGTGACTGTGCAACCCTTCTTGATGTCTCTGAGAACTTTGTCCTGCGGGCAGACTTAGGGGAGCATCAGTGAGACAGGCTGCAGTGTCACGCTCATCAGAGTGACAAAACTATCAGTGGTATGGCTGATCTCAGAACAATGTGAACAATCCTTAGGAGATTAGCTAGTACAGACTTAAACTCATGCAAATTACATGAATAGAGTGAGGAACAGCAAAGATAATTGCCAGTTTTCAGAAGTAAGCAACCTTGGCTAAGTACATGTTATTCTTTTTTATTTTAACGAATCAGGCCAACACCTAGACAAAAGCATCACAGGAAAAAGGACTCAGTTTTGGAAGACACCTCTCTAAAATTATCCAAGTAATGAACAGATTGTGACTTGTTTTAGTTCTATTGATCAACTACTGATTGCAAATCAAAATAATGTAGAAAAGTTCTAGTTATTGGTTTCGTTAGTTTTCAAGTCTTGCATTTGTTGTTGTAGCATGAATTAGAAGAAGGTCTTAAGTTTCTGAAAAAATTCTTCCCCTTTGGGAAGCTGTCATTGTGACTTTTTTCTTGCGAATTGAAAAGCCTTCTCTTGTAAAGCATTAATCTTCTCGTATTTACTTTTGTAAGAGCACCAGAAGTACCTGTGCTGTCAGTAGCTACCAAGGCTCTCATCACCTCCCTCATCACCTTGATGGATAGTCCTTAAGGGCAATAGTGTCATTTGTACTAGGGTGACTTTGGTACTATGCACACGTATGTGTGATAGGAGAATGTCACAGAGCTGAGCAGTGACATTTGTACACAATGGTCCCATGGGACGAATTAGTCCTAAAGATTTCTGCATGCCATTTCTCTTAAGAGGGTTTACAGGACATGGAGGTTAAATGTGCTGGGAGAAGTTGTAGGATAGATTTGAGATGAGGTGCAACACTACCATATAGTGTGTTTCTGTGATGTCCTGGTTTCAGCTGGAATAAAGTCAGTTTTCTTACTAATGGCTGGTATAGTGCTGTGTTTTGGATTTAGGATGAGAATAATGTTGATAACACATTGATGTTTTAGTTGTTGCCGAGTGGTCTTTTTACTAAGACAAGGACTTTTCATCTTTACGTGCCCTCTCATCGAGAAGGCTGAAAGGCATAAGGCATTGGGAGGGGACACAGCCAGGACAGCTGACCCCAACTGGTCATAGGGATATTCTATACCATATGGCATCATGTCCAGCACATAAACTGTGAGGAAAGCTGGCCAGCAGCCACTGCTCAGGAACTGGCTGGGCATTGGTTGGCAAGTGTGAGCCAATTTCATCGTGCATCACTTGTTTTGTATATTCTAATTATTTTTATTATTACTGCCATGATTATAATTTCTTCCCTTGCCTGTCCTAATAAACTGCCTTTGTCTCAACCCGTGAGTTTTATTGCTTTTACTCCTCTGATTCTCTCCCCCATCCCACTGTGGGGGGAGTGAGCAAGCAGCTGTGTGGGGCTTGGTTGCTGGCTGAGGTTAAACCATGCCACATGGAAAAACGAGTAAAGTCATATGGTGAAAAGAAAATACATCTGCCTGGGAAATTTGCCATAGCATGGGGGGAAAAAAAAGTTGACTTTAACTAAAACAAGATCTAGTAGGAAAACTGTTCAGGCCAATTTCAGATGCCATAACTTGGCTGCTTTTGTTCCAGTGCTGGCCAGCACTGTCACATTACTATTCAAAATATTTTCAAGATCATTGCTTGCTGAATTGAGTCCTGGAGTGCAGCCAGGTGGCCTTGATCAATGTGAAAGGGCAGCAGCACAAGAAAAAGTCACGGAGTAGAGGGCAGAGATGGAATATGGCTCTCTGCCTGGGTGATATCCATCTCAGACAGAACAATGGGGTGGGACATATCTGCATACTCACTGAGATGTGTTTTGTCTCTCCCGGAGAGTCACAGACCCTTACCAAGGTCTGAGAAACCAGCTTCACTCACCTACCTGTAATGTGGTGGTGTGCAGCATTGAACTGAGTACGAGCATGTCTTTCCACATTTTACGTCACTGTCACACCTGGTTACAGGCCCTCAAAAGTAAATCAGCAATGCCACCGCTGCAGATCCTTAATCAGGGTGTCTCGCACCATGTTCTAGATGTCAAAATCCTCAAGGTGTGGAAAGAAGGGCTGTCACTCAGTGTTTGCCATTGAAAACTTCCTCTCATTCCTCCACCAGGCACACACAAAAGCTGTTGTTCGAATGAAGGCTTTTGTAAAGGATGCCTGGAAATGCAACAGTAGCTTGGGTTGTGCGGGGAGATTGCTGAGGCAGAGGTAGAAGTTAATGTGCTAGCTGTGAAACATAAGGGGATATTTTGCATCAGTGAAAGCTTTCTGAAGCCTTTCAGTTCTTGTCCAGTGGCTTTTGAATATGGTAATGTATCATCTTTCAGGATGATAGGGGATGTGTGTGTACAGCCTATTGCCATGTACCAGAAGACTGAAAGAAAAGCAAATTTCTTCATCTTTCTAAAAATTCAAGAGATCAAGAAGTAGCCATAATAGCAAGCTTTTCCTCAAGACAGTGAGCAGCCTGTTTGCTGAAAGGTGCTCATTGGATTTAACTTCCATCTTTACAGCATTGCATTTATTGCATTTATTTTTTTTTTTGGCCACACCTGGTCTCTGTTCTAGTTAGGTGCAGGAAGGCTAAGTTACATTTTGAAGATGTGGTAAGAATTTTGGAGGTAGGCGTGCTTATTTCTTTCAGAATTGAATATGAAGAGGTGTAGAAATAAAGGAACAAAGATAAGCCCTTCTTTTTTCACTGGCAGAGCCTGGTATCTTACCCAAGATGTTTGCAATACATCTAAGCCAGCTGAGGAAAGAGTAGAGGTGTGAGACAGCTGACCTTTAAAACTGAGGCCTTAACAAGAGAATTTTCTTTCTGAATTTACTGTGCTTTTTTCAAAGTATTACAACTTTATGAAGTATGGTTTTGGGTGGGTTTCTTTCCGCTTCAGAGGCTACAGAGTAGAATTGTATCCAAATTAATGGAGTTTAGTTTTGGTGACGTAACATTACATAAAACTAAATGGTTTTTTGTTCTGTAATTTCCTTATCCATAAACTTGGTGTTAGAGGATATTTTAAGATGTTGCAATGGGGGCTAATGCNAAGAGAAGGAGGACTACACTTACCCTCAGGTTCAGTTTAGAGAAATCCGTGGTACGCCACACACAACACAAACTGTGGTTTAGCAAAAGAAGGATAATGCCTGTAGCTGAAGACTTTCAGCCACAGTTGGAAGGTATTGAAGGAAGGGTAGGAGATGGAAAGGAGATCACCTGTGTCCTAGGTTCTGTGGCAGTGTAGGACAGATTAAAGTTGCAGGTGATGGAAGTATAGAAGGAAACAGAGTATGTCCCATGCTATGGAGAGCTACAGGATGTACTAAAGGAATTTGATCTGGGTGGGAAATTCTGTTCTATCCCTGAATCTGGGTATCAAGTGTATTCTGAGGAGGTTTCTATCTTTCATGAACTGAGAAATCAGTACTGATAGAAGCTCCTACAGATCCTATTTGACTTACTGTGTCTAACCACCTCTAGAGAAAGGCATCAGAGAAAGGCAGCTATGTAAATCACAACCATCCCTTCATTTGGTGGACAGTGAAATTAAGTTACAAAAGTTTTACCTCCTGCAGGTAATCCTATCATGCAGTTTTTAAAATAGGTAACAATGACAAAAAGCAATCCAGTCTTCCAACCATACTTGAAAACATAGAGTCGGTTACCGAAGGATTTGTACTGCAGTTTAATTTAGATGAATTAATTCATCTAGGTTTGTTTAGACTACTGTCATCCTTGAGTGGCTGGTGAATTCTTAGGGGCTCCTACTTTCTGTTTAGATTAAGCTCTTCAAGGCAGGGACTGTTTATGGCTGTCTGTGCATGATACCCAAAAGACCTCTGTGAAGACCTCAGAAACATATAGGCACTACTAGAACTCAATATTGGATAAAAGAAAAAGACATCTTAAAATATTAGAAGGTTTCAAAGGAAACAGTGATTTTTAGTCCCTATACACTTAGTTTTGTCCTCTGCTAAATGTTGCTGGAGAAGAGAATTCACTGATATTACTGCTTGCTTACTTGTGGCCTGAACTTACAATGCAGAGTCACAGTCTGGGTTTGTTTTTTTTTTCTTTTCTTCTTTTTTTTTTTTTCTTTGTCCTGACAGAAAGATTTCGGGATTTACTGCTTCTACATTCAAATCAAGATAAAGAGATTCTGCCCATCTTTCAGCAGAGACGCTATCCCAAGTAAGTAAGATTGTCTTCTTGGGAGAAATAAAATCTTTATCTATTTGCAGCGAGGGAGAGTAAAGCATTTATGTACATGCTTTTGGTGTGAAGTCCTTAGGCAGAGCTGTCAGGGAGCCACACTCACACTGATCTCTGCAGCCTTTTGAGCGGTGTCGGGGAGAAGCAGACACACTTCGCAAGCACGCCCAGCTGTCAGTGGGGGAGGTGGTGGTGGTGGAGCACAGATGTTGAGTTGCCTGGATCAGTGTCTGATGGAGCTTTGTTTCACTGTTGACACAGGTAGATGTTTTGTCAGGCTAATCCCCACTCTTGTCTTCTGGGATTCCGTCATTGATGGTGACAGATTCCCTTGAATTTTAACAGGCTTTTCTCTGAAAGCCTGCAAACACTAGGAAATATTTTTTTTTTTCTGCCTTTTTTAGGGCTATGTGTTTGCCTATACCCCTAAAGGGATCAAAAGAGTAGTGTTGAGTGTTTAGGAGGTCTTGAATGTATTGTGAATCCTGTACCATATCTCTTTTTTTTTTCCAAGTGACATACCTGAGTGAAACAATAAAAGCTCTTTGCTATAGATTGACTAGAAACAGTCACTTTCAGCTAAGTCTTGAACAGAGGCAGTGAAGGGGAAAGAAGAAGAAATAGTCCTCACGTTAACCCTGACCAGAATGACCAATGAAAGAATGCTAGTGCAGGGTAGACAGAGGGAGGAGAAGGAAGAAAGAATGTATGAAGACAGTCCCCCAAAGATGATGGAAACAAGCAAAGTTATTTATTTTAGTTACTATTGTTAGGAGGTTTCTGAAATAGGTAAGAAGCCAGTGGAGCTAGGTGTTAAATCTCTTAAAATCTGATAATAATTTTTTTTAAGAGCAGACAATTAGAGAGGCTGAGTGCTGAAAGCCAGTCACCTCCTCACTGTGAATAGTTGAAAATAAAAGTACTCAAGGATGAAGTCCTGATTCTGAAAATGGTGAAGCTTTGCTTTGACTTCAACGGAGACACAGTTTTATCCCCCTAAATTTCTTGTTTTCATTGTCTATTGTCGCTATATTACTGGAATACTGTGGAGGTACAATATATGAGATAGTGGAAGGCACCTTATGTGGATGGATTGGTCTGCTTGTTTCAATAGCACTTCTATGAATTATTACTTTTCTCCTCATCCTTTGGAACCCTGGCAGTACTATGCTTTGCTTGGCTTAGATTATTTCATTTTTGATATGGACACTGTCAGACTGGTCTGAGAAACCAGTTCATTGTCCTTCCCAAAGAACAGACTTATCTCTATATAAATCATTCCTAAGATGTTTGACTTTCCATTTCATTACACTCAATTTATTGCTAGCATTCTTGGCAAAAAGTCTACTAACAATATTACACAATGTCAGATTCACGGGCAAATGAGTTGTCTGTTGTCTTCTGACAGTGGATGCGTTCAGCTCTTCAAAGATCACAGAGCAAATAGCTTGTATGGAGTTCTGCAGCTGTTTGAAGTTATAGTGGCCTTGCATCACAAAAAAGGCCTATATTTTCAGCCACATTACTCAGCAAGATTGACTGATTCCTCTAACATACAAAAGTCAGCCAAATTTTGGCACCTAACCAAAAAGAAGTTTTCGTATGTTCTTAAAACCAATAGATTCTTGTTTATAGGATCATTAATTGGTGAAAATTTGCTTGCTTGTTACAGAAATTTATCATATATTCCAGCTCATTTAGAAACTGGTTGAACACTATTGACATGTCCAAATTTCCCCAGGGGTTGTCTTTTGAACAAAGTACTTGTGTTCAGCAAAGTAGAAAACCTGTTCATCTTCTTAATATATTTTGTCTTATTCCCATGTCATTTTTTCACCTTTCCTATTCTCATTTTGACTCAAGGGTCGGTTAACAGAAATTAAGGTAATGAAGAGACAGATCTCATAAATCCATGTCCCTTCATTGACTTCAGCTGAGCAGTGGCTGGTTGTACTACATAAGGATCTGAGCAGGAAGGTCATTTTAATGAGATGTTGTCATAGGACACAAACTGGAGCATGTAATGATTAAAGAAATCCTAAGAATACTGAAGGTTAAAAATGGAAGAGAATTCTTAGTAATGACTTAGCTGAATAGCTTGACTAAGCAGGGCTTAGTAGGTAGAAAGGATAAAAAGTTTTCACGTATTTAAGAGACATATGTCCAAAGGAAGGAGATTGGATAGGAGGATGTTCAGTACCACTCAGGATATTCAGAATCATTGCAATAAATATTAAAGGCTAAATAGGCAGAATATAATCCATCAACTTTTGGAAGATACAGAATCCTTGGTGTTCTTGCCTGAATTATGTTCTTGTACATTTATTACATTAAGACCTGAACTCCTTCCCAGGGAACAACAGGATAATTTTGGGTGCATGTTGTTCTCAGAGAAGATGTCCGTGCACTGGAATGGCTGGAAGAAGTTTTCTAGAATATGCATGGACATTTTCCTGGATTTTCTGGACTAAATATGTCAAAGAAACATGCTTTGCCCTCCTAGTTGATGGAGAAATGTGGGATCTTTTTATGGTCCTTGTGTTTGCCTGAGTTTATTCTGATGGCCTTGGCTTAGCCAAGGAGCCAATACCTGCTCTGGCAAGCAGAGGAGACTATAGAGAGGCCTGAGCTTACAAAGATCAAGGCTTGTAAAGCCACACAAAGCATCACCCTGACTTCCTGACATGCCACTGTGTGCCCACAAGTCGCATGGCATCATGAGCACCAGTTCTCAGCGTGGCCGGTGGGCTGGGATGCAGGGCTCTGCCAGGATATGGGTGCAGCACCCACCCAGGCAGCCCAGCCTGCAGTGTTTGTCCTCTCACTTTTCTTCACGGGGTTGCAGAGTAGAAGGAGCTTGGCTCTATTCTGTGCTTCAGTCCCATGCCTAGAATGGAGTTTTTAATGAAGCACACTCCACTGCATGTAGTTCAGGTTACAGAACTAGCAAGAGCAGTCTAATCCAGGCAAGTGTTTTTGATACCTCAGGTGACTGATATGGTTCAGAAATCAGATGTTACTAAACCCCACCTCATCCAGAAACTGACCCATCCACAAAGAGAAATATTTTGAGAGGAAAACCTGTCTCCTTGCTGACATGAGGCCATTACCATGTCCACAAGGATTTGCATTCCTGAAACTAAGAATAAACCTGCAGCTGTGGGCAGCCAAATGGGTTGGGGTGCATGCCAGGAGTAGCTGCCTGGGAAAACCCTCTGCACGCAAAACACGTGACAGGCATATCTGCAGCTTGGTCCTGCTCTCCCTCACTCCACAAGTGTGCTGAAGTCACTCAGGGGAGTTGTGCCAACACAATCAGGTCTGTCAGCAAACCAAACTTTTTGCAATGAATCTTACCCCAACTCCTTACTTTTACAATGAGCGTTAGGGCTCCTGTATCTCATAAAAAAACCTTTTAGGGTTTCACATTTAGCACATTTCTGCACGAGCTTTTCTCATGTCGGTATCAAGCTCATGCTTACTTTGGTTGCCCACTTTGTTGATGACATTCCTACATGTTTTTTTCACAGTTTCACTCGTAAAATGCAAGAACTGCTAGAGTGCAGCAAAGGCTACACAGGATTGCTCCTGAAGAAGGCAGTATGCTCATTAATTTGGCTGCAGGGTCCAGCATGTGACAGGGTGGTTGGTGGTAGTAGCAGAGCTTAGGTTGCTCCATCCCCTTGGGATCTGTGGTCTTTCCCTGCTGACTCCACTCTGCTCCTGCCTGCCCGTGCTCTGTGCACAAGGGAAGGATATACAATTGCCTCGAAGTGCCAGGGAGAAGTGCCTCTTGTAGCTGGGCCTGATAATGTCAAAAGAATAAAACAAACCCAAAAGAACAGAATGATAAGGGAAGTGATAAAAGAAGTGCGAGAGTGAGAAATTAGGTTGATGGGTGAATAAGGCAGGAGAGAGGCTGACATGGCATGAAACAGCACTTGAGAGGGATGTGCCAGAAACGCTACTGGCATTACAGGTTTTTAGCAGGTTTTTTTCTGTCTATGAGTGACTTGACAGTTCAGCTGTACTTTATATTTTCAAGTTATTGCTGAAATCCTCACTTAAATATGTGGAGTTTTTTAGAGGGATTATTTGCTTCTTTTTTTTCCCCTCCAGAAATATTTGAGTCTTCACTCTTATCTTCTGTGGGTTTGGTAGAAAACTTTTTGGATGATTCACAGATTTTAAGAACAGAAGGAGTGGTAATGTTCCAGCTAATTTGAGTTCCTTCTTAACATAAGCCATAAAGCATTACTGATAATCCCTGCAGCAAGTTTCTCGTTCAGCCAGAGCAGGAATTTAGAATCAAATTGAGATGTTAAAAACTGGAAAACTCACAAGCCTTAGATCAGCTTGTTTCAGTTGTCAGTTACTTCACCTGTGATAACTTCTTTAACTTCAGTTTCCAGTTTCTGCCGTCTCACTGTACCATTTTCTGCTGAACAAGAAAGTCCTGTACCATCTGAAATGACACCTCCAGACAAAAGGTTGGAGGTCAGTTTAAAACTTGCCCTTCTCTTGAACAAAATAAATAATAATTTTTTGCATGGTAAGGCTTGCTAAAAAGGTCTCTCTCTCAAAATTTTAAAACCTTTCCAAAGTTTTTTTCCACTTATTTTTTAAATAAAACAAAACTGGAAAAAAAAGACAGGAATGAAGAAAAACAAAGAAAGTATTTTGGTAACTGTTCCCATAATGTGCATATAGAGAAATAACAGCACTTCTTTGTAGTCAAACAGGGAGACAATCTAAACTGATAAATTTGACTTTATAAAAAATAAATCTTACTATATAAGTGGAATGACAAAGTCTTGAATTTTGGAGAAAAAAAACGAAGTTAGAACCCAGGAGGTATAATGGAAGAATATTCCAAATACATTTACTTTCCATCAGTCGTAAAGTTACAAGCCATTCTTTGGCATATATACGTAGTAAATTAAGGTAGTCTTTGTGTGTATGCACATAAATGTTGGTAATTTTCACATCACAATCCCAGAAAATACAGGACCTTGAGATATATGCATATGTATCTTCAAATAGAGATTTATGAAGGTCATCTTTGAAAAGCTGCTAAAAAGTTTCAGCCCAAACAAAGCTAAATGGTGTTATTCAATTCTCATCATGGAGAAGTCTAGACAAATAGGCGGCGGAAAGTTAGTGCCCTCCCTAAACCATTGTGTCTTCTGGTTCCCAATTGCTATTCATTTTAATGATAATGGATCTGTAATGGATCTGTGGCAATTTCCTACAGCTTGAGATCTGATCCAAGAAACAGATAAAATTTCATAAATAATACCCCAGGAATAGAACTTATGTCTTATTTGCAGCTGTCTTGAGGACATTTTTCTTTTTAGAGGAAAATAATTTGTGTCTAACTGAAGAAAGCAGTGAGTTTTGGCTTCTGGAAGCGATGATGCTCAGTCAGTGCATCCACTGAGATTCCCTTGAATCATGGATTGAAACATGCACAAGAGCAGCTAGCAGGATCGTGGCCTAGAAACCCAATTCAGTTTGCATTAGAAACAAAGGCAACATCTTCTCTGATGTTCAGCAAGGGAAAAAACCGTGACCTGTGTGTTGGTCACCACGTATTCGTTGTAAAGGCAAAGAGATTTTTAATTTTAAAAAGAGGTGGAGAACTTTTAAGGAGTGATTTTCTATAAAAGGCTTCCCGTGAAGTGCTTTACAAAAGATGTCCTCTTGTTACAGAGGAAAAACTGAGGCATGGGACTCTGATGTGAGTTACCAGCATCACCCAGGAACAGTTCTCCTTGGGCTGAGACCAGAAATAGAAATCAGGTCTTCCACAGTCCTTTCAGTTGTGTGCAGTTGGCTCTCTCATCTGAAATAACATCTATCCTGTTTTCCACTGCAAAAACACGTGGCCTGCCCATATTGCTGAAATCAGATGGGAAAGTGCCAAGTGAAGGAGCCTTTCAGAAGTGCCCACACAAGCACTTTAAATGCTTTGTGTAGCATTGTACATGAAGCATGAAAATTACTGGTTTTGAAATGCTCCAAGATTTATTTCAAAATGCAGGCTAGTAGCAAACTATCTCATCATCAGTCTGAGTCCTCAGAAGCCTGAGTTTCAGAGAATTTTGATGACTTGATTAAAAAAGAGACTTGCTTAAGGAATCTGTAATGACCTTTAACAGAAATTCAAGCTGTTTAAAGAGAAGAAGATTTTTAGGGAGTTGGGATTTTATCTCTTATTTTTCATTATTTTTTCTTTTATTTTCTGGTTTTTTAATGTGACTTCTTGCAGTGATAACACCTTATTCTGTAGAGTTTTCAAACCAGTGCAAGGCTGAGCTCCATGACAATAAAACCTCCGTTCTAGGTAAAGTGCATTTTCCTGTCATTAGGGTTTTTACCAAATGGAAAGAACAACAGTAGCAATGGGGTAGCTGCTAGCTGTTCATTAAAAAGAGCAATCATGTTATAGGAGTAAAAATGCGAGTATTGGATCGAAATTTTGTTGAAACCGTAATGAAAACAGGAAGAAAGAGGACAGTACTTCATACTGTGCATTACATCTTCGAGCTTAGATTCTACAAAGAACTTGTGTGGACACATCCAGATAATATCAAATAGGATCAAGTCAGTATCTTGAAATATTAGGACTACACATTAAACTAAGATATGGGTCATAAATTCCTCAAGACATAGGCTATATTTGTTTAGAGTACCAGTACAGTACTCCAGTAACTTGCAAAATAAAGACACTTTTGTTGTTTCCAAAAGCCTCAAGTTCACGTAACAGCAGCACAAAGTGAACCAGTCCCCTTAAAGTCAAGGGGAATTTTGCTGCTAACTTCAAAAGGGCTCAGACCTGAAATCTAAGGCACAAGTACAAATCTTTCTAGGTAGAAAGATGTGGAGAAAAAAAAATAAAGGTAAGAGATTTGTGCAGCAACATACATACAAAATTGAAGCTCCGTGTGCATACATATTCTCTTTTAAGCACCAAGCATTCTAGAATGCTACTTGAATTTATCTGCTTATCATAGCATAGTTGTGGCTTATTAGCAGGCATGAACTGTTTTATGCAAAACATTGTGATAATCCCAGTTGAAAATGGGAAATGGATGACTGAGAATAAAAGATGATGAAACCTTTCACAATTTTTGGGAGATGAAATCATTGCTTTGTTCAAAGTGAATGGGGTAAGATATCCTTAGAGCTGGTTTTCATTTGGCTATCTGGGAGTATGAGCATGGTTCTTTGAAAGCTTTCCAATTTAATTGATATATACCTGTCTCCTACTGAGAAGCATCATGAGACTGTGGGGAATTATCTGCCACCAGATGTCTTAAGGGATGTTTCTTTAAAACAACTCAAACAGAAGTTATAGTCGTTTGATGCTGAAATTATTAATGAGATTCTTTGATTCATTATGTAAGAGAGTTAAAATGATCCCTTCTGCCTTATATCCAATTTTATCATAGTTTTAAAAATAATGGCTTATATTAGCTTAAAAAAAAGTAGTTTCACAATTACCATAGTTACAGAAATCCAAGCACCAGGCTCTGGAAAAGAAGAGAAACAAGTGCTAAGGAGTTTTGGTTGTTGACAGTAGTAATTTCCTCATGGATGCAGTCCTATGCAACCTACTCCAGGTGAACCTGCCTGAGCAGGGGGGATTGGACTAGATGACCTCCAGAGGTCCCTTCCAACTCCAACCATTCTATTATTCTGTGGTTCCATGTGACTCTGGGGATGAAAGGGGGCAGCATCATTCATTCACTCCTATACGCCTACCTGCACATTAGCAATTTTATTTTTGGCCCCATTCTTTCAGTGAGGGACCCCAGAGGCTGTTTTCTTTCATAGAAACTGTTAAAGGAGGAAGCATCTTTGATTGGTGTTTTGTTAGTAAGTCGTGGTGAAAAAGGGAAAAAAGAAAGATTCCAGATACAATAAAGGGCAAAATGGACGATGTTATGATATTTGGAGGACAAAAAAAGCTGCCTGCCATGTCATCCTTTGTGTTTCATGTAAGACATAAGCCATAAATGTACTTCCTGGTCTTTAACAATGGTACAAATTTATCAACACTTATTGCAGTTCTGGTCATTGCCAAATAGAAGGTTTGAAGATGCAGGTAAACTGTCAGATAAACATTTCATGTGTACCACAAGTCTGTCTTTGTGCTTTAATACTGCAGAGGAGAGGGAAGCACAACCATTCAAGACAATGTTACAATGTTACAATGTTCCAGTTCCTATAAAATGGGCAAGGATGGTTTGTTCTTTTCAGGACATGAGCCTGGATTTCAGTTCTATCAACCTTTTGGTGCATGGCACTGGTGGAGTGGTTCAATTCTGAGTGCCAGGCTCTCTAATGTATATGTCAGGGAGACACTTCACATTTCTTTTTCATGAAACATGTCGGTCTTTAAACTCTTGGTGATAATCAGGGGCAGCAACAGGCCCATGTTGATCTGACAGCCATTCCCTGTCTCTTTAGAGAAATATATAGGAGGCCTGGGCCGTGGAATGCCAAGGGGACCACCCTGAATTGAGCATCCCCAAATAAACACTTACATCAGCCCCATTTCATGGAGGAAGCTGTCTCAGCATCTGGGCTAGAGCTTAGCTCAGAGCTATGAAGTCGTAAAAATTGGCAGTGGTGGAAGAGCTGTCTCATCCTATAGTGTGTTATTGTAGATGTTACTTATCCTCAGCCATGAGGACAGGAGTTGGCTGCTAGTTGATAGTGCCCAGTGGGCCAATCCTGACCCCAAAGAAACTTCTTCTATGACCTTGTCAAGTGGTTTGCAAGAATCACAAGTGCTTTTGAATGGCCAGACAGCTAGCAGCTGGAAAACATTGTTAGCAGCTGCAGGACTGCAACAGCCTGTGATATTAGCTGCCAGATCCTTTCCGATTGTTGCCTAATCATCTGGCGGAGGCTGTTCACAAACAGAATTGGAGACTAAAGTAGATAATCCAAACACAAAAGCTGTTTGAATAGAAGAAATGTACTGATTTTTTGGATGGTGAAGACAAATTTGGTGATATTCAGAGTTCCTGGTTGTTGTTTTTTAATAGAAGAATCTTGTGGGTTACAGGTTTGCAGAAAATTATCAGTCTAAGCATGTGCACCTAAAGTGAGGCATCACGTGTGTCAAGTGAGGTGATTAGCAATGCATTTCTGTTGTATCAAGAATGTGGTGACATTTTTAGTTCTCTTAAAGCAATGAGAGAAGGTGTTGTATAGGCAACAACCAGAAAGAAAAGATATGAAAATCATTTGCTTTAGAGCCTAATAACTTTCATATAACACTTTGCTTTATGACTTAATTATCCATTGCTGTCAAGGTATCTTTATAAAACAAGGTTTAAATTAAATTTGTGTGGGGTTGAAAGTCATGTAGAATCAAACTCTCATTTAAAACCAAACATTTAAAGCTTTCTCATTCCTCTGGAAGCTAGTATAAGGCAAAATTGCTGCCTACTCCAAAAACCCACACAGCATCAGGGTCAGTCCTCTTACCTCAAGTCCACTTGACCAGTATGGAAATGATAACCTATACTACAGCCTCCAAAGTTACCGGTGCAAGTGTTCTCTGTATCCTCTCTGGTTTCAAAAAATACTCAAAAGTGTCTTATGAAAGCAAAATGCCTGAGAGTTTCCAAGGTCATGTTTTCCTCTGCACGGTGCATCAGGATGTTACCTAAGGATATTATAGCTTTGTATTTCCATTCACTATATACTATGTCTTCAAAATTAAAATAGGTTTTCTAGGTACATTAAGTGTTGGGGATTTCTAATATTCTTTAGGTTTCATTACTTCCTCTTTTACACAAATTACCTTAACAGATTGAATATTTTTATTATATTGAACCAATTCTGAAAGTCTTACAATAGATTAAATTATTCTTTTATTGGCATGGATAGCTGAAGTTTCCTAAACAATATGTGAAATGCAGGCATGCATTTCCAGTGATTTCTCCAAAATAAAGGTATTTGCATCCCTTCTCAAAAGACTTTTGAAAGCTATTTGTACTTCATTTTTTTGTGCCTTACTTCTTATGTTGTTAGGGAAACCACAGCAGTGGAAGTGGCTGTTGACAATTTCTCCAGCACATGGTGCTCTTTTACCAGAGCAAGCAAAGAAATGGTGGCAGAACTGAGCCACCAATTTCCTTGTGCTTTCAGCTTGGATAAGGTAAATCATGTAGATTAATGTTATCTTGTGAAGGGGTCACACTGATGTTCTGGCCGTTTTGGCACTGTGAAGATGAAACTCTGTGGTCTTAATAATACACCAAGAGTATCTCTTGTCACTGCAGTTTTCAAGGGAAACATCTGTAGGATTTCAGCTCATCACTCCATGAGTAAGAGTTTGAAGCACGTTGGAGAGATCCCACTCACTTTGCTCAGATCTAGGAAACTGGCACTTCATTCAAGCTGGTATAAGGTAAAATCTTAGTTAAGTGAACTTAACTAAGCTTTCCATAATTTTTTAGTATAAGTTGCAAGAAAGACTAGAAAGTACCAAAATTTATTTATTAGGATGATGCAGTGAGCAATTCAGTTTCTGTGCCAGTGTTTCTGAGTGGGAAGGGCAGGGGCTGCTGTCCTGAAGGATCACAGCTGGTCTGTAACCAATGTAATAGTCATTAGTTACATATTTCAGTTATGCCAGAGTGAAATGCTGTGCTGCTTTCCATCCAGAAAGAGCAGACTTTCTGTGAAGGGTAGTTGTTACATGCCAGCCTCTCTCTCAGACCTGTTTTGTTTCAAGGAGACATGAAATTCCGATTCAACTCACATATGTCAGACATGGCTGCTGAACTGAAGCAAAAGGAAAAAACTCTAAAATAAGTTTTTTTTCTGAAAAGGAAGGAAGGAAGGAAGGAAGGACAGCGAGTTTTGTGCACCATCCATACCGTACATGGGGAAAGATTCCTTAATTCAAAAGAGCAGGTTTACCTTGTGGGATCAGCAGAGCAAAATCTAATGAGCTTGTTCAGTGACACAGGCTGTAATGAAAGCCTCTAGGCACTGCTCTTCTGTGACAGGCAAGTGCTCTTGGTGTTGATGGAAAACCTGATCTCCTTCTGTTTTGTGCTAGGGAGGAGGGTTGAAGGAATGTCTTGTTAATTTATTTGTGAATTGCTGTGTCCTGAGGAGAAAACAGGCTGAGTTCAGCATCTCCAAGTCTTCTTTCACACATGGTTCCATTAGCACTTAAACATTTTAATTCCAAGCTCTAAGTGCAGCAGAAGGGTTGTCCCTGGAGCTCAGCGCCTGCGTCCCTCTTTCAGAGTCAGCCCAAGCTGAGATGGGAAACATTCCTAGCTTTCACTGCTCCATCTGTAGCAGTGTTTTGCTGTCTGAGAGCATATTTAGTGTGTGTCTGTATACATTTTGCCTTTATGTTGTTAGATGGTAGTAACTGGCTGTGTAGTGGTTGATGGTTAACTTTTCTTTTTATTGATGCATATTTGCACTACAATTAAGGAATCCATTCTAAAGAACCCATGCAAACAGGAGCTATCAAAATTTGATCTGTCTCTCTCAAGTAATTTGATAGCAAAATAGAGCAGGTTGGCTGCAAGCAGCTCCTAAGAGCACCACTGGAACTTAAGAAATCCATTTATCTCTGCATTGGCTATGCCAGCTGTTTGTGGTCAGAGGCACTCCCCTCACTGAATTAACTTTGTTTTTAGTTATTTGGCCCTGCACTCAGACTCTGGCACCAGTGAATAGCATCTGCACCATGTAGAAATGTTTTGGCAATTATGAGCCAATTAAATTTAGCTTGTTCCCTTGTTTGATCCTTCTTATAATGTCCAGCAAGAAGACTCATGACTGAAATATTTAACATCTATTAAAAAAGCAAAAGTGTCTCAATTTTGCTGAGTCTGGGATCTGTTTCTCTCTGTACTGAAGGGTCCTTAGAGAATGAAATTTCAAGGGGCATTGCACCATTAAAATTTCTTCACAGAAAAATATGTATCAAAAGTAATTCTAAATCGTGTATTGTTTTATTGTCTTTGGGCCACTGGTGTTAAACCCCCGTATGCACTCAAGTATTTGAACACTGTCATCTAAGGTTAACCAAACTGATGAAATAGGATTAACAAGGAAATAACAAGGATGGTGGCTTTATCCACAGTCATCTTTACCCTTTCTTTAATTTGTTTGTCTTGGCGAGGCTTCTCCAATGAGATATGAAGCTATTGCTTATCCTGTTTTAAACTGTCAGGTCAGATCTGCAGATAAAAGCCATCAGTTGGACAGATGGAAACCATAAAACAACAAATATCTAGAAACACTCCTTTGTGTAATGTTGTGCTCCTTTCCTTTTACTTGCTTGTTAAGGACCGTGATCCATTTATTGATGAGGTTTATGACCACCATTACAGGGTATTTATGGGCCTCACAAACTTTTAATTAAGTCATTTTTGCAATGCTCACCTCTGTCTGAGAAATACAACCATTTCTAACAGGTACATACTGTCACACAGTGTCAAACTGACTCGCCCAAGTTCTCCTAAGAAAGGTGTGACACAGACTGGGTTGATCCCAGCACAGCACCCAAGCTGCTGCATTCCTCCTTTCTCTTTTTGCTCTTGGTAATGTTCCTACACCAAGGGGGAAGTACCTTTTGAATAGGGATCTTTATGCACTTTCACAGTAGTTGTAGTAGAAGTAAGGTTAGAAACATTCAGTGGTGGTTAGCGAATGGTTGATGAATGCAGCCATAAGGAAAAACATTAATGCAGTTTTCAGAATCTCAGAGAGGAACAACCAGAATGCATTCACCTGTCTGTCCAGTTTTACCTTTAAAATTTGTTTAAATTACAGCTGTTAAGGGAATCCTTAAACAGAAGCAAAGTAAGTGGTATGTGGAACACCTAAATCACTGATCACAGCTGATGGATAAAGAGTGAGGTCTTCAAAACATGAGGCTTAGTAGATACACAGAACCTAGAGGGCTGGAATTTCATCCACTGTGTACTGCCCATGCCCTGGTGTCAGACATAGGTTACATAGCAGGATAAATGGCAAAAAACTGTTCCACTGAAGCTAATCTAATTTTATAGTGGATTTCTGCCTGATACACCTTTTACTCCTGCAGAACTAAATTCTGATATCATGTAATTCGGTGACATTTTTGCCATTTGTTTTGTACTGGAATCAGATCTTTTTTCTTTAGAGAAGTCAGCAAAGTATTATCTAAATAAGAATATATCGCAGTGTATTAAATAAAGAAGAAAAAGTCAATGTTGACAGGTGGGAAGCAGCAAATTATTCTTAAACAGAGAGTTTTAAAATTAGTGAGGTATCAAATAGGGAGGAATTCATCTTGGGATGTGTTCTTTCAATATATCAAATAATGAATGATAAGGAGGGAGATGTAAACACCAAGTTAATTAAATCCTTGGATGATATTGGACCAGGGAGGATAGTGTATGTCAGAGCAGATGGAATGAAATTTCTGAATCATCTGGCAAATTTTAGGAGATGGATGGAAGAAAAGGAAGATGAGTTGGGATAGGCAGAAATGTCAGACAGTTCATCAAAAGAGAAATTGTTGATTGAGAAAGACTGACATAGGGTGGGGAAAGTGTTAGGATCATACTTTATAACAGCCTTTTGTCTATGTGTATTAGAGTATGAAACCTGTTAGAATCATAGAATCATTAAGGTTGGAACAAAACCTCCAAGACTACTGAGTCCAACTCGTGACTGAACATCTCTTAGTCAGCTAAACCACTGCACCAAGTGCCTTGTACAGTCATTTTTTGAACACTTCCAGGGATGGTGACTCCACCACTTCCCTGGGTAGCCCATTCCAATGCTTAACCTCCCTTTCAGTGAAAAAATGCTTCCTCATGTCCAACCTGAACCTCCCCTGGCACATCTTTTGAGTCTATGTCCTTTTGTTCTGTCACTGATTGCCTGGGACAAGAGTCTGGCTGCACCCTCCTTTCAGGCAGTTGTAGACAGTGATAAGGTCCCCCCTGAGCCTCCTTTTCTCCAGACTGAACACCCCCAGCTCCCTCAGTCACTCCTCATATGACTTACTCTCCAGGCGCTTCATCAGCTTCATTGCCCTTGTCTGTCTGGACTCATTCCAGCAGCTCAATGTCTTTCTTGAAATGAGGGACCCAAAACTGAACACAGGATTTGAGGTGCAGCCTCAAGTAAACTTAAGTATTAATCTAATTAAACTTAAACTAAGCATCCCTTATCTCGTGGAGGGGAGTTCTGAGAATGTGTTGCTTTCTGGTTTTACCAAAACAAAGAGGATTAACTGAGGGTGTAAATTACATCCTGGAAATGACATAAACATGATGGTAAGCATGAGGGAGATGGGATTAAAAGTGTGGACTTCTCCTCTGACTGATCAAAACTGTCATTTTAGGTTAGACCTGAGGCACAGTCATGGGATCTGCATTTCACAATGATGATGAACATGATGTGGATCAGCTTTACTGGGTGTGGACGTGCAGGACACTGATTTTGTGCAAGAAGTCTCACGTGTGTGATTTGCTCTGTAGAATGACAAGACCAGTCACACACAGTGGTGTTTCTCTGTATATATATATAGAGCAACTTCAGGGGTCCTGGCCAATACCTGGAAGTGGTATTGGACCTAAAGGAGAGGCTCCTTTAGACCCTGACTTTGTGCCAGATGTATTCATTCTGCTGTGATGCCCAGCCTCTGTTCTGTTCAGTGCCTTATAGTCACCTTGCCCTGCAGCAGTGTCTCACACCCAGTGGGTTGTAGACCTCAGGTTACTAATGAAAAGTGAGGGTGGGAAGGGTTAGGAAAGAGTTATGTATTCGCAGTAATTAAACTCTAGTCCCTTACCTTTCTGTCTCACCAAGTCACTCATCTGTTTTGTTTGGGATCACCTGTTCGCTGTAAGCTTCTTAGATATAACTCACAGAGAAACACTAAAAACTAAGACTCTGTTAATATGAGCTCATAGAAAGGTAAGAGCTTGAAGGAATTTAAAAATGCAAGGGATAAAAATTTCTTTATTTTGCATAACCCAAGGTGGCTGTACAGAGGCATCTTTGTATGGCTAGAAAGGTAATAGCAATGACACTGCCACCTATGAATAATAACGTCATTCATTATACAGGGCCTTGGCAGGACTGGAACTGGAACATTGCAGACAATAATAGGCCATTCACTCTGGAAAACAGAACTGGAAATAAGAAGTTGGAGCATATTCAGAGAAAAATAAAGAAGAGGTCAAGATAGTCAGGACTGCATTGAGCTCATCTATGATGTAATGCAGTATATTTTCTGGTAGATGATAAGCTTCTGCCAGTGAATCTATATGCAGACTCATCTATAGGCTTCTGTTGACTTCAGAAATTCCTTCTCCAAGTTGGGTGATCTCATCCTTAATCTGCCATTTTACTGTGTGTGGTTCACTCTACTGCTCGGCAGGTGTTCTTTCTTTACATTTTGGCCTTGCCAGTTTTCTGTATCCCCCTCCAGATAAGAGATTCTCTGCCGAAGGAAATGAGCTTGTCTGGCTATCACGGAACATCTGTAAGCCATCTGAAGTTGCATTATCACTATCTTGCAGACCTCTCTCTTCAACTGTCAGAGGAATATTTAGAGAATTTCTTTCTAGACTTTCTGGCAGCTAAATTCAAGCAAAGATACTTTACAGACCCCAAGCCGGTAATGACTTGCTTCTTGAAGCTGCCCTGAAGGAAACTTACTCCTATAGGCACAATCACTGGCCTGTATAGGATGTGAAGCTCATGGAGAACATCTTTCCCTGAAGGAAATGTAGCTGAGAGAGATATTTTTTTAAAAAGAGAGTTTTCCAGATAAAAGCTGGGCTTGTAACTGGACAGTCACTTTGTTTACGCTATGTAAGCCCTAAGATAGAAAAGAGTCAGTGGTGAGACGCGGCACATCTTTCAAGGGGGTTTATTACATTTTAGGTAGCATGTTTGTGTTTAGGTTTACCAGGTGTTGAGGTAAACCTCAATAAAACTCCCATTTTATTGCAGGAGTAACTACTTCCTTCCAACTGCAGAATTTGTTGTGAGATTTGTCTTTCTTTTTTCTTCATATTCTCTTAATTTTGAATTCTTCAGCTCTACTTAATCCAATCCAAAGAGCCTGAGCGGGCTGACTTTGGAGAGAACTGTGATATGCCTGTTCGTGTCTTCAGATTGATCTGCTGCCAGCTGTATCTGCCAGCACTTCAGTCAGCTGCTTCTCTCATCCCCTTTTGTTTCTGCAGATACCTAGCTAGGATTTTAAATCCTGTACTTGGTCGGTCATCCTCGGGATTTGTCTTCAGAAGCCAACTTTTCTTTCCCCAGCTCTAAGGTGTACTGGAGCTTGACTGGGAAAGCCTACTGGCAGTGTGGATGTTTAACTAGAGCAGCCTTCTTTTTCCCCCAGCCTCCTCTATCCAAAGAAGTATTTTGCTCTTTGGTGTAATATATCTTCTGAGTATATTTGTAACTGAAAAGGAGCTGCCAGGGGTGGGAAACTCACGTATGTACTGTCAGGCTTTCCTGAGTCCTAAACTCCCATGTAGTTCTCCCATTCTTACTTCCATTGAAAATACCCAAACCCTGGCTGAGGGAACTGCATTAGACTTCCAGTGCTGGTTAATATGTAATAATTAGAGATGTGAAAAACTTGAAACAACTTTGGAAATCTGCAATGTGGTTGCATCAGTATGGAAAGGGGTTGGAGGTCTTTGGTGGTCTTGGTCCCCCCCCCGCCGAAACACATT